>KN831781.1:702754-975970 GCA_000827355.1 Hebeloma cylindrosporum | reverse complement strand
CTAACCCTAACCCTAACCCTAACCCTAACCCTAACCCTAACCCTAACCCTAACCCTAACCCTAACCCTAACCCTAACCCTAACCCTAAACCCTAACCCTAACCCTAAATTTAAATTTAAGTGACCTGTATTATGGTGGGGAAATCAGGGCCAACAATGGCCCTAATGTGAAAGGAGCAGCCGTCGAAAACACCATATACAGGCCCATCGTGTTCTCGGGAAACATCCGGGGCTTATCTGGGTATCGCTTATCGAGATATTCCGCGATGAGCATTGAGTCGGCAAGGTACAATCCTGTCGCAGGGTCATGGATGGCGGGTAGAGTAAAACGCTGAATCCCGTCGCGATTCATCCCAGTCGGTGGAATTACTAATTCATTACAAAGAGGGGCGATGTCTGGAAATTCAACCCATTCGGTTCGATGTGCAGTTCCTTTGTAATGCAAGCAGTATCTGAAAAGTCGAGAAGTGAGCTGCGAATCCAGATGACGGTACTTAGCCGTGGTGTATCATTGACCTGATTTTCCACGTATTTGGGGACCATGCCTTCCCTGGAGCGATGAATGGAATATCGTAGAAGATCACTGTCATTTTCCGTGCGTGAACGTCAATGGATGGGCCATCTTCTTTCTGGATTGACTATTCCATATTCGAACATTCCTTGCAGAGATTCTCGGTCGCGATGTAGTCGTCATCGTAATACCACGAGGTGCCTACATGATCCGGCAGTATGGAATGTGGAAGGGAGAATCGAGGAAGGATATTTCAACGAGCGTTATAATTTATTATATACGTATGTATAATTAAACGACCGTTTCATACTTCTTCAACGCCTCGACAATTCCCGCCCAGCGGCCATTATTCCAGGTCGAAACATCCTTCCATTGCTGACTATCCTCTCCCCAAACAATCCTCATCCAAAGGAAATAGCTAGCGATGACGATATCTCCCCAGGAAGGTGTCTCTCCTAGAAGGAAAGGTCCTTTACCGCGATTCTTCGCATACCACGCGTCAATTTTCCCCATCCCCTCTTTGAATTTTGCCCATTCCGCAACCGCAACCTCACCCTTAGGAACGATGTCCTCCATCGCCTTTCCGAATGATTTCTCCCTCGTACGGCGGAAATACTCCTCGCTTCGAGGGCTGAGCTTGTCGCAAATGGCAGGGATAATAAAGTTCCACAAAGCGGTTAGGTTACCGGCAAACGCTACGACGAAAGCGTCCTGCAACGGGAGTGTGTTGTGTGGGAAGACTTGTGGAGTGTCCGGGTACGTTCTTTCGAGATATTCTGCGATCCGAATGGAGTCGGAGATATAGACACCAGTGGACGGGTCATGAATAGCGGGGAGGGTATAATAATCCTTGGATGAAGGCGGGATTCCCAGTTTTTTGCAGAGTGGCTCGATGTCCGGATACTCAACCCATTCGGTTTTGTATGGGATTCCCTTGAAATTGAGGGTATATCTTGGGAACGCGGTTAGAAAGCAAGCTCAGATACGTATTCCGAATAACTTCCGTACCTCGTCTTGAAGGTATTGGGAGACCAAGCACAACCCGGGAGGCTCGAAGGGATATCGTAGAAGGTGATCGACATGGCGGATTGGCGACCAGGTTTTTTTTGCGGAGGGATTTATAAGTAGGTTCCGGAAGCAAATATCACGATCGGGATATTTGATCGACCCGACTGGGCATTAACTGGTTTACCGGAACAACATCGCTTCGGAGAAGTACGAATGGCCGCCCCCTAAGTATAATATTTACATGTAGATTGAGCGCTTTTCATGCATCTACGTACTTACTACGGTGGCGTTCTTGAATTCATGAAAAATAATAGAGAATTTCTACTTGATATTGCAATGTCATCGGTCATCTGTACTTAAACGTGTTCGACACAAGTTCGACAGAAAGGATTAGGCGATATCGTAGGGCGCAAAAGCCTTGGCGGGAAATGTCATGGGGATCTAATCTAGTCTTCTTAAAATCTCGTCGTCATAATACCCCATCAGTGGTATCACCGTCGACGTTCCGCAGTGCAGCTTGCAGGAAATACTTGATAAGTACCAATTTAAGTACCGGATCATGAGGACCTAAGGAAAGACGATGATTGTTAATTGTTTTCTCTAAAGCTAATATCTCTAGAGGTCAAAATTCCAGCGCGATTCATCATGCGCCGAGGCTTTGTACCAACACACATCGTTCCTCGTAATATATGAAGGCGACTCAATCATGGCAAGTTCAAATCGGCTTCAAAAAAATCGGTCATCGTACACACAACAACGTTCGGAGAGGTTTATAGCCTTCGTTCGCGACCTTTCTCCTCAGCCAAGGAAGCGCCGCCAATGACGCTCCTACAAGTATAATTTCAGACCTCTTACACGCCACGCACTTTCGTAATTTCCCAGTGTGAATTGTGCGCATGTATCCGTATTCATCTACGAGGCTTGAGGATGTGCAAGTTCACGTGGTAAGTATACAGGCAAGAAGGGGAGCGGAACAGAGCTTAAGAAGGTATGCTTCACAGGCTAACCTCAACCAGCTCGATAGATAGTGTACCGTCGTGCAGAAAAGAAGACTTGAACGGGCTTTAAATTTTCGCATACAGGAGTCGAAGCAGCTCACGCTCGATTGAAACGAAAAGACACGAAGCAAAAGCGCCAATAATTACTTACCGGCTGCTTGATTCCTCGCCTCCTGCTTTTCGAGAGTGTTTATGAGCTCCACGGAGCAATAAATGCGACGGCGCAGTCGTTTATAAGCACGTAACAGACTCATAAGCCTTCTGAAACAGTTACCCGTCGCCGCTCGGCCTTCGGATTTACGAGGAGTGTAGACAATAAATACCAGTCGTTGTGAGCGTCCCGATAATGTGGTTCAACATCATCATAGTTGCGTATGAAGTCCACGAATTTCGCCAGTATTCACCCCGCACAGCAAGTATCTTACGCATTTACACGCTCCAAAACGCGATCCAAAGCATATGCTCCGAGTCAATCAAGGAATTTTAAAAAGCCAATCGAGACACCGACAAAGCCCAGAATCTAAAGTAATTGTCACATGTCGCCTCGAGCATAGCCTTCAATGAGGGCTGAAACGGATCATGACCGCGATAACAGAATCGAAGCAAAGAATGGAAAACCAGGGAAGACCCTCAAAAACACCGGTTGCCTTTTAGCGTGGTCGGTGCTGTCTATCAGTAGCCAAGTGTCGCCAGGTCCCTAGAAATGACCCTCTGTCACCGCTTTGCCGTCGAGAGATAACGATTTCTTGGGGTATGACAATTCAGTTGTGGGGGCCTCAAGGCAGACGACGTTATCACCAAGTGATCACGAGGGGTCAAGTAGCCGCCGGCGCTAAGTAAGGGCAACAAATAAGTGGATACACGGGGCCGAACAAGTGAACTGAAAAATTGGTCGTGTGCTCGACGAGGGTAAGACTTTGGGCAGTCGCGTGTGGTAATTGGCAAGAAAGAGCAGTGGATTTCCAAAGAACGATAACGCGAGCACCGCCGACGGACGGCGTCTTCAGCCATTTAGGCTTAGAGAGCAGCAGCTGAACGTTGTTGAACCTGAGCAAACCAAGGAGGCGTATGCAACGAGGCAGCGATGCGCGTTCCCAAGTTTTCTGAATAAGGAAATGCGAGCATCATTGGAGTTCCACGACAAATTGGAATTCACAATCGAACTCACAAACGACGCGAAAACAGAGTCATTGACAGAGAGCCCTCGGCCTCATGTTCCGAAAGCCCGAAAAAAAAAAGAGAGACGAAGCCAAGTAGAAACGAACTGGCGGTACTGGTGCCTGCAACGCACAATGAAGAAGGTGCCCGCACCGTCTCCCATGCTGCAAGTTTGGATAATAGTTTTGCGGCTGTCTGGAGTTTTGCCTGGGAGGTGGAATGGCTTCATATCGATGCAAGGTGGGTACAATCGACAGGGAGCTTACCGAGGTTCCGGTCTTCCGCCTGCGAACCGCGTGAAAGAACGAACAAAAAAGGTGGGTCTTTCATGTGGAACGAAGGCAATCGAGATACGCGATGGATGTGAAGTATTGAAGCACCAGGATGTGAAAGCGCAAGAAATTCATAGAAGCTCGTTCATCCTAGAACGCAAGAAAAGCTTTCCGAGTTATGCGCAAATTGCCCAGGGGTCATCAGGTCCAAACATCCGGGCCCGTAAAACTGCAACGTCTCAAAGCTTAGTTCAAGTACCATTGCAACTGTAAACTAACGAAGAGACGGACAAGAGCACGTAGGGATTGCAGAGTAAATCTCGCTGACCAGAGCGAATCGGCGATCGAGATCTACGCAACGAAATATTGGTAAGGCAAGCGGTTTCAATGTGGCAGTGCTCGGGGTCCTGGAAATGTCTCAAGGCACATTAAATACGTAACGCAAGCATTTTTTTTGCCCTTGCCTTGACCTTCGCCTTGCCTCTACGCGAGTTAGGCAAGTCCAACACAGGAATGAGGAATACTCGAGCGGAGAAGTCCACATGAACAGGCGTTCCTGGTCCAACCAGAAGGCAGGAGAACGAAAATGAAAGCGAAAGACGGCAGTAAAGGAGTTTGCATGACACAATCCCAGTGCGGTGCTTGGCGTAGGAGTTGCAAGGCTCGGTGAGAAGAATTTATGGCAAAGGAGGTGTCATGGTGGTTTAGATAGCGTTTACATTCGTGTTTCGGAGCATGGAAGACCTGTATTTAGATCGGAGTCAAACGAGGGTGTTTTTATATAAAAAGCATTTATCATTTTGCGAGACCGGCAGGGTCCCGTAATTCCCAGGTTCTATATCTTCATCACCATCAACGTCGTCTTTTTTCGTCTTCGCTCCTTCTTGACACCCACTACCTCTATACAGACGCCCGTGTTGCGCGAATTTCGCCGTTGGGCTCATCAACCTAAATCCAGCGCTTAGATTCTACCGGACAGATTCAAGAGCGTAGACGCGACCATCATGTTCGCTCTGGTGGGTTGGGTTCGGTATTAGGAAACGGAAACTTGTGGCTGATTGGGATGGTGTACAGTTCGAGGTAACGAGCGTTCATATTATCTATGCCCTCCTCGGTGGATTCATCGTCTTGGTGCGACCTTGCTTTCCCTTGAATGACACGAATGATATACTCACTTGACACGCAAGTTCGGCATGTTCTCCCTCTTGCTGAGAGAAAGGGTGCGTTCTGTCTCGACATTGTCGATTTCTTCGCATTAAACGTTTCCCTTAGCTGTACATTGGCGAAGCCATCTGGGCATTTCTCTTTGGTATCATCATGGGTACGTCGCTGGCAATCCTTAGCCGTGCTTCTCGACTCATCTCCATTATCCACGAAGGCCCATATTGCGCCGGCATCTTCGACCCCCGTGCGTGGAGCAGTGAACATTCGGAGGGAGCAACGGATACCATCACCCTTGAATTCACGCGTGTCGTGCTCGCCATCGGTGTTTTCGCCATTGGCGTAGAACTTCCCAAGGCGTATATGGCTAAACACTGGAAAAGCCTCTTCTTCTTATTGGTGCCGGTTATGACATGGGTATGTACGTTCCTCCTCCCCTCGTCCGGACAATTATCGATGTACCCTCGACGTTGTTAGGGCTGGTTCGTCTCAGCGGGGCTCATTTATGCTCTTATTCCCGAAGTCAACTTCATTTCGAGCCTCGCCATTGCAGCATGTTTGACGCCTACCGATCCCATCCTTGCTTCTGCCGTCGTGGGCGGAAAATGGGCAGACAAGCACGTTCCGGCGCACATTCGTCATCTTCTCGCTGCGGAGAGTGGCTGTAACGACGGGGCCGCCTTCCCGTTCCTATTCCTCCCCCTATATCTCCTCGTGGACACGACTACTAGAGGCGCTATGCGAGATTGGTTCCTCCTACTCTGGCTTTGTGAGTTTCTTCATTTCTCCCATGCCGTGGGTTATCGCGCCTGCGAATGTGTTTATTCGTGCTAAACCCTTCAGACCAGATTATTCTTGGCTGCGTCATCGGGTGCATGTTGGGCTTCGCCTTTCGGCACCTGATGAAGTTCTGTCAGCGTCATGACCTAATCGATAGGCATTCCTATGTCGCGCAATACGTGTCTCTGGCCATTCTCACCATCGGCGTTTGTACCCTCCTAGGATCCGACGATCTCTTGGCTGCATTCTGTTGCGGTACGGCATTTGCGTGGGATGGGTTCTTCAACAAACAAACCGAAGAAAGTGTGTTCAGCAGCGTTATCGACACGTTGTTCAACGTAGCCGCGTTCATCTTCGTCGGCGCGTGGATGCCATTCAACAAATTCCAGGACGCAGCCCTCAGCCTTAGCGTCTGGCGTCTGATCGTCATTGCCATCCTCGTCCTTCTCCTCCGTCGCCTTCCCATCATCGTCATGTTGTACCGCTGGATCCCAGATATCAAAACATTCCGCGAGGCGATCTTCAGTGGCCATTTCGGTCCCATCGGTATCGGTGCGGTCTTCATTTCCACTCTGGCCCTCGAGTTTCTGCATCACAATCACAAAGAGGGCAATCCCCACAATGCGCAGATCGCCATTCTCGAAGGTACGATACAACCCGTCGTAGCGTTCATGGTCCTCTGCTCTATCACCATCCACGGGCTGTCGATTCCCTCGTTCAGCTTGGGTCGCCGCGTGCACTCCGTCTCACGCACGTGGTCCAGACGCGACACTCAGACGTCTGCACCGCCCGACTGGACCACCCAAACGCGCATGGTCACTCGCGGAGAAGATATCGTCATTAATCGCGACGTTGCTGATTTGGAATTGGGAAAGACGGAGACAGAATCGGGTATCAGCTTGCGTACGGACGCCACGGAGAAGTTGGGTTCGTCTGGGATCAGCGAGGATACAAAGGTGCATCGTACGGAATCTCCACATCTGCGACCGTCGCCGCAGCAGGTTGTGGGTGATTATCGTAACCAGGTTCCACCGGATGGTACGGAACGTTTCGCCGAGTGGATCGAGGGCAGTCATCGCGTTATCGAGAAAAAATCTGGTCCTGGGTCAGACGTACGTGAACTTGGTATTTTTATTTTTATTTTCATATACTTACACCTACTCCATAGGTCGAAGTTACCGTCATGAACAATGATCCAGGATTACCCGGTTCAGACGTTCCGACGGCCAAATGGTCCGGTAAAATCCACGAGCTCGAGCACGACGCAGAGGACATTGGTCGAAACATCAGCAGGCAACTCGGTCATCTTACCGCGAAAGCTCAAGGCGCCTTATCATCATCATCACGCCGGTCGTCTTTCACCAAGGACAAGCAGAAGGAGGGTGTCGAAGAAGGGGAAAAGCAACGTCCGGCCCCTAGGGATGATTCGGCCATTGCGGATGAAGACGACGACGACGAGGGTTGGGCCTCTGAGGGGAGTAAAGAATCTACACCTGGACCTCGCGCGTCGACATCAGATACCAGGAGAATCCCCCGTTCGTCCAGAACTGGTACCAGAGGCCTGCATCATCCACATCCGCATACGACACACCGTCCACGACGGCGAGGTTCTATCCGAAGGAACTCTAGCACTGCCGCTGATAGCGTGGAGTCTGAGCCGAGAGGGCGGCCAACGGTCGCTGCTGGCGGCGGCGATGTAGGAGTCACCTTTGCGAGTCCACAGCGTGCTTCCCGGCCAGGCACTGCGCCTTCCTCTAGTAGGATGGGTACAGCGACTACGCGTTCATCTCGTCCTGGTACGGCGGACAGTTCGTTGCGAAACCATCGACTTGAATCCATCCGAGCGCTACATGGTCCGCCGACTAGAGAAAGCTCGCCGTCACGTTCTGTTAGGTTCGTCGATGAAGAGGGTAGAACAGGCAGCAGAGGCGGTCTTGCGGAGTCGTCGGGGAGGACACTTGCTGATAGTCCTGTTGCCGAAGAAGGCTGGGCCACACCGCCCAGCATCCTCGAGCCGAGTTCGAAGGGATCATGAGCGTTCTATTCGTGGTCCCCGCCAAGTCTTTGAATTTTTCTCTTCATTTGCTACTGACGTGCATTGCTATATACACACCGCTATTTCTTCCATTTTGCTCATGTCGTCGTGGTTTCTTGTCTGCTCATTGTATCCATACGTATCTTCTTTTTCTTTCCTACTGTTATGACCACTAGACGAACATCATACCTCCAATATTACATCTCTTGTTTCTGATTATGCGCAAATTGAGTGCCTTTGATTTCTCGTGGAGAATCAATCTCTGTCAACGAGATTTTCATCGTCCCCGTACTTCGCAAGCCATGATTTGATGCCTCCTTCGAGGACGTAGGCGGTCGATTTATGACCTTCCTGCGAGTCGATATAATCTTGGTACCTATGTATTTCCAATGAACGAATGACACGTCGCACTTGAGCATCAGAAACTCGTACCAGCCAGCCGACCTCGGACCCCGGCCATTCGAGCTCTGGCAATAGAAAATGACCTTTGGCGTATCCTTGTACTTTTCGTAGAATCCGGGGAGGTTATCGTAAAACGTCTGCGCTGCCCAGTTGTCACTTCCGCGAACATGGCCGCCCTTTTCAGGGGAAAATTTCGTTCAGATGCTGGTGTTATTAGGAGGTTAAGAGCAATACGCACCGCGTGGTCGTTCCTGCGAACGTCGATGACCGCGAATTCATTACTGGAAGCAGGATCTTTCTTTAATGCGACCACTTCCTCGGCTGTCACACGCGGAGGAGACGATTTAACAATGGGATAAGCAGCCCACCAGTTCGAAAGCACGGTGGGAGGTTTTTCGACTGGGGCTCCATCTTTGAGAGCATAGATCTGATATGAGCCTGGAAATTGGAATTAACAACGTGGAAAGTCTCGTTTTTGGAATATTAAAAGACTCACCGACCCACTCGTTGATATCGTAGCTCGGTTTCCACGCAACGGCTCCTGCAGAATCTGAGCAGCAGGGAGCCGTCGCGTCATTCTCGAAATAAACGTTGAGATCGCTTTTCGTCTCGACGAAGGTAGCATCTTTTGAAGACGGCGTTAGCGCTTCGCATGAAATTGAGGATGTAAGCTTGGATGTTACTCGGTAACCCAGCATCCTTGAGAAGGGATTGGTACTCTTCCAACGTGATCGCTCCAGAAATACAAGCCACGTAGGACGCGATATCGTTCCTCATGCTTTCTGGAATGCTTTTCGTCGCCACGATCTGAGCGTCTGGTAAATCGGAGAGTTTGAAAAATATGACGATCGGAGCGGACGTACATCATCTAGGACGACTCTCCCTCCTGGCCTCAGGATTCTGGTTACCTCTTTGAGGAGCGAAGCCTTTCCCTCGGCGGGCAGCAAGTTGACGACACAGTTGGAAAGAACACAATCAACCGAGTTCGACTCGATAGGGAGGGGCTCCGTCAGAAGGGCTTTCACGAAGGCGACTTGTGGCGGTTTAAGTCCCCTCGTCGCCGCATTCGAGCGAGCGCGCGCTATCATGTCCTAGAATAGTGCGATTAGGACTACGAAAATGAAAATGCGAGAGAAAGGAAGTAACATACGTCAGACATATCCAGTCCTATTGCTGAACCAGTTGGTCCCACCTTGGCGGCGGCAAGGAACACATCTATGCCGCCTCCAGATCCAAGGTCAACAACTCTTTCTCCCTGAACAGAATGCTTCATTTTATACATACTAATGAGAAACCGTTAGGATTACCTCTTTGATGTTTGCGGTTGCCAGGGGATTACCACAACTAAGACCCAGGTGTGACCCATCGGGGACGGAGCTCAACTCCTCCTCTGTGTAACCGAAGGCCTCTGCGACCTCCTTGGCATCTAGAAAGGCACAAAAATAAGGAGATAATTAATCAGACATCTCTTGCGATTATAACGCCCTAATCAACGTACGTAGAGTGGAAACACCCTCCCTTGCGCGGGCGCTGTAAGCAGCGTCAACATTTTCAAGAATCTTCTTGGAGGAAGGTGAATCTAATGGCGAGATAGGGCCAGATTCTTTGGGCTTGCAGCAACTTCGAGACATGGAAGAAGTTCAAGTAATGGGGGGTTATCGAAGAGTGGAAGTATCATCATGAAGTTATGCATTAAGACTGAATAAACAGCTGACAATCGATTTATAATTAGAGCAGCCCACCACGTGCAAGCGAGTGATTGGCACGAGACTAGATTTATACCGCGGATCCTATTGCGTTACTCTCTGACTCCTAAGTACAACTAGTATGTCATATTTTCTCTTATTCATGTTCCCGATAAGGAAGCACGGAAATGATTGTCCAAAATACAATACGACTTCGTGGCGTGACGACATGAATAGACAAAAAGAGGTGTGATGGAGACGGACTTACGAAACTGCATTTATCCGAATCCGAATCGTGCTTGTTTTCTGCCAAATTTTCTTTCCCGGTGTCCTCACTCAATCATCGAGAGCGCTAACTGGTCCCAACAACCTCTATCTGATTCAAATATGCAAAACGTCTCGGCTCTCGAGGCTTCTCTCCAGGAGGTCCGTGAACGTCTACGAAGGCAGGGCGGTGGTGGTTTTATTCCACCATATTCGCACTTTCCAGTGCAAGCGACGTGGCACCCACATTTCTATATGCCGCAAGGTACCTTCACCCAAGCTTCTACTACCCAACCAATATTTCCCGCGGCGACCCCAATGCCGTCTTCTGGATACGTGCTAAATCCCGGGCTTCCAAACGTCAATATACCTGTTCAACCTCAGAATCTTTGGCAAAACTCTCTGTCGCTTGGTCAAAGACCGCAACCCCTTCCCCATTATACACCTTCTGCTTACAATTCGGGCGCTTCCTCGCTTCATGCCAACAACCAATTCAACCCCAGCTTGCCATCTTCGACGCCACATAATAACATTGCTCGTGCACTGCAACCTGAGAGAATTAACCTTCTCAGCTCTGGCCGTCCGATTTGGGATATCCGCCTACATCCTGCAGCAGCTAGATCTGGTGGTTCGTCGGTGCTGAACTTGGATCTCCCGTTATTACCTTTGGGCGTAGTGTCAGCTGAAATTCTCTTCGCAAATCGTAGAATGAGCCACTTCGGCGATACCTGGGGACCAATACATGTGCGAAAGGATTTTAATCGTTCAGACGCGACCGGTGGGATCTCGAACTCTCTTTCCTTCCGGGATATTTTCGAGAATATCTACCGATATTTTATGATGCCCCTCAACGACCAAGAACGCGCACAATTTATGCCTACACCACAACACCATATAGAGGCATCGGCTGCATTTACTGCGAGGAATAAAGTACAGGGCTTCGACTATGATTTTTATCGACGAGTTGACCTATTACCCAACGGGCTTTCGAACTTCGACGGAGTTGAATTCGTACAGAGCTTTGGGCCGAATTCATGTTTCTTACAACTCCGATTGCATTAACAATGCCAATGTGGTATAAAAACTTGCGGTCGTGCCGAAAAAGGCGTATCGCGTATCCAAGTCCAAGTAGTAACCAAGTGTACGGCATACAGTAGATACATAAAAATGGACTGTAACTCTTTTTCGTCAATGAATTTTATTGTATTTGTTAGACAAAGCACCAGCTTGAACTCTGACGGCAACCCATGTCCACGACAAGCACAAAATTACGAGACAAGGTTGCCGTCATGTAAGCGCCCGAATCACCTTGGAGACTACAGGGTAATTGTCAGTTCAATTGCCGACAGTTACCAGGCAGAGATCGAAAATGCGGTATATCAGCCTATATAATACTGCGTCCAGACGAGATGCTCAGCGCCAGTGTCTCAGCTTCCCTATCGCTTTCGCAGCTCCTTTCTACCATCAGCATGTCGAAATTTTTATCCCGCCTTTTACCTCGCTCTCCTATTCGTCCCACAGCTATACGTGCAAATAGGACGGTAAGGTTCAGTGATACCATCCAATACAGACCTATTCCTGCCCGCGGTCATGATCAGCGTGTAGAGTCGCAAAGCCCAGCCTATACGGGCAGTCTTTCGAGCCCAAGTCCTCAGGATACAACGCACTCCCAGAGATCTGGTCGTGATTCGAGTCATTCTCGCTCATTAAATCCTTTCACTCGATACCAGGGAACCCCTTCGCCGGACCAACAAACGCCTCGGGTGAGAGAATCCACTCTCCCAAGAAGCACTACTTTTCAAGCGCCTATCACGCCTCAAGCGAATCGGGAAGCAACCCAAACTCCAGCTTCCGTGTCTGAAATTTCTCCGTTATCCTGGCCTAAAGGGACACATCTTCCGACACCCCGAATGAGCCCTGTTCCACCCTCGAGATTTTCGACACTTCCAGCCGTTTCCACACCTCGCACTAGTGTGGATGGTACTCCTCAGGGAACTTTTTCACGCTGGACACCATCTCCAGTTGCGGCTCCCGCCCCACAGTCGATGGACTCCCCTGTAGGTTCACAAACTAGTGCTACGTCAAACAGCGCACGTCGGAGCATCATGGGAAATTATGTCGGATCCACTCATTCCTTTCCTGTCGCCTATCCTTCGGGCCGCTTGATAAATTCGATTCCTTACCCAGCACCTGCTACTCAGTACGCAGCGCCCAATCCCCGACATCGAAGTCGAGTTGAGAACCCACTCAGACGGAACCAAATGAACGCTTTGCTGGCCAGCGGGCAGTTGAAGTGGGACATTCGGGACTCCCCAGAGAGGGCGACACTCGATGCTGCTCTTCCTTATGCCTGGAATTTGGATTTACCGGCGTTCAGCAAAGAAATCACAAGGGCTTCTATAAGATTTGAAAATCCCGCTTTCGACGAATTATGGGGTCCCATACGCGTACGAAGCCCTCGTGCGAGCACTAATGATTCCGCGACTTTTATTTCCATCAGAGATGTTTTGAAAGCGATCTACTCATATTTCATGGAGCCCATCCAGTTGAACGACGGGACCAAGCGAGCAGCTATTTTGCCCGTCCGTTTCCGAGGACTCCATCTTGACGACGCAAAGGGTGGTAAGGCGCGTCTACGACTGCTACTTGACTGAAGCTGGCTTTTTCTTCTTGTATCGGACTTTATTTCTCGTTTTTCTCAATTCTGTTGTATTGATGACATGTAACAATTTCAAGGACAATCACAAGGATATCGATAGTGAATTCAAGTCTGCGTAAATTAGGGCGATGTAAATGTGAATCCACTTGAGTTGACCCACCGGAACAAGTTGTAAGAGATAACAAGGACGGCCGTTACCAGGGCGCTTAAGTCTCCTTGTTATTGTTATTCTTTTACATATTCTCATGCTCGGCAGATACGTTGCCTTGTGTCAGTTTACAAGGGTTTCGGAACTTTTCGCAGACAATAGTAATTGTACGAATCTCTTAAAGTCGCGCTAACGCTGCAGCGAATTGCAATTCGAAATTCATAACTGTCCCTCCCATTGTTAATATTCAATGTGTCCACTACGTCGCCTATTCGCGCGCCGTCCGAGTGTATCTCGGACACCTCCAGGAATTCCAGAAGGTAGAACGTCATTACGCTTTACGCCTCGTTTATTTTTCATCGGTATTTTGTTTTCAAGCACGAAGATCAGGAACCAGATATAGCGTCTTTGACACGGAGTGGGACCCACCGAGACATGCACAAATAATTCAAACGCCGGAAGCCCTCTCACGACCTGAACCACCTTCACGGGGACCAGAGAGGATTAGGCGTAGGCAAAGGACTCCTGGCAGCCGACTTCATCCTCAGCATTCCCGGATACGGATAACTGCAAATCGGCGACGGAGATCGGTATCTGAAGCTCCTTTTACGAGGTCTTTCGCTACTGGTGGAGCTTTCTCTCCGGACAATGGGACTAGACCTGCATTTGGCCAACCACCAAACGCTCCTTGGATACAACCATATATTTCGCTTCCTGGTACTCAGAGAATATTTCAGGAACATCCCGACCCAGGCTGTGAATCCGGTTTCTCTCATGAAGCTCCTGTTATAAATTTCCATCATGTTCCGCAAGTTGTTACCCATTCGCGATGGGCGAGTCCATGGGTGGATTATGATAGTCTACGCTCGTGGCCACCTATTCAAAAAAACATCTACAAAGTCCCCGTAACTACCGGGAGACACCAGGAAGGACATACTGTCACTCCCGTACAACAAGGATACTGCAACGCGAGCGAGAGGCTTCCGAATCTCCTGAGTGATAGGCGGTTGAAATGGGACATACGCTTTCCACCTTTTACCTCGGACTTCGATCCAGCCCGTTCATACAGGCCAAATCTGGACCTACCGGCTCTGAGTGACAATATCCACGTAGCTGAGATCCGCTTGAATGGCTCCACTGGTACTTGGGGTTTGATCCAAGTCAGGAGACGGTATGAATCAAGTCCAATAACAATACGGGATCTTCTAGAAGCGATATACCAATATTTCATACAGCCACTGAGTCTGCATGAGGCACAATGTGTCGAGGCGATACCAGTGCAAAAGGATGAAATGGTGATGGCATATAGGATGCGCCAGCGAGCCCAGGGAGCAAGGGACCAATTTTATCGGCGCTGCGATTTGCTGCAGAACGGGATGTGTAATTTCAATTTCTTGGAGGTTCAAAGTGAGAGGAGGAACATGGTTAAGCTGCGGCTGCATCTTTACTGATCAACAACCCATTCGATTTTCGCGCCGCCTCTCATTACTTTCTCGCAAATATACTTGCGTTTAACGATGACTTACGATTTTGATTACGATGTATTATAATAATTCACGAGTTAACGAATCATTTGAAAAGGAAAACTGACCCTACACATCTGGTACACGTCAAGGGGCCGTGATTAATTAGGCAGGGTGTTGTGGCTTACGATTCGCAGTCCAAAATCGTGGTGTGGATATTCCCTTGGTAATCCGATAGATTGGACGTCATACACAGCACGATCGTTCAATTTAGAGTGAGACAGGACAACAAGGCAAATAACGAGATGGGGAGCCGCGCGTCTTGACCAGCGCCAATCTTATTCTATCTTGATGTGCGGTGTATACTTTCCATCGGCGTCTGCACAGATTTTATATCTAGGCTCATCTCATCATCGATGATCCATTAGGTGCTGGAAATTGGCATTGAATTCGTCACCACTGTGCTGAGCCCGTGGAGGTCGGGCCTGGAGCAACGGACTTCGTGGACAGAGAAGAAATGTCAGTGTCAAGACAAGCTAAGGAAGGTAACGCACCTGACCTTATTCCAAATTTTATATCGATTCTGACTGCGGAAGAACTGTGGACGAAATGCCAATGTCAAGTGCAGTTGATGTTATCTTAGCGCTCTCTGGCTTGCGCCTTACCACTGGTTCACTTTTGCCTTGTTTCTTGCTTGCTGCTTTTACCTTGATGCTCTTTCTTTATCCGACTGAGCCACTGAATTGTGTCCTTAACGCATTACCTGCTATCTCTACGCTCATCGCATACTTCTCATTCACGACGCGTTCGACAGTATTTTGGAGTTCCGGTTCGAAAGTTAATCTTCCCTGCAAATTCCCTGCTGGCTGCTCAACAGTTTTCTCAAGGTAGTCCGAAGGCTTCAAATTTACACACCCCGTTCCCAGGACAACCCTAAGCAGGTCGAGCATCAGCACCACATCTGAGGAGACGCACCACATCATTCACACTTCTTACCCTTCTCTGAACGTCATACATCGTACGGTACGATTCGTACCCATCTCATCAATTCCCCCAAACTTCGTTCCCATTTCGACACTGTGACCCAATCCCGACATGGCTCGCGCTCTATCCACGAAAAGGTATTATGCTATCACCATTGGAAAGCTGCCTGGTGTAATTTTGGATGAATGGTAATTTTTGAATCATGCAACTCTTCACGGACTTGGAGACTAATACGACCTCTCGCAGGAATAACGTTAGAAAATTAGTCGAGGGAGTCTCGGAAAATCACTGCCGGCGGTTTGAGATCTACCACGAGGCAGCAGCCTTTTATTTGAATGCGAAAAGGGAAGGATTGGTCCGGATTATCAGGGACCCCGGCGCTGAAGAATTAGTTGCGAAGTTCCAAGTTCTGTTGCAATAAGGAAGTCACCACCCATAAGACTTATTGTCGATCCGCTACCTTTGGTTTCTCGCGTTAAGTGTACATTGTCGCTTGAAGAAAAGGGATGGTGCAGTCGAACTCCCTAAGTGCTTGAAGCTTCTGTGCGATAGGTAAGGTTAAGGTGAAATTTTTAAGCCAGAACCAGTGTGAGGCCAGATATGAGGCGGGAAAAGTTTCACAGGGATGCCAAATTCCTGATCACCATTGTCGTGAATCGCACCTCTGACTTGAGGAGCATTGTGTGTCTGAATCGTTCTTTCTCATTTGCAACCTCGTTATCTCGGAATCATATTGTGATTTTAGGCAGGGTACCGATCAAATATTACGGTAAACTGGCGAGATCCACCTCGGGGTAGAGATTCCATATATTTACATGAATTTGAGGCCGTGACCATGAAGTTAACGGGACTGCGAATGGAGGTGGAGGATGCGAACCGTGCAGACGATTTCCACATAAATATAGAGCTTTGTGTCCATACATTATCGCTCAGTACTAGTGCAACAAATTGATCAGAGAGAAAAGGAAGGCATGCATTGATTCGAATCAGCGGGTCATCCAAAAGAGAATCCTATGAGATATCATAGACCTTTGGGCAATAACCCGATCGCATTCCGCCCTGTAAACCGACCTGTCAACATGGTCCTTGCTTGCGACTAGATTCCTCCGGGAGGTCGTTTGAATTGACCTATCTATATATAATTTTAAACGGCACGCAAACATGTACTGGATGATGATCCAGCGTGGGCAGAGCTCTGGTCTCCTTATTCTCATTCAAAGTGTGGGAAGGCGGGGTCAGTACCAATGGAGGTCATGAGATAGGTATGAATTTATCGGCTGGATGACCAGGAAGAATCCTGGTCCGCGATGCACCCACTATTGACACACAACTTTTTCTATTTTATCTCTGCTGGGTATCTGGAAGGGTTACACCAAGATCGAATCCCACCTCGCCGTGCGATGTGAATTTAGTGGAAAATAGGCACCAGCACCACGAGTAGCGACAGGACGCGATTGCGACGCGACGCGCCCTGATCACGGGACGCCCGCATTGTCAGCTTATTCTCACGATTCGGCAACATTAGCGTCGGCATTTTGATACATATCACCTCGAAGCCTCGAGATTTGCGGCAGCCTTCGTCGTAAAGCACGGGCATTACTTTCATGTCAGTCATCGGTCAGTCCTCGAAATCCGTCACCATTTCAATCCTTATACCTTCCAACAGCGGTAACGTATTCTCGTACCCCAGTTTGAGAGAACCTTGAACGATTCCGGCACATCTCGTAGCCCTTGTCTCAACGTTTACCTCGCCATGGTGGAATTTTGACGAGATGAGCTGCGATACTTCTCCACCAACATGGGGACTTTGACGGCTTTGCAAGCAAGTGAAGGACTGAGTTAATGAACGTGGTTCAGACGGCGAGTACAAGTGAGATTTCACTCGATGCCATCAGGTTATTTCGCTCAGCATTACCTCCTTCTCTTTCACAGCTTTCGCCTTACAATCTGCCGAGTAAAATGACTGTAATGTCTGGCGAGCTGGCCACTGCTTACGGTCTACGTGGAACGATAAACGGTGTATTCGCTTACGACGAAATCACGATGGCGATATCTCAGGCAGAACCGCGTACTCCTGTCGATTCCTGCAAGGACCGTCTTCGTTGTCGGGCTAAACGCGGAAAAAAAAGGACATGGTGTGATGGCTGATTAGCTGGAGAATGCCTCAATGAATCCGTCGTGGAATGCGGCGTCGTAAGGTGCGTATCCAGTTCCGTCTTATTTCTGTCTATCCTCACAGGTCTCCAACAGAGGTGGTACACCTTATATAACACCGTTCCCTCTCAACGGTGTCAGGAAGGATCATCAGCATTCGATGATTAGACCATTCGGTACCCGTTAACGACTCACACTACCCCAACGGCGAACAGGCTATGCGTTACGAAGGTGGCTCGCGATAAACGGAAATCTTGAACCATACCGCGCGTTGCTGTGTGGAGGACCATCTTGCACTGTTGATTCGGGCGATGGGTAGTCTTTTCTGTTCGTTTATCTCGAGACATAGGAGCTGACGCAACTCCGATTTGGCATGTACGATAGAATCGTTGGTCCATTCCGTCGAATCGCCTCAACCTACATACACACCATCGTTTTATCGAGTCGAAAGAACGTGCCCCTGTACCCCAACATGTATCCACTATCCTCCTGCCATCGTCATTGTTGACCTCGCTTCGTGGTCTCTGTCTCCCATCCTCTGCTTCAGCATCCCTAGCTTACTCGTCAGTGACGAATTCCTTTATTTGAGGTCTTCTCCCGCCCCGCCTTCCTCTCATCCTCCGTTCCTCACCAGCGACTACGTCCTTACGAGGTCGATGCCTGTAATTGAGATTCCCACACCAGCAGCTAAGGTCGCCTCGTGTTTCAACTTCGATTAGCCAAGAGAATGTCTACGATGACGGCCACCACCAACAACGACAACACTTTTTCTTGCTATACGTCGCTGCTCTGGACTCTCTCGCAGCCGTGATGTGACTACCCCGAAGAGTGATACTCGAAAAGATGGACACCGAGTTCCCGGCACTCGTACTCACTTTATCACATATCTCGTTGCTCCACGTACATGTCGATCTTCCGGTTTCACGCTGGGTCGAATTCAGTGCAAGTAATCCGTCGAACCACCCCATTTTCACGTTCGATCCTCATAGTACTCGTGAATTGCCACTATTGCCTCTGAAGTGAGCGACGTCGACTCAGGATATGACATCTACCACCGAAACATGCAAGCTATCTATTGTACGCTGTGAATGGGAATGGGACAATATTGGTACGGCGGTCGCTTTCTCGCTCTAGGTATAGCTCATACGGGTCTCGTATGCTCCCATACTATCGCGTCGCTCGACCAATAACCGAATTGTCGTTCACCCCGCCTTCACTATCAAGAACGACATCAGTCCTCTCGCCTTCAAACTCCCTTGGTATCAGCTTCGCTAACGTCGACACGATAAACACGACTGTTCTCCGTCACATATTTATGGAGATCCTTTCCAGTTCTGCGCCCTACCCTCACGGATGGATTCTTCACGATACAGTTCCAGGAGATTAGGCCCTCGAGTTCTTCGTCTCCAAAGAATACCGGGTTTTGTGACCGTAGATTCGCAATCCAAAAATGTACCCTGGATACGCCCTTTCTGAGCTGTTAGCTTGAACTGCATGGGCAGCAAAATGGTCCCCTTTAAATGGATTACAGGGGCAAATAAGGAGCTGCAAAATCGCTTCCGAAATCCTGATCAACTCTTGTCGTGCACTCCGATATCCTAGTCTTTCGCACCAACAATGGTACTTAAACTTAGTATAATTGGAGTGCACGACAACAGTGATTAGGATTTTTAAAAGGCGCACTGGCGAACTTCCGCCACCTCATATCTGGCTTCCCACAATATTAACGGGAGCGCTGGTGCTAGATAAGAAAAAGTTGGGATCTCACCTTGGACTTGCCTATCGATCATTCTAGTGATGTTCTCAAGGAGTTGCAACGTTACCCGATTTCCCCTTCCTTCAAATTACATCACGATACGGTGGTATACGCTCAACAGATCCTTGAAGGCCAATAGACGAGTCCATAATACATATGTGTAGAAAAAGAAACATGGCGTATAGACGATAATTCTCATGGGCACTAGTTAAGTGCTTATTGCATCACAACGTGCAACTGCCCCACTAGCACATCATCCTCAGGATCCCCGACGCTTCTCACCGATCCTTTCGCTTGCTCATTCGAATAATGGGCTACTGCCTCATCCTGAGTTGGGAAGGCCTGATAAATAGCGCCCGAGACTCCCTTGACTAAGGGGGAAACGTCGTTCCTGTGAGAATTCATGTTAGCGTCGACCGTGAGGGAAGGAAAAAGAGCATAATTACCAGTGATTCCAAAATACACCGGTAGACTTTCCGACGATGATAACATGATACTTCTTTCCTGACTTCTTTCCCATTTCACCACACAGGAGGACCGTTCAAGTGGGAATGAAGCTTGTGGACTCGAGAAGGACTGTTACGGTGTAGAATGTTGAGAGAAGCGGGGGTTGATAATGCGGTTGGTCCTCACCTGGAGCGATGCCGGTTGATTCAGAGGTTGTCCTACCCAGAGCGTATGTAAACTGCTTTGGAAAGAATGTTGAGCGACCAGACAAGAAAGCCGCAAACTGAATCAACGACCCTACGGCTTTTAAGGCTCAAGCAAGAAGGAGGAAACAAGGGAAAGGTGAACCGGGGGCAGCGCGCAAGTCGTAGAGCGCTAAGATAAGGTCAGGTGAACAACCATACATTGACATTCCGTGTGAAGCTCTGCCACCATTTCTCATGCTCAGATTTTGACGACCATCCCTTGACCATCCCATTCCTCTCTCTGGCCACAATAACCACCTCAGCGATCCCAGCTCCAATTCTTCCATTTCATCACAATATTCGGATTGAATTGAGGGAGCCGCGGTGCAAGGTACTTGCGAAGAACGCAGCGGGCCTTCCTACTCCCAAGTCAGTACTCCTTAAGTTCAACGTAAATAATATCGGCCGCGTAACCTCTCTTGACACTGACATTTCTCATGCTCGGTGGGGACAACGTCATCACCAATTTTCCCGCAATGGATGATAAGAACTTGAACTTCACGCGCACCTTATCTCTGAGTTGCGATCGACACACCCGGGTATGCTCGCGATGGCCATGACATTGACTCCACCTTCAATGAGTTCATTCATCCAGTGGACTCCACTTCGGGGGTAACCGTGGCCGATTCAATGTGGTATGATCGGTCAGCCTCTAGATAAACATCTAATCGGCGCAGTTACTTACGTGTTTCAGGAATCCACCTGAGCTCTCAGGTTTGCAATGGCCATCATCTTCTACGACATCCCGTGTACCCTGCCAAACAATTCTTGGTCTCCCAACACCTTAAAGACGAGGTAATAAGATTCAACGTATATACCCTTGATATCTAACCTCGCTTCCAAGGTATACCCTAAATTTCAAGGGGATTCCATACGAGACTGTGTGGGTCGAGTATCCGGACATCGAACCACTGTGCAAGAAACTCGGCATACCGCCTACATCCAAGAAAGAAGATGGGAACGAGCATTATACTCTCCCTGCCATTCATGACCCATCGACTGGGGCGTATTTGTCCGACTCCATTCTAATCGCGGAATATCTCGAGAAAACGTACCCGGACACTCCTCAGGTCTTTCCACACCATACGATCGCGCTGCAGGCGACTTTCGCGGAAGCTTTCTGGGACAGTATCGGCATCGCGAGGGACTTTATTATACCCGCCGCGTATACCAGGCTTAACCCTCGAAGTCAAGAGTATTTTCGCCGGACGAAATCGTTTGGAAAGTCTATTGAAGACCGCACTCCTAAAGGTGAAGATGCAATCGCGAAATGGGAACAATTCAGAGGCGGATTGGGGAGGGTCGACAAGTGGTATGCGAAGAGTGACGGGAAAGGAGCGTTCCTCATGGGCGAGACTCTGTCCTGGGAGACATTGTCGTCGCCACCCTCTTCCTCTGGTTGAGTAAGGTCTGGGGAGAGGACAGTCCGCAGTGGAAGGATATTTCATCATGGAACGATGGGCGGTGGGTCGCAATCGTCGAAGCCCTGAAGGATTATGATCATGAGTCCAGTTGTTCGAAAGAATAGAGAACTTGGAATCGCCCGCTCGAAATCGGAACCTCTCGCCAATAATAAAAACGCGCCGAAGGTTCGGTATGCAAGGAAGACCGTGTGCATACAGCGCCTCCGGATCCGTTGAATTCTATATGTATATATCCCCAAACCGCGCTGCAATGATCGACAACTCAAGGTTCAAGAGTGCAATGAAGACACATTGTGTATCCAAGATTCAAACCCTTTAAATTCAAAATATGGATTGTCGCGTGTGCAGTGCAACCCCATCACAAATTCTAAGACGGCGCCACGGGTCTAACAGCTGGTGTCATGATACCCTTGACGTGTAGATGAGCGGCTGGCATCTGTGGCACTAGATGAGGCTGCTGAATCGACGGGGCGGTGCTCGCACACCTGCCAGGGAGTTGTTCTCTTCCAACTCGATGTCGACCGGGGTTCGTTGAAAGGTAGTAGGACGATTTCATGATCGCTAGACACTCCCTTGACCCCAGAAAATGCGTTCATCGCCATTCCAGATAGGACCATCCGCGAGATTTCTGGAGAAGGGCTGAATTGATAAACGTTACTTACCGAGCTGTCCAAGCACTACGAGATTGTAAACTGTCCGGATTGTTGATGCCCTGCTTTAAGTCGGCTTAGTGTAGTTTCAAAAGTAATCTAATCAGATCTATGTCGCGATACAATCAATCAAACACGTGCCACGAGTTTTTTTTCTTTCCAAGGTAAATTGAAATTTATTCCTTCAGGCATTCAACGTTCAACGACCATGGCGTCCCAAATGCCGACACCTCAGATATCCGAGATTGGATTTTCAGGTCTCTTTGACACGTTGTACTCACGGGTACATACAGCGAAAGCAATGATTAACGCGTACGTGAAGTTTTCTATGCGTAACATCATTGTTGATATTTACATAACTCTTCATTTAATCATTGTCAGGGGCCCTGAACTGGACGAAGTATGAATCGGTAGTCGATGCGATGCAAAAAATCTCATAAATCTACTGTCCAGGTAAACTTGTATATCGAAAAGACGCGTAAAATATTGCGGCTCTTGGAAGAACGGCGTAATACCGCGTCGCCTATAAACCGGATGCCCGCCGAGATCTTGACGTCCATCTTCGACGCCCTTCAAGATCACTATAAATTCGATGACTTATTCCCCCCTGCGACTCCCATCGAACTGGATAATGCTCATTCGTGGATGGTAATTACTCACGTGTGCCGGCATTGGCGAAACGTCGCGCTTTCGACCCCTACACTCTGGAAGAACCTCCACACGAGAGCGATTACCGGGTTGCCTCCTCGCTCTGGATGGAATCATGAAATTCCGATTTCTCTCATACGTCGCTCTTCTCCCGCGTCTCTGCGTTTAAGCTGCACCGTGGAAGTGATGTCAAGAGGTCCCGACGAGGTGCCCCAAGTGTTTTATGACGCGCTGGAGGAACACGTGGAACGTATGGAATCTTTTCATCTAACATCCTTTCCAACCATTGACCAAGACCTATTGAATATCTTGGATATTCCCCTTCCGCGCCTGCGGTCATTGTACCTCCGTGTTCTCCCCGAACGAAAGCTTGCACCACGAGATCCCGAGACAGGTGTTATTACGTGGGAATCATACTCCGATGAAGTCGAATTACGCAGAATCCTTGGCGGAACATCGTCTAGTCTGCGCAGGTTCTCGTTGTGGGATTATACGTGTTGGCCAGGCACTGCATTTCCAAGCCTTACCCACCTTTCTCTCCACGATCAACTCACGACGCCGACACTGGATGAGTTTTTTGACACGCTCCAGGCGTTACCGTGTTTGGAGGTTCTCCATCTCGAACGTGCGGGACCGGAGATACCCAAGATAATGTCGACTCTTCCAACCCGCCGGATCGCGCTACCCAACTTACGCGAAGCACGATTCCTTGTATTCGACCCTAATCCCATGAATTTTCAGCACAGGATTCTGGAGTGCGTCACCACGTCCTCTTTCGTCCAAATTGTGTACTCCCTCCCCAAATCGGATCCCGACGATTTACGATGGTTACTCCCTGGTTTTCCCTGTTGCGACAACGTTACCGACATTCAATTTCTCCCCTCATTGGAGGATAACCCCTGCGCCGCTGTGCATCTTCATAGCGAAAACCAGCTCAGGATCCAAACCAACTGGGAAGCGATAGCTCTGTACCTCCCTTCCCTGGGGGCTCAGTTCCCTCACCTTACACACATCCTCTATTCCCTTGCAGATATGCCGTGGTATCGCTCCGCCCAATTTCGTAGCCTACACAACCTCACCACGCTCACGATCTGCGGTTCCCCCGATTTTAATGATGTGGGGTTCCTTCTCGAATTACTTGAGGTCGGGGATCGGCCTTCTATGCATGTTGACGTTCCGTGCCCAAAGCTTTCAAGAGTCATCCTTTACGCGGTTGGTCTCGATCCAAATGACTATGTAGGCTCCTCTTGGGTCTTGGCGAAGAAACTCGTGGAAAACCAGGTTGAAGTGATTCGTCGAAAACATGACAAGGATTTTGAAGTCCACCTCGTCTCGGAGAAGAACGAGGTTACTCCCTTAGAAATCCGATGGACACGGCGATGTTGAGTGCGTCGCTCCTTTTTGAAGGCATGTTTCTTGGACTCAAGGGTTCCATTTCAGAAGATAATCCCCAGAAGATATTCTCCGTTAAAACGATCGCACAGATTCACGTCGGCGCCTTGTGGTCAACTTGGGGTTTCACGGTTTGGGACGGTGAAGATTTTTGAGAAAGTCGCAAAGGACGTCGCAAAACAAAATGTAATCGCCGGAATCAATCCTTGTACATATGGACGAGGTTGGCAATGTGTGTTACGTGGACAGGGAGCTTTCATCGACTTTCCCTCAAAGTCCACCAGTTCGAATTCCCAATATTTGCGAATAAGCCGTCGTGGCGAATACTTATGGAGAGCCACCGTCGACGACGTGATTGTGGAAGATTGTGGTCTTCTCGTCGTTGTTGCCAATTCCATTCTAAACCGAGTGAATTCTAATCGAGCCTCCGAATTCCTCCAAAAATAGTCATTTAAGTCTGAAGTGGTGTACGTTTCCTGTCCTCCATTTCGTTCGGTCCCGACATTAACTTGTGCCCCCTAGATACTACCATTTTCTTCGTCTCGTCGTCTACTAGCTACTGTCTAAATTACAAGAGCATTCCTTACAAGACGGAATGAGTGGAATATCCCGATATTGATGAGAAGCTTGGGATAGCTCCTACGTCCAATTTTGGCGCGGCGGGAGCCCACGATACACTTTCCCCGCCATCCACAACCTTTATAGAGGGATCTATCTCGCAGAATCGCTGATCATCGCTCAGTATTTGGAAAAAGGATACCCCGATACGGCGAAATCTTTGCCCGGACCCCACCATAATCTCAGTGCCTTACATGCCGCTTTTTCAAAGGCTTTGGATGTGGAAATCGCCTCTGCCACGGAAATATTCATTGTATTGAACTTGTATTGAACCCACGCAGCGAGGCGCACTTCCATCGAACAAGAGAGAAGACATTTGGGACGAAGGTCGAGGATATTTCTCCGAAAGGTGAAGATAGAAATGTGCAATGGGCGCAATTTCGATGAATGGTGGTGGGCCGTTCTTGATGGGCGACGTCCTTTCGGTGGTCGGATTTGGCTCTTGCAGGGGAAACGATTTGGTACAGGGTACTTTGAGGAGAAGATAGCCAGGAATGCAAGGATAGCCTTTAGGACTTGGAATGGAGGGCGATGGGAAAAAATTCTGGAGACGTTCAAGCAGTACGAAACTGTACTGGATGGTCATGATAATCCATCTCCCTCGATATTCCTGCTTCACTGGCCGCAATGTCGCTTCAGGCTGTCATAATGGATCATCATTAATGCATCATTGCTCAGGAGAACCATGGGGTGAGAGCTCACCGCGTGGTTCTCCCATAAACGTGAACGGCAATATCCGGGAGATTAGATCCGAATCATGCATATGACCCGCGAAAGATTACTTACAAATTACAATTCACTGTTCACACCAGTACCATCATGACGATCACCTTCTACGATATTGCGTCGAGCACTAAGGGTGTTGCTTGGTCTCCCAGTACTTGGATAATCAGGTAAGATACTCATTCTTCAACGCACATGTTAAGATTGACGTGGTACTTATGCTTAGATACTGTCTGAACTACAAGAACATTCCGTACACAACGGAATGGGTCGAACTTGGAGAAATCGAAACGCATTGTAAGAAGCTGGGGATACCTCCCACTTCGAAAAGGCGGGACGGATCTCCATTATATACGCTTCCAGCGATATACGATCCATCGACAAACACTTATCTCGCCGATTCGTTGCCCATTGCCCGGTACCTGGAGTCGCAATATCCAGAAACGCGAAGCATTTTTCCGCACAGTTCAGGCGCTTTGCACCTGGCTTTCACAAAAGCCTTACTGGATGAGATTGACGCCGTTACGCCGTTTGTCGTTCCCGCCATCTACAACATTCTAAGCCCCGCGACACAGGCTTACTTCCGTCGCACGAGAGAAATATCCTGGGGAAAGAAGCTCGAGGAAATCGCTCCTCAAGGGGAGGATAAAATGGTTCGTTGGGCGAAATTTCGAAATGGTCTCGGGAATGTGGCCGAGTGGTTCAGTATGAATGGAGGTGGACCGTTTGTAATGGGACATACGCTTTCCTGGTCGGACATCATACTTGCGTCTGAACTGGCTTGGTTCAGAGCGACGTGGGGAGAAAATAGTGCCGAGTGGAAAGATCTCTTGTCGTGGCATGGGGCTCGATGGGAAACGTTCCTCCCGAATATGAAAGATTACGAGACTGTAGTCTAAACAATGGAAGATTAACCGGCGGCTTAATAGCGTGCGTGGCAATATTTCAAGAGCCAATTTTCGCTGGACATGTGGGATCCGGAAGGGGGTCGACCCAGGAGCTCGAAGATTATACAACCTCCAAAGCCTTCGCGAGGAAAGCTCTTCAATCTGTTTAACATCCACATGGCACGCTCTGGAAATCATTACTGAAAGTACATATGGCTGGTAAGTTAGCTTCGGAAGATCCATAGTAGTAATCAGTATCAGATATCAACGGGGGATGACGCACCACAAGGCTCGAGCGGTTCTCGAGGCTAGGGAAACGAGTCAGCTCTTCGCTGGGGTTACCGAAGCGGATTGTCGAATAGAATCCGACCCTTGGCTTTTAACGGCTGTCGCTGTGCTACTCATATGAGGGCGCAACCTGAAAAAATTCCCAACTTTATCGCTCCGTATATCGACTGGCAGCTTCATCACAATCCATACATGATGTACTCACTCAAAGCGTTCCAATTATAGTGAGCTGGAATAGACACAGTATATTCATGGCCTTGATTCCCCTTCAACTTGCTTATCTGGCCATGTACATTGGACGGCTTGGGCAAACGAGCGTTTTAACTGCCGAGGCTGGCAGCAAAGCACAGAAATGCTGAGCTAGAGTGGGAAACCCTGCTACCTTGCTCTAAATTCCTCACTCCCAGTCGACTCCTACTTTCGAACTTACATACCCATGTAATAATCCTCGTTTTATCAAGAATCAAGAATGAGGAAACTTTGAGGAAAGATTCATTTTCCGGAAATGCCGGATGGGTCCGTGATTATGTAAGGTGATAAGATCAATTTATTACCACAGCCTTACGCTCCCCGTCCATGGCTCAATCGAGCTCACGTCTACTCATAATCTACCGTTTTTCAGGAGAAACGTACAATTAGCGAATATCTTTCCGAATTCCGTTGAGAAGGAACTAATAAAAGCGGTGCATTACCCCAGCGTGCGTTACCACCTTATTGTCCTGTTCAACTGGTTGAAGTTTGTTGGCATGCCATCTCAGGTACACCTTGCGTTGAAATGACTCACTAACCACCGTATAATGGAACTAATTGTAAAACAGATGTCTCCTAGCGTCTGCCACTTCCCTATTCTTCTCGGTTTCCGATTGTCTCTGTGGGCGAGATGAAGCTATATAAGTGACGAGGCACGGTTTGCATTGCTCATTCCTGGATCCTCTCCTGGTTTCATTCTATCAGCAGCTCTTCATCATATTCTCCTCGGATCTTCACATGCATCGTACCACTGCCCGTACACGCAGGGAAACGCCTTCAGGTTGCTTATCCCCTATGCCACTCGATATAAGGGGATTCGCTGACAATTCCTATGTTCCGGCGCCTGTGAATCAAGTTCCGATGCCTCGTCCCATGCCTCTCTCTCGTCCACGTCCAAATTCACCCTCAACCTCCTCGAATTCGGAATCTGCAAGTGAGAATGGCGGGTTTCCACAGCAACAACGACACTATTCGGCTCTGGCTGTTCCCCGGACACCTGACAGTATTCGGCGGCGAGGAGACACTCCCACACGTGCGCGTGGCGCAACCGGCGCGCTACCTGTTCCTCCTGCAATGCATGGCCGACAATCTACCCCTCTTCGAGCTACAACTGATCGACAGGATGGTGTTCCTTCACCGAATGCTACTCCTCGTCAGTATCGTCGCCCTGTCCATCCCAGCGCGATAGGCCCACTGCCTCTCACCCCTCCTTATGTGGATAATCTTTCTGTGTCTACTTCTCCGCCTGCTATTGGGAATGATATTTTTCCGGTGCAGCGGAATGTGATTCCAAGCCCTAAGCGAGCTCCTAGTCCTCGATCTCGAATTAGTGGCCAGAATGGCGGTCCTCCTAGTGGCCTTGTTTCTCTACCATCATCGGTTATACCAAGCTCTAGTAATTATCGAGGACCTGCTCGTTCGCGACCTGGGTTTGATAACCAAGTATCTATACAGCAGTCTCCGACGTATGCTTCACGGATGGCAACGACTTTGACTACTCCAACTGTCCACTTACCACTTAGGGAGAGACGCCCCACTGATCCAGGAGGCGGCACGAATTTTATTGGGACGAGCTCCTTTGTGGCGCAGGGAAGGGAGACCAGGATGGTTCGTGCGCCTCTGCAGACTGGGTTCATACCGTCTTCCATGCCCGTGGCGCCGGCCCCCTTGCGACAGACCGGTTTCATACCGCCTGATCCACCACTCGCTATGTATACATCTCCTATGCGCCATCAACAGAAAGGTAATCCGCATGGCAGCCGTTCTGCTCGGACTCGCCAACCTCGGAGGAAGAGACTTGCATCGCCCCAAGAGGAAAGCCCGGCAGCGCAGCAGGACGCACGAAGATTATTGAGGGAAGCATATGAACGCGACCATAGAAGAAGGGCAAAGAACCCTATCGTACACCCTCCCTTCATTCCGGACGTGTGGTGCCCGTACCACCCGCAACATCGCTTTTATTCCCCCCACCAACGGAAAGCCCATCTAGTAATGCCTTACGGAGTGTACGAGAGTTCAGTGTCGCCTCACGATTTGGTTACTTTTGACGAACGTCATCCTTGCGGTACTTCCGCGATCAAGCCAAAGAAAAGCAAGTTGGCTCAGTGGCTCCCATTTTTGTTTAAGGATTGAGTTGGAATCAGATTTTTGTACTTATGTCTATGACTTATGCCCACTATGATTATTTCCTCTGCCTTTTATGCACGCTTTATGTCTTCCTATGTTAAAAAATACCAATTATTTTATGCGGAATCGTCGCTCCCGGTTTATTGAATCATTCGACCCTCGATGTGGAACTTCGACAAGTGAATTTTGCTTCGGAACTGCCAGTGTCACTGCACTGCGTGAAGGATTACTTAATTTCCTTTCAGCAGTGCCTTGGTAGAAACGGAAATACGCACAATAATATTGCGCTCAGCCTTGACCAAACCAGGATTTAGCGTTTATTTAGCTGTCTTTTCCCATTCATTTTCGCGATGTGGGATCATCATTTACTGGAAAATAGGGAATTCAAACGAAGACTTCGTTATCCATATGTTCAGCTGGCACTACGCCATCAGCTAGATTAGATTAGATTAGATTAGATTAAATACAATCAGCGGCTGTGCACGACCGTGTGTGCCAGCGCGTTGGTTGAAATTTTGAATCCAACTTTTGCCTACGACGCCATACCGTACGGCCTCGCCTGACGCGATTCCACCGCGTCGACCTCACGCTACGCCAGACCGGCCGTCCCCAACGTTTTTATGGCAACGTTGATCGGGATAACTTGGCATACTTCGCGGTCTGGGATCGATTTAATTGCACTCACGCGATCCTTACTTTGCAAGGGCGTTTACCGAAGACATGAGATCTCGGTTACTTACGCCTTTGATGACTCGTTTTTGTCCACCCAGTCGCGAGCATTCCTAAGAACTTATGCTTGAACTTAGTAGATATGTGTTGTGGCGCAGTATGTTTTATATCAGCTTTGGAATTATTTATTGACCCAACGCCAATAGATGCTTCTAAATTGGTGAGTCTACCAAGTCGAAGAAGCTCTCTTTCATGCTCCCTGAACACTATATATTTCAATCGGGCAGGTAATTGTAATTTTTCTTTCATTTCCGAATGAATATCAATTCACCAGCCAGAAAGGCCATCGGGCACACTGGACTACCGGGAATTTAACGTGAGCACATAACTCTCCTGTCGCCTGACCGAACCCAGCGTAATCAGTGAAAGGAGGTGGTAAGGATATCCTGTATCTTTCTCGCGTATTTCGTCGCAATCTTTGATCAAAACCCCGCAATCCAGAGAGGATCGCCCCGTTTCATCTCACACCCTCTCGTCCGTCATACCCGCAAATCCTCCTTTCCTCCAGTCCTCTTCCGACGGACCGAAGAATTGAACTCACCGTCGCAACGTCCTCAGTGACAGGCGGGTGATCTGTTCTTCTTTCGCATTCTCCGTTCTTGTGCCTCCCGTCTGCGTAATGTTGCGAACAGTAGCTGCACTCGTCAGCGCCGATCCATTCGACGCTCGGTAATGATGGACTGGAGAAGAGGAGTCGCTATACAATGAGCGAAATCTTTTTGCCTGCACAGACTTCTTTGGCAAGTAGGTGAGGAGTGCATTCATCCCCGTTTTGCCGAAACCTCTTTTAGCAGTGAACAGTAGCCATTCCGAAATAGCGCTCCACCAACGAACTTCGTATTTCATTCGCTTGAGCGCAACTGCATTGGCCGTCCGAGATAAATTCTCCGACTTCCAGCGTTGTATTTGCCCTCTTCTCTCCTAAAAACGGGCATTCGAATCTATTGTATTATATTTTCGATTTGTGAGTGAAAATCGAACAACGCAAAGAATCTATTTTATTCCTCCGAGGTCCTTGTCTTCGCGCAGGATCCTAATACGAACAATACTGTAGGGATCAATTTGGCGACTACAAGGGAATCACAGTGTTAGTTTAACTAAATCCTATTGCTTCCAATGCTAACGACTAAGGAACGATAGCGGCTTCAAAGCGAAAACCATCACACGTCCAGATGTTTATATACCCACGGGAATGCTGGTCATTTTGCTGATTCTGCGCCGCCGCAACTTGATCAAAGCGTTCAGCATCATAACGGTGATCGCTATAGGTTAATACTCGTCCCCAGTGCCTCGTTGTTTTTTATTCACGCAAAGCCATTATATAGGGATTACAACGCTCGTGCTCTCCTCGTCTTGTCTACACGCATATTCTTTGGGTTTGGAAGAAGAGTGAACTTTTCAATCATCCTTGTCGCTACTTTGAATTGCGGGGGATAACTTGGGCACCGCCAGGGTTCGGTACGTGCTAGGTTCCAATTTTTTTTGGGCTCAGATCCTTGACGAGTCGTCTTTCAAAGATGATACTCTGGTTATGCTTCGACTGACGAGTTTGATATGGGTGAGGATTGATTAAGCCACCGCGTCGACTTAATCGGACTTCCCCCTTGTCCTGCTCTTCTCTCTCTCTCGGTACGTCCAAAATTCTGAGAATAAATGATTTATTGTCCCAGGAAATCTGATAAAATACACTTGAAAAGGCTGCGATCACTCGCTGCGTTTATTATGTCGAATCCTCCTGAAAAACCCCAATTTTGAGTTGGGACCTCTTTCTTCTGTAAGCTGATGATCGTGCGCAGCGGTCGGAACGCCAACGGGAATGGAAAGCTATCGAGGAGGGTACTGACATTTCATGGCGCTTTTTCAAGTACTTATCATTTTGCTAACGTGCTCTGAGTTTCTATTTCGAACCTCTTTTTTGTTCGCTGCGCTGGACGCCCGTGGTTGTGCGATCCCCCGAGACTCGCTTTATCAGCTGTATTCGGTTTCATGTGCAAGTCCTGGCTATTAAATAGCCAGCAGCCAGTATTCAGTTCGATGTCCGGACGACCATGATGTTCTTGGCCTCCAGATTATTGCGTATGACCAATCTCATTAGAAAGCCACTGATCGATCGGTTACCCACACGGCAATTGGTTTCCCGGCCATACAAACGTCAGGTTATAAATACGCCGGAGAGGTTACTCTCTCTCACTCTCCCAACTGCAGTGTACTCATCCTTATTTCTACTTCACTTCTTGATTTACAATGGCTCCCGTAAAAAATGGTCGCGTTCTCTTCAACTCTGTCCCAGAAGGTCGGTACACTTTATTCGCAGCCCCAACCGTATTTTGCGATTACTAAAGCAATGTTTAGGATTCCCTGAACCCGGAAAGACGACGGTGTATGACGCTTCGCAGACTATCGATCCCGATACCGTTCCTCTGGAAGGCGGATTCCTCGTCAAAGTTCTCGAACTTTCCATTGATCCCTACATGAGGGGTCGTATGCGCGCCCCGGAGAAGAAATCATATTCACCACCGTTTGCCCTGGGCCAACCGTGAGTCGTCGTGAAGCTCCTTGTCATCGAAAATGCTAACTAGAACTCTCAAAGTCTCGTATCGCATGGTGTTGGGGTGGTGCTTCGTTCCGAACACTCGAAAGTGAAAGCCGGGGATCATGTTTACGGAATGCTCGGTATGTTCAGTCGCTTCTCTTCGAGGACCCCAGTTAACGAACTCATCAATTAAGAGCACCAAAACTACATCGTTAAGAAAGATCTCTTCCTCCTCCAGACCTTCGAAAACCCAAACAAACTCCCCTGGTCTGCGTTCATTGGTGTCCTCGGTATGCCTGGTACGTCGCGATTTCGTCGGAATCTCTACCCGCAGTCCTCAATCCGTATTCCGAATCTAGGGAAGACCGCTTTCATGGCATGGAGGGAATATTCTCAGGCCAAGAAGGTGAATTATCTCATAGCTGATTCCCCATGACGCCACTTGTAACGCACGTACTCCACTAGGGCGAAACCGTATTCGTTTCCACTGGCGCTGGTCCCGTGGGCTCGTGGGTCATATTTTCCTCTCCGGTTGAGAAACTGATGAAACGAATCCTTTGGTTAGGCTCGTTATTCAAATCGCCAAATCCCAGGGACTCAAGGTCATCGGGTCCGCTGGTTCGGAGGAGAAAGTTCAGTTTATGAAGGAGATCGGCGCCGACGTTGCTTTTAACTACAAGACGACCAACACGGCCGAGGTTTTGGAGAAGGAGGGTCCCATTGATATGTTCGTTGCTGTTGCGAAATCTTACGAAGTTCGAAGCTGATTGATCTTTCGTTTATGGCTGATTAGTTACTGGGACAACGTTGGTGGGGAGACCCTTGATGCTGCTTTAGATGCCGCGAGTTTGGGTGCACGATTCATTGTGAGTTTCTAATTGTTGTTATTTCGCGCTAAAGGACATTTAATCTAAATATGAACTACAGGAATGTGGCATGATTTCTGGATACAACACCGGCGGAGCCCCCGTAAAGGTTTGTATCATTTTCATTCCTCGTAATAATTCATCCATCCTGACGTCCTGTACGTTCCAGAACCTGGCCAACGTCATCGGTAAATCTATCAGCATGCATGGGTTCATCGTCTCCCGCCTCGAGGAGAAGCACAGCGCCGCATTTTTCGCGGAGATCCCTCCAAAGGTCGCTTCTGGGGAGATCAAGTACCGTGAAGATAAATATAACGGTTTGGAGACTGTCGGAGACGTTTTGTTGGCTGTTCAAAAGGGAACGAATAAGGCGAAGGCTGTCATCCATGTCGCAGATGAGTGAGGGCCATACGGGACGAGGAATACGGACATAATAATGTACTAACACAAGCATATTACATACGACTAACAACGAAGGACTTAATTCTTGAGAAATAGAATGTTTAACTGGATTTGTTTATTTGTCCTACCGTCTCCCGCGCGATATCAGCCTTGTGTTTTTACAATAGCTGGACAGTTAAGAATTTACAATAAACTGCCAGAACGTTTGTTCTTTGACAAAAAGCCAGTGGCTCACAACAAGGGGTCCTTTTCCGGAATCCGGTCCGGCAGAATATATAAACAAAGCCTCTTCAACGTCAACCACCATCATCCAGCCCACCATGGCGAAGAAAAAGACCAAGACCAAGCAATCGTTCAATGTCCAGGTGCCAGAATCCCATTTTTGGCCAGCCGTCGAGCACGGAGGGATCATCCCGAGAGGATTAGAGGGCGCAAGTGAGCGGGCGCTTCCACTTACCGAACTTTTCGCTCATGGACAACTCAGTTGGACCAAACGGTATCCTGCTTCGCAAATTACCCAGCGGGAAGCTCGCCAATACTAGTACGTCGCGCGCTTATTCCCCACTCGAAATCCACGTTCAGTTGAACTCCAGGTCTGCCCGAGCGATATGAGAAAGCCAACCTGCAATACAAAGAAATACTATCAGCATCCGACGAGCCGTCTCCAGATAGGCAGAGGATCACCAGTATCCCTCCAAAATACTTCGATCGACCCGATGACCCCGACAGACACACCGAGTGTTTGATAACGGGTGCCGCCAAGAACCGCCTCTTCTCGTGCCCACTGTTCCTCAAGGAACCCGTTCCACGTCCAAAACCCAATACTATCAGCATAAAGGAGTCTCCGACAGGCGGCATCGGCGTGTTCGCGGAGCGCGATATCAAGTACGGCGAGCTCCTCATCGCTGAACGTCCCTTGCTTATGACCGGGGCGTTCACCAAATACAAGATACGCGGTGGAGACTGGGTGCATGATTACACGTACGAGGACCACGTCAAGATCATGTGGTTTGAGCAGGAGCAGCAGCTCGAGTTGGCGTTCAACCGTATGGACGACGATCGGAAGGAAGCGTACATGGCGCTGGCGAATTCGCACAAGGAAGATGGGAGCGGGCCGTTGCTGGGTGTACAAAGGACGAATGGGTTCGGGATTGATTTGAATGAGCTGACGAAGAACGGTGGTAGGGGACCGAGCTCTGAGGAATTGATAGGTGAATTTGGGGGGATGAACTTGAGCGAGGAGCAACAGGCGAACTTGAAACCGCAGGAGACGCTCGATATTTATTCTCTCGTAGCAAAGGACGCTTCCAGGATGAACCATAGGTGTTTTTTTCACATCGATTTCTTCATGTTCGAACCCTACTTACTGTCCGATATCCAGCTGCTCCCCGAATGCGGTTCTGGAATTCTCCTTGGCTTCGTTTTCCCTCCAGTTCCACGCAAATCGCGACATTAAAGCCGGAGAGGAGATATTTTACTCTTACACAGATATCTACGTCCCCGCTGCCGAGCGTCCAAAGGAACTAGAACCTTATGACTTTACCTGTGCCTGCACTGCATGTTCGCTCGCCACACCCGAATCGGACAAGTTCCGCCAAACCTCAGCGAGACACATGAAGATCCTAGAAACGCTCTATCAGGCGCTCAAGGCGCGCGATATAGAGGCAGACAATGGGATGCAGATGGTGCGAAACAATATTCTCCCAAATCTACTCGAGTTTCGGAGGAAATTGAGGGAAGAGGGTTTGGGCATCATGTCCGGCCCGTATTTGAGCAGCACCATCATGCTTCACGATCTGTATACTAACCTGGGGATGGTGGATGAGCCGGAGATGAAGAGCGTCTTGAGCGATCTATCGGTCTGGACGATGATGAAGGCTGGGTTGCTCGGTCGTTTCCTGTCCCAGGGGAATGAGATTGAATCGGCGGCCGCCATAGCTCAAGATGCCGCGACGAAAATATGAAGGGTTGTATGATATAATGTTTTCTGTATGTACTTTTACGTTCTTGGAGCTCCGGACTCTTTAAAGTCAGCTAAGTCGATAGACCCATTCTTGTTGTACGATACTAATCAAGCTCTTTGACTGTCTTCGTGTTAACACATTCACCTACGAAACTACATAATAAACTGCAGCAAAAGAAGTCCACCGTTCCATAAATTGGTTATCGAGACTGATTGGAAGTAACGTCATGAAATTTCATACCTTCATACAAATCGGAATGTCATTATTTCACGGTGTCAAGGGGGATCGATGATAATCCAAATTTTGGAAGAAGGGTCGCAGTACTACTTCGGAGGACGAATGGAGAGAGCGAGGCCGACGCAGAAAAACTCGCTGCCAAATGCAAACGCATACAGAAATTGAAATGAGTCCCGTGTCGCCTGCGGTTTCACGAATCACGGCAGTAAATGGATGCTCCAGCGAGAATTGGAATTCGATTCATGTGTTCCTTGGGAGTGTCTGGAAAAAAAAAAGATCACGGAAGGCATTCAGACGTCGGGTCCAAACCCGCCATCCGACATCGGGCGCCGTGAGGTCTCTGAAAATCAGCTGAAGGTTTTATTATTAGACCTTTAAGGTGACTGTATCGAGCCTGCCAGATTCGTTGAAAAATATGTGAGGGATTTATGTCGATGGTTTACAAGGGGAGTAACGGCGACTTCGACCTTTCCGAATCGACCCCTCATTAGTATCTCGAAGATTTTCAAGTGAATTCATGTGGTGAGTTCAGTTCTTCTCAACCTGAATTCCAGGCCCGACGTTCACATGGAGAGACAATTTTGGAAACTTGACTAGGACCAAGTTCAAAGGCTTCTTACCTCGAACTGGAACGGTGGCGAGCAGCAAATACTCAGACTGTAAGTACTGCTGTAAACCTTAAGACTGTTGGGTCAGAGATATTTAAATCATCTTCCACTTTATTTCCTTCCTTCTCTGCTCTGAAAAGGCCATCCTCCGTTCGAAGCACGGGTATCAACCTACTACAAGGAACGGGTATAACCGCGGCCGCCTCGAGCAAGAGTCATCACAAAAAAGGCCAGCCCGTCTTTCGCATATGTTTCCCATTCAAAGCCTCAAAGACGCGGAAGACTCGAAGACCGGCGATTTTTGATCATGGGATGTAGTGTACCATTTCTGCGGAAGATCTTTTCTTCTTCTAAGGATACTTACCCACATCTTGTACGGGCTTCTCGGAGAGACGACGGCGTATCCCGTGCAAGGCAGATCATTTTGTCGTCCTATGGATCGTCATTGATTCATCTTCCATCGAATTAACTATCGTTGTTATCCGGTGCGTTGTCGTTGTCTGAGGTCACAAGTGCGTGTCGAGCCTGCGAGAAGGATCCGAACCGGCTTTGGAATTGTTGCAGTGCTGGACACCCTTGCCCTTCGGAGACGCGTCAAAATAATTGCATATGATCAACATACGACCGATAGTTTACTAGCTTCGGAAAAACCGATGGCTATTCTAATGCGCTCTGCACCTCCCGAACCCCGGTTTCATATTTCTCACCAGATAATCACCAGCAAGGCGTCTTACAGTAACTTACGCCCTGATCTGATTTCGTCTCTCCACATGCACACGGACCAAGCATGCCACAGGCCTCTTGACTGGATTTATAGCAGCTGCATAGGTTTGTTAGTCTACTGGAAGACGGTAACGACCTGGCGAAAAATGTACTTACTTGCAACGTTCAGATAGGGCGCAGTGAATTCCATTAGGGTAGTTCAAAGTTGGGCGCCGTCGCCGTCGCCGTTCACATTTCGCATGTGATCACATTATATAATCCAATTTTTTTTGACTTCCGATGTGACTGATATGTGACTAAATGGTTCCTGTCCTTGCGGCACGTTGTCAAGGGCGTCGGCGCATTCCCGACAGTGCGCCCACCATCCCGCCGCTGCCCCGCCCACCCTTCCTGCCCTCCAGTTTATTTTCAGTTTAATTTTAATTTGGGTTGGAAATATAAAAAGGCTCCGCCCATTGCTTCTAACTTATGAATGGAGTTTTTTCGATGAAATTGGGTCGCGTTGAACATGTTAACAACGTCTGAGATGTGGGCAAGGTCGTCCAGCCATGGCGCTGGCACGATGCCCTCAGCTGGAGTCGTGCCTGGATTGAGATGTGACGTTAGCGGAGGTTAAACTTATTTTATGTAATGCCATCAAATGCGAAATGCGAACGGCGACGGCGACGGCGCCCAACTTTGAACTACCCTATTGTAGCCCGCCGGGCAACTATCGCCACAATGTACACCGTTGCAGCTGAACTTGGTGTCGACACCGTCGGCGTTGTTATCTAGCCAGCAAGCGGCGCATTCGGAATCGCATTTGAGCCCCACTGCCGTATGGATGAAACCAGCGGTGAGAAGGGTGGTCAAGATGGCGATAGAGAACTTCATGCTGTTGCTGCCGTTAACGGATGTGAGCGCGATTTAGCCTGACAGCGAGTCGTGGTACTCACAGGAATTTAGGAGCTTGGTTGGACTTGAATGAGGTGGATGAGGGTTTTTCATTCGTTTATAACTGGTAGGATGCTGCGAGCGTCGGCTGCCGCAGATCCCAATAGACCCGCAGCCAACCCGCAACGTCACGTTTTCCAATGTACGTGGTATGTTGACGGGGGGCGGACGATGCGCACATCTTTATTCTACCTGTTTTTCAGCAAAGAAATTTGGAATTTCCGCTGAGCGCCTAAATATAGTATGAAAGTCACAAATATACTATATTATAGAACAGTAAGCCCCAAATGTAGAAACACAATTATAGATCAGTAAAATGTTACCAAGTCGATTCGAAGGATGGTCAGCTTAACCGTCGGCGTTTTCGGGGGTGACGTGCACCACTTTGGACGCAAAATTGGCTGTATAATGTAGCTCGTCCGACTTTCATGCGCCATGTCACCAATTCTCACCAACCAAATTCCTACCGCCGTATAATGTCCGGATCGAAGGGATCAGGAAGGTCCTCAATGGCATCGATCTACTTGTAGTATTATGGTGGAACAGGAGGTGGAACGTTAGGAACCAGGAAAATGAGGCTTTATAGCAACGTAAACGTCCCAGATACAACAATCTCGCCATGGTTAGATCCCCAAACAATCCGCGCGTTCTTATTGTGAAGTACTAGACACAATACCTAGGGTACACTGGTATGCACCATAGCCACGTTCATCATTATTTCAATAATCACAGATATGGAGAATATGCGAACTTGAAAATGATATTAAATTGGAGGCGATGGTGTGTATGCTAACTACCTTCTCGAATTTCGTCATGCGGAGAGATTGGGATACTGCCGCAGTAAATAGAATGTAGATGGTGATAAGTGAATGAAAGGCAGTCATCGAGAGAACAGCTTAGAAGATGGCCGAGGGCCGAGGCGGAACCGCCGAACGCGACGACGCGTTTGCCGCACGTGTCACTATATAACAGACCACGTGATCTTCAATTTCTCACGGCGCCAAAAGCCGTAAGGCGCCTGGCGCGATCAAAAGTACTTAGACGATAAACTCGACTTGGACTCGAACGCGCTTCTCTCCGGCTGGAGGACCTTGTGCCAGATTTTCCCCGGTCTAATTTATCCAGGCCATTGGCTGTGTCCGAGGTGAATCGGGTCCAGTAGAGCTCTGTTAAGCTTTCCAGGCTACATACCCTGGCCAGTCGAAAATCTCGTCGCTCGCTTCTTACTTACATCATAGGTCTGCCTTGGGAGAATATTCGGACTCCCTTGGCCTTCGGATACGCGTCAAAAATTTTATATGATCAACGTATAAGCGATAGGTTTACTAGCTTCGGGAAAAAACGAATTGTTGTTCTAATACATCCTGTATCTTTCGAGCCTCGTTTCCAGCGTAGCTCAGACTACCAGATAATTACCAGCAAGGAGTGTTGCAGTAACTATCGTACTGGTTGGGGCTCCTCACTCCACATGCACACGGACCAAACTTGTCACAGCTGCGGCCGCGATTGCTGATAGTGCAGCTGCAAATGTTTTCGTTAGTTCCCACTAAGTCGAAGACGGTAAATGACTTTCGCGACAAAATGCACATACCTGCAACGTTCACCGTTGGCACAGTGAATTCCACTGTAGCCCGCCGGGCAACTATTTCCACAATGGCCACCGTTGCATTGGAACTTGGTGTCGGCGCCGTCGGTGTTGCCATCTAGCCAGCAAGCGGCGCAATTGGAATCACATTTGAGCCCGACCGCCGACTGGATGAAACCAGCGGTGAGAAGGGCGGTAAAGATGGTGATAGAGAATTTCATGCTGCTGTTGTAGAATGTGAGTTGCGATTTAACCTGACTGTGCCGTAGCGGTACTCACAAGATTTAGTAGCTTGGTTGAACTTGACCTTGAACTTGAATGAGGTCGATGAGGGTTTTTTCATTCGTTTATAACTGGTAGGACACCGCGAGCCTCGGCAGCCGCAGATCACTATAGGCCGTAGCGTCGCTTTTCGAACGTCTGTGGTATGTCGACGGGGGGGTGGAGGGTGTGCACATCTTTCCGTTTGCAGAAATTTCCAATATCCACTGAACGCCTTCCTTTCCTCATAAAAACTCCTAAATATTGTTGGCCATGACCTATGACCACGGCCATGGCGAACATTGACCAGTTCGTGACAAGTCATGGCCAGCATCAACGGCCCGTCGTAGGACTACTGCATCCTAAATATGTCCATGACTCCGAGTCCGATGGCGAGGTTTTGGTACTTACGTAGGAGTTTATGGATTATCAGTGGCACTCCCGCTTTGATGCTTGGCAAGAGTTGGTGGCAGACTCGCCGCTGGCCTCTGTCGAATATTAGATAGATAATGAAACGCAGATACAAACGGCTCTGCAGGTGATTGCGAACTATGTGGCTCCATTCCGGTCCCAAATCGATGTCCATCCATACCAGCTTCTTTCGAGCCTAGGCCCTTGGTGGTCTTGGGGTGGTCGCGACGACCAGAACGACCGAACTCAGGGAAATCATTTCCATGACTAGTCATTCGGGGACATTGATCCAGTCGATGACGCGCGTGCACAACGCTACAAATATAGAACAGTATCTCCCCCATCCTTACGTTACCCCAATAAGCATCGCACTGACATCACCCTTGGATCCTGTAGAAGTTGGATCGCCCATGGTCAGCTCCGCAAGACCATGGAATGTGGCGATAAACAGAACTTCAGAGAATGTATGTGACGCCGATCCTACCAAATCGATGGAATGGAAGAGATGACTCAGAATTGTCCCGAAATCCAGCAGAGGCTTGGTCGCCGTCAGGCAAACCCGCAAAGAAATGTGTACATCAAATAAACCCAACGCAGAAAGTCCAACATGTAAGGAAAGTTCCCTTATACAATACGCGTGTACCGAGGCTCAGCGTACCCATCAGATTGACCCCAGGGAGGTACTGTATGTGAACAGTTGGGAGAGTCCGATACAGAGGCGCGAAAGTGCTGTGAGCCTTATACATACCTATAATAAATTGGTCGTAGTTGCTGACGATATTCCCTCTCGGAAAAGGGCTACGGAGAATGTAGGCGTATCCTTTCGTCAGTACCGCGGAACAATCACCATCCCGTTATCGTGCATTGAGTAAGTATGCAATGGGCATTAAATTTGGCATGTGGTTCAAACTTGTTTCCATGATTCCAGTGCTCATTTAGCACCAAAGTATGGGCTGCCCCAGGCATTCGTCCCCTCTCGAAGCGATAGGGCAAAGAAGCAGGCAGCGCGTCCAGAAGATATTATGGACGAAAAAGACTTACAGGATCTCAAAGGTAGCCGGAAATGGTTGACGAAACAGAAGAGATGGAATTTATTTAGGAGGAATGCAAGTAGGAATGCGTGGTAATACGGACGAAGACAACTATACAGAGTTTGTCTCGAATTTTCTGTCTGTGAGAAATCCAAGCTTATGCCTGCAGTCCCAATCAGTGACATTTACCGATTCTTGCTGTATCGTACTCATCAAGGCCTTTGGCCCTCCTCGCGCTGGCATATTTAATCATAAACGAGCTCAATCAAAACGGGTCGAACTGAGCGGAGGATTTGGCGACGATACGACGAGGGCGTTCAAGCCGTTCGTCCTATTCGATCGGCCAGACCTTCCCCAATCAATATATATCTGGAAGAACGGTCAGAGTAACTCACGAATAAAGAGGCCAACACAGAAAACCGGCCTAATGTGACTGGGTACAGAAACGCATCTGGGTTGGCCGAGGTAGAACATCTGACGTGGATACCAAGGACGAAAAAAACCGCCGCGGTGCACCCCACCAACCGTAACTTTTACAGATACGAGGACCGAAGCGTTGAGCACGAACAAATAAGCAGCTGCACAAGATTTGGTACGAACATCGATTGTTCGAATGCCTTCCGCCCACGTCAGTATACGGAATGTAGTTCGCTGAAGTGAGGAGATAAAAACTCTGAGGCGGCCCGGATTTTAAAACGCAGTTCAAGTTAGACGCCCAAACGCCGAAATCATTTGCCATAGAAGAAAGCGGATATACAACGCCCATGGAATTGTGAACCTCGGAGAGGAAGGTAGGAGGCCCCACTAGCTTGGCGCCGTCGTACATCTCGTCCAAGTCCAGCTGGAATGTGGTGCGCTTGATGCAAGGCCCCGTTCGCAAACTACGGTTCATGAGCGGCATAGGTCGACCCAGTAAGATGCCTCTAGGAATGGACCCTCCACGTCCTACACCTGTGCAATGCTAAAAACCCACCGTAATAGCCTTGGGTAGTATCCTAGTATTCTGGAACAAGTATGGCGAAGGACCACGGACGACGACGTAACGGTGACCATTAGCAACATCTACGAGACAGACATAGGAGAGATTCTCTTTCACAAGCCCGAGAGCGCCAGATTCGTTGAAAAGTCTGAATTTATGTCGATGGTTTAAAACGTTTAAGTCCAACAAGTGCCAGAACGCGCCAAGAGCATGTTCTGATGAGATCACGTGGTGTAAAACATTATTAATTTCAAACGGTTTCTTCACTGCGTCCAACACCGGTTTCATCAACCCCTACACGGAGTCCAGGACCGCGAGAATCAGCCTGTTGAATGCCTTGGAGGATATGTCGCCAACTACCTACGCTAAAACTCGGCGGAAATTGGTAGGGCATCGGTTGCTGTACGCTATTTCCGTGTTCGCCAGCCTCGGAGTTTTCCTCGTCAGTCTCGCGCCTTTTTTACTTACTTCATGTTAAGCCGCATTTCTAACCTCGAGAGAAGTTTGGCTATGATCAAGGGTATGTTCGTGTCGTGGTATCGTTGCTTTTGCTAACCGATAACAGTGTCATGTCTGGTATCATTACGGGCCCTTATTTTATCCAATTCTTCGGGACTCCGAATGCTATAGAAGTTGGGACTATGGTCGCGGTGCTAGAAGTTGGGGCTTTAAGTGAGTTTCCCTAGTTAACAAGGCGCACGGGGATCCTGACTTGCCGCAGTTACCTCGCTAGCTGCTGGCCGGATAGGAGATGGAATCGGTCGGAAAGGGACACTATTCATCGGCGCTGTGGTATTCAGCATTGGAGGCTTGGTTCAGACATTCACAGCGGGTTTCATATCAATGGTTGTTGGAAGATTCATCAGCGGATTTGGCGTTGGGCTGCTTTCGTACGTGACTTGAGCGTTCGATGTTCCTGCTGCTTATTTTCATGCTCTTCAAGGACCATTGTACCGATATATCAAAGCGAAATATCGCCTCCAAACCACGTCTGTCTTAGGAATTCTCCTTTCACATTCCACTCTTATACTTTCGCAGCGAGGCGCCCTGGCGTGTGCAGAATTTACGGGCAACATTGTTGGATACGCGTTTTCTGTCGTAAGCACGATTTCAGTTCTTCCGCACTAGGTCTGATCAACAGCCTTGCAGTGGACGGACTATTTTTGCTCCTTCATAAATTCGAATCTATCATGGAGAATTCCCTTATCCCTCCAATGCGTAATCGGGGTCATTCTGGCTGTGGGATCCCTTTTGATGCCGGAGAGCCCTAGGTGTGTAATTATCGTCGATAACCCCACGCACGCACGCACTGATCGACACTGTCCCAAGATGGCTCATAGACAATGGCAGGGATGAAGAAGGGATGGAGGTGATCGCTGACCTGCATGGCGGGGACCTGAACGGTGCCGTAGCGAGAGCGGAATTCGACGAAATCAAGGATAGAGTCGTCGCTGAGGTCCGTCATCGCCTCGTTTTTATATATGCCGTGAACGCAATCTCACTGCTTCTTAGCGTCATTCTGGGGAAGACCGGTCGTACAAGACGATGTGGAGGAAATACCAAAGACGTGTATTATTAGCAATGTCGTCTCAGGCTTTTGCACAACTTGTAAGCTCCTCCGCACTCTCATTTCGCCGAAAACTCAACCTTTGGTTATAGAACGGGATAAATGGTGGGCGACCATTTGACTTTCCTTGTAGAACTTTCGCATTGACTGTTATCTAAAAAGTAATATCATATTATGCTCGTGAGTTCTTTTCGTAGGATCCTTGCTGCTGACCTATCGTCTCTCTTCCAGCACGAGTGTTCGAAGGTTAGAATCCTTCTTATCACCATGTTGCTTTCGCGCTAACGCGTACTCATGTTTACAGAGGCTGGTTGGCTAGGTCGACAAGCAATCCTTATGACCGGAATAAATTCAATAATATATATCCTCAGTACGCTTCCGCCGTCAGTTCTGCTTGGATTTCTTTCCAACATTGACTAACCTAAACCACAGCTGGTATCTCGTTGATCGATGGGGACGTCGACCAATCTTGTTGTCGGGTGCAGTCGTTGTACGTTTTCTACGCTTTTCGACGACATTCGCCGTGAAATTAACCATGTCCTTGAATTATTGCTCACGTTAGATGGCGTTTGCTCTATGCGCGACTGGATACTTTATGTATTTGGAACACTCTTGGACCCCTAACGCTGTCGTGGCGAGTGTGATCGTGTTCAACGCAGCATTCGGATATAGGTAGGAGTTCGCCAATTCGAACACCGGCGTTGATGCTGATGTTGCGACATGACTAGTTGGGGTCCTCTACCTTGGCTATATCCACCAGAAGTACATACTTTCATTTTATCTTGACTTCGGGATCTTTACTCACACGACGACGTTAGATCATGCCTCTCACTTTCCGCGCGAAGGGCGTTTCGTTATCCACGGCGACTAACTGGGCCTTCAACTGGATTGTTGGCCAAACGACGCCGTATCTCCAAGAAGTCATTACGTGGCGGCTGTACTTTATGCACGGATTCTTTTGCGCGTGTAGTTTTGTTCTTGGTGGGTCTTATCGATCTGTTCATTTTCGAAGTGAAACTGATATAGAAACTTACAGTATTTTTCCGTGAGTTTTCCTTCTTTTCCTGTTATAAAGGATAACCCAAAGTTTACGGTGCCACTTTTAGTGTACCCTGAAACGAAGGGTGTACCTCTGGAAGAAATGGATGTCGTTTTCGGAGAAGGTACCTTTCTCTCCACCAAATCCCTCGTTCTCTCTCTCATTACTCATCACCCATCCTCGTCCCGTTATTCTCAGACCAAAAAAGATACGAAGTCCCTCCCAGCCCCGCTGACTTCTTCCGCTCGCCGCATCGGCCGCCATCCCTGGATCGCTCGAGGCCCTCGGCGGGCGGATGGTATAAACGCGTATTTCCGTTTAATCTCGAGTCGTCGTCGAAGAAGAAGGATGACGAGTCGTATGTGCCCCTTCGGGGTGTGGATGGAGATGATCGGGGTCGGGGTCTTGATGATGATGATGGTGATGGTGAGGATGGTGATGGTGAGGATGGGTTGGAAGAGGCTGAGGAGGAATATGAGATGCTGGAGCGTGAGGGGGACGGTGGGGTTGCTGGTCCGTCTGGCTCTCGTCGATAACCTTGCGTTTGCGGTTTTGTTTACAGCCTATCCGATATAACTTATGGAGTCTTTGAATTAATGTGTATACCCCGATTTCGCTTTTCATACCCTTTCGATTGCTAGCTCAAGGCTTTTCTTTTCTTTTTTTTCAGGTAGTTTTCGTTGTGATTTGCTCCTCGCTTTTGAGTAATGCAAGTTATTTATATGTCTGGATGGCTAGGCACCGGGCTCCGTACTGCCCTGGAAGCTTCGAAGACAGTGGAAGCATCGATCGAAGGCCCACTTTACAAGCGGGGTCGCGGGCTATCTCCGGTTGTTTTCTTTTTTTTTGCTCCATGCAGTCGGAAGGGCACTGCGGTCGAGACTCGAGAAGTGTTCGGGGACTATACCCAAGTTCTGTTTCCCTCCGGGAACTATAACGGTTGAGTCCTCTTTCTTTCCCTGGCGCTGGTCGCTTACAACGTCGGTTTTGTTTCGACAAAGTTCTGCGTTCTGAAGAATCTAAGCGCTAGCGGCAGGTGTCACTTAATAGCGCGATTGCTAGTGCGCTGGCTGATAGAAGGAAAAGAGTCGACTCGGAAAATTCGGTGAGGTTCTGTGTTATATTTACGAATCACACGAGCGGCTGAACCATACTTACTTATGTACCGGCAAACCCCTGTTGACAATCACGAAGAGAGATAGATTATCACATTCTCTCGGCGCCGGATACGGTCACGTGAGCTACTTTAACTGATCCTTGTCGATAACGCGGTTGTAAAGGCCCGTTGTAATAGGATTAACCGAGGATTAACGCAACGACAAGCAGCTTTCCTGGAGGTAATGTTCATACAATATCGGTTTGAATATATCATTCAGAAAGCGGGACAGTACAGGCATACGAACGGGAATGCGAGTGGTCGTGCGCCTCCACCGCGAGCTTCTAATTATATTTCTATATATCACCCACGCGGTGCAAAAGCGACTGCTGGCATGGTTTCTCTTGGTTTCTCCGGTGACACTTGCCCATTCCGTCTGGAATTTTCCTGATGATAACCTTTTTCAACCATGAACGAACTGACTTTTTTGCTTTCCTTCCCTTTTTCCACTTCTACTCCCCTTCTCAGTCCAATCCGAAATTATCGACGCCCATGTACACGCTTGCGGGACTGGGTGCGTCGAGGAGCGACTTGAACTAGAACCCGTTACGGTGAACTCCGTTCTTCCTCCTGCTTTCAGGCGCCTTCACACTCTTTTCTTTTTTTTCCTTGCTCTCTTGGACCTCTCTTCGCATTTTCCAGGTGCTCGGGATGGATGCGCCCGCTTCGAATCCTCATCCTCCTCCACAGGGTACGCCCAGGCCTGGAATCCACATCCCGCCCCATCAAGGAAAGGTCGTGGATGTTCCGAATCCCGATCATCTTTCCCCGGGTATACCGCCATCGCTCCCCAAGCAAGGAAAGGCCGTGGACGTTCCGAATCCGAATCCTGATCCTGTCCTCTTCCCTGATATACCACCGTCGCTCCCCCATCTACCTGTCCCAGATACTGTCGGTGCCCCTCATACCTCCGATTCGGTCCCCCCCTCGTCATCGACGGCAACGGATACGGCGACTCACGACACTGAAACTAGCTCTCCTGCTCCTGCTCCTGCGCCTTCCCCTTCGACAACGACGAATAACACCCCCAGGCCTTCGCCGACACCTGCCCCAACTACCAGCTCCATTCCTCCCAGTGACTCGGAGCCGTCCCCTGCGGATTCTGAGACAGTTCATTTGAGCACCCGTATAGTTTCATCAAGCTCTCGCTTTATTCGTCCTACGGTCCCCGGTTCCTCGACGTTTACAGTGCCGAATGACGATCTAATACCCTCGTCTTCGAGCCTAATATACCCGACTGATAATGGGAGCCAGGGAAGCAATCCAAATAATGTTCCCGTGGGGGGTGGAAATGTCGGTGGCGGTGGTGGTAATCCTTCGAAAGCTGCAGAGCAACGAGGGTTGTCGACTGGAGCGGTCGCTGGGATCGTCATTTCGATGATCATTTTGTGTTTTGTGGGGTTCGTGTTTTGGCGTCGCCGTCAGAGACAGGCGCGACGTACGGATCATGCGAATAGGTGGTGGTTCTCGAGAACGCGGCAGCTTCCGGAAGGATATATGTATAATGCGCCTGAGCGACCGCCGACGGTGTATAGCAGCAGCTTTGGTTCGAGCTTCGAGCGGACGAGGTCGAATTCGTTGATGTCGAGTGATGAATTCGATGGGTCGTCGACGCGGCCCCCGATGATGGAAGTGAATCCATTCGCGACGACAACGACGACTCCGAGTTTATCGTTAGGTGCTACCTCCCACTCGCCCGCTGATTCCGATCTTTATGGTCCACATTCCCTAACCACCATCGGCGACTCGCAGTTTTTCGCTCATCCCGATAGCGAGAGCTCCTACAACGAAACTATTCTACCGAGCTCCGTTCATCTTCCCTCAAGCCCACCATCGGAATCGTCCACGATACATCCGCAACGCCCGCCGAGCCCGAAATATAATTCCTCTTCTTTCTCGAGAACGTCGAGCGGACGGAGTCTTGCACTGCTTCCGAACTCGCCTACCACGCGTGTTTTTATCCCTCCAATTCCACCGCTACCTAAATCGCCCCCGCCCATCCCTATGTCTAACCCGTTCATGGACCACAATCCGTTCGAGGATCCTGTGCATCATTGACGGACCGTGTTGTCCTTATCATGTACGTCTCTCGTTTTCATAATCCCAGAGCCGCATGTTGATGTTGATTTGATCCCTTCTCGAAGGACCGTTATGGTTTTTTATCTCTTTTTATATCTTCATTGTTTTGCCACTGCTCTGGCTGTTATCTCTCATCCACTTTTCGTAGTATTCGGACTCGCTGATACCATTACCATTTTAAGATCCCGTTTACCGTTACCCACATCCTATCTTCTGTAGCATGAGCCCCGTCAAGGATCATCCCGTTGCGATAACGAATTAAATAATTTCCTATTGAATCCTTTGTAGCTTAACTAGTTATATATACACCGAACGTTAGATATCTGGTGACCCCTCCGTTGAGCATTTTTTTGGGGATCTGTGTGGATTACCGATATACGCAGTCCTGCTTTAGTACATAGATAATTTTGCTCGACTTTGTTTTCAAGGTTGCAACGTTGGACCGTGGCCACTTCACGCGAAGAAAATGTGAAGTTGGGACTTTGAAATCGTAGCCGTTTGCCTGTTATATATAGGGCGCTGGTGTTGGAAGAGCCTGGCGGCCGCAGATGTTACGAAAACGAGATACCTCTTCTTCAGTTGTTTGCTCGATGTGCGATGTGACTGGAGTCGCCTGACCTGAAAAAAATGATATCAGCCGTACAGGGGTTTACGAAATACCGGCGTACATCCTGCAATAATATTTACACGCTACGTGGGATTCATGCGAGTCGAACAAGATGCAGAAATACTTAAAGCCATTCATGTACCATGGTGTTTGGAGAACGATAGCGCGAGAGCGATCAAAGTCCTCTGAGTTGGAGCAGGACAAGAATCATAATTTCTAAGTACGGGCTCTTCGCAACATTGATATCATTGACGGCATCGAGATAATTCAAGGGTAAGCTTTAAGTTGAGAGACAGGTACACCGAGGTGATAGGAGCCACAAACGACCGCTGAAAAGCGCAAATATGGTAAGTACGTATTTCCAAAACTTTCGGACCTAAGTTGAGCGCTGATACAGGAGTCGCCTGCGAACACTCGTCCTTGAATATATGTGAAGAATAGTTCGTAGTTGCGATACTTTGAGAGAGACACTCTTCAATACATTTTTGAATTCAGTTCCCACTCTAGTATTCCTTATCGATTGCTCGACCTCCAACCCTCGCTTCATGCTTGGCCTGAGATCCTTTTTTGTGGACTGATGGCTGAAAACTCATGTGAGCCTCTCTTCAAGTTCGAGAATACATCTATCAGCCCAACTGAAGTCGGGTTTCCGAGACTACTTAAGCTTCCATGTGTTCGTTGCTATCAGTGGCACCTGCCGATGGGATCAGTCGATCAATTACAATTGCCACATTGGGACCAGGTACATACCCGTCCACATTATACATACCGTCCCTTGGGCGGTTTCTGCAATGTGACCCCAATGCATCGACTTGCATTTGCAATTGTGTTATTTTCTTTCGCTCTGGCCTAGCGTTTTTTCCATTCTCCCGATGCCAGCCATACTCCTGTATTACCTTCTATCGACTTCTCTCTTTCTCCAAAATTTCCCTTCTTTTTAGGCGCCCCACATTCTTTCGAGCGTTCTCCTGAACTCGTCCCCCTATTTTAAGAAGATTTATTGGTATCGCGTTCAGGTGCAGATTAGCTGGTATGCCTGCCTTGCGTGGAGGTGTTGCGGGCCACACCATTGTAGGACGCTCGTTCACGGATAACACCGTTTACGGCCGCGCTCCACAGTTCAGACACTCTGGAGGGTCATCTTTTGATCGTTTTGGCGGTGGTGGCGGCGGGGGTGGTGGTGGTGGCAGGCAGAAAGGTAATAACCAGCCAGGAGGAAATGCATCGCCGAATGATCGTTTGCCTTCCCCCAACCCATCTCCGTCCAGCCCACCGCCAATCAATATACCGCCATCCACCCCACCTCCATCCAATCCAACTCCATCCAACACATCTCCATCCAACCCATCTCCATCCAACCCACCTGCCAGAGGAGACAATGGACCTTCAGAGCCGGTTCCACCCATCAATATCCCTACATCTAGCAGCTCAGCTTCTCCGACGACTAGCAGTGCTCAGACGCCCTCGACAGTTACCAACGGCGGGGTCATTACAACCACTTCCGATGGTACATTCGCCCCAACTAATACTCAGTACGGTCTCTCGCAGACTCCCGGAGGTTACAGCACTCTTCCTGCCGGAGATCCAACCCAGATGCCTACTGCAGGAGATCCCAATGACCCCATCTCCGCTGCAGCGCAAGGAGGTATTTCGCCTGCCGCTGTCGCTGGCATTGCTATTATCATCGGCGCCCTACTCCTTGTGCTATTGTTATCCATCATTCGACGGCAAGCGAGAAGACGCCGCGTCGAACGTACGCAGTCCTTGTGGTTTTACAAGAACTCTACGTTTCCACCGTACGCGGATAATAGGAGCAGCGCAGAGAGACTACGGGGACCGCCAAGCGCGCGTAACAGCGTCGCCAGCAGTCTTGATCAAAATTCTATTCAAGGGGTTGCTCCTCTGCCACCGATGGCCGAGGTAGGTCGATTCAACGAAGGCTCGCATTACCATTTCGAAGCGCTCGACCGCCGATCGTCAGTGGGTTCACATCTGTCCGAAAATTCTCAATACCTCTTCGTCGATCTCAGCCTCGAGGGCACAGATCCGACGACGGCGGGTCACTCCCAATCCCGGCCGTTCGCTTTCCCAAAGCCACCATCGCCTATCGCGGACCGAGCTTCTTTGTATTCATTGTGTGCGTCGAGCCATGTGCTACCGATAACGATGAAGGGGCGGAATAGTAGCGGTGTACTCTATCCTTCCCTCGTATCGGCGCAGCCCAGTCCTGCGGTACCATCTCCCTGGAGTGGCGAAGCGTTTGCGTCGAATCCATTCAGCGATAATAACCCGTTCGAAGGCCCACATCATCCCATAGCGCCAACGATACTCATTACAGCCTTGTCAGCAGAGGAGACCGCGCACAAACCCTTGCCAAGTACCCCACAGGGCGAGGTTACGGTCAGTACGGTGGACTGCCTAGGACAGCCAGCTCCCGATTCCAGTGTTGCTAAACACGTTAGCAGCCATGGCGATTAGTGCACAGTCACTGGCATTCAACAATCTTTCGCCTCCTCCTTTGACTAGATCTTCGACCATTGTTATTTATCTATTCACGCCGATCTCCCCTTGTTGTTTTTTTATTCCTATTTTTTTTTTTGAGGATCGCACTTTACCTTCTCCCCCTGCCCGCCCCAATTTTTCCCATACCTTTGTAGCATTGATTTGATCTCTACTTCGATTTCGACCGTGGTTAAGGGTCTAGACGCGCCCGTTTAAGCGTCGTTTTACTGTATATCTCTTTGGACATTTCAATTTATACCAGCCAGCAGGATTTTCCATTATGAATATGGTATTGTATCACATATCGACGGAGCGAGAAGTCATTTCTCCCAGGATCTGGCTGTATCGAAAGAGAGAGAGAGACGCGAGACGAGAACAAGACAGGGTGTCTGTCTGTTTGATAAGACTAATTAAAGGTGCCCTTGCGAAAGTCAACTGCTGATTAGTCGCCTGAACGCTGAACGAAGATATTTAACATAATACAAAGCCTGGAGGTGTTTTTGAGTGAAAGGGAACAAAGCATGTAGCAACAACAGGAACGATCAAAATCTCACTCTTCTGAATAATACGGATATATGTAAGGATGGCGAGAGAAGGATTAGCGTTGGAGACCTTAGAATCATTTTGCGGCAGTGCTTGCGCTGGCCACTAGAGGAACGGAGGAGAGAGATAATCAAGAGATATTCGCGATGATGGTGAACGAGCGCGCGCCAATATGGATAACCGTGATACGAGATGAAATGGGGCTATCCCTTGTCAAGCTCAGCAATTTTTTTTCGCGATTATCGCAATAATCACTCTACGGTATTACTGATTCTGTAGTGATCCTCGCCCCTTGGGTTGATATTACAGAGTGCCACGATAAGGAATTTCGATTCTGTACTGGTATTGTAAACGGTGGTTTACATGTACTTATTATTCAAGTGCGAGGAATTGACTTATCACTACGCGCACGAAAAAATAATGGGTCACTAAATAAGCGAAGATTATGCTGAAAATTAGAATATGATACGAATAACTTCTGAAAAGGTCCATTTTTGTACGAAATTCAAGATAATGCCACCATAATTGGTGATCCATTATCTTTTTGTGCACGTCGTGTAATTATAGTACGGAAGTCTCCTTAGGTCCCAACAGTTTGTTGACCTGGTTTCCATGGAAATGGTCATGGAATCAATCGATCAATTAAAACTTACCACATTGGGACCAGGCACCTTGTTCCGATTTTCCTCCTCCTTTCTGGAATACCCAACTCAGGCGCGATTTTGTTTATTCCCAAGCCTAGGTCTCTTCCTGATGCCAGCATTATCGTCGTACTGAGTTCTCTACCAACCTCCGTCTCCAAAATTTCCCGTCTCTTTAGACGCCCCACATTCCTTTTCAACACTTTCCTTTCCTAGATTTCAGATCACGTCCAAGTGAATATTCGTCAATATGCATGTCTTTCGTCGAGGTGTTGCGGGCCACGCCAGCGTAGGACGACGCTCAGTCGCGGATACAATTCACGGCCGCGCGCCGCCGCCCTCCAACACACATGCTGGACCCCCTCCTGGTAAAGGACCATCCTTCGATCCTCCTGGCAGGAGTAAAGGTAAAGGCCACCAGGACGACAAGGATGGCAATAGGCCGCCGCCGAGTACTCAACGTCCTCCCTCCAGCCCACCTCCCTCCAACCCCCCACCTCCCTCCAACCCCCCACCTCCATCCAACCCGCCTCCGTTCAACCCACCTCCCAGAGGAAACAATGGGTCTCCAGCGCCGGTTCCACCCGCCATCGTCCCTAACATTGGCACTGGCTCCGGCGATACCACATCATCTTCTCGAAGCCCAGGCTCCCCGACAACAAGCAGTATTGCGACGCCGTCAACAGTTACTTCTGATCGGGCATTAGGTGCAGATAATGTAGGAAGCGGTGACAATTCCTCTCCTTCGAATACTGGTGTCGCAAATGCAGGAGATGTCCCGACCAATACTCAAGACAGTTTCTCCCCGATTTCCGGAGGGTACGGTACTCTTACTGCCGGAGATTCAAGCCAGACGTCCACTGCAGCAGACCCCGCCGCCGACGCGATTTCCGCTACAGCCGCAGAAAACAGACGTATTTCGCCTGGCGCTGTTGCTGGTATTGTTTTCTTCATCGTCGCCCTATTCCTTTTCCTATTGTTATTCCTTTGTCGACGCCGTGCGAGAGCTCGCCGCGTCGAACAAGCAAATTCCTGGTGGTTCAATAGGAACCGTACGTCCCAAACGTACGGAGACAGGAACAGCGCAGAGGTTCTACCCAGTCCGGGAAGCGCACGTAGCAGCTTCGCCACCACTCTTGATCATTCTGTTCATGTGCTTCCTGCTCTGCCACCAATGGCCGAAGTAGGGCGAGCGAATGCAGGCTCGCGTCACCATACCGAAACTCCAGACAACCGATTCTCTATAGGTTCCAATCACTCCGAGAATTCACAGTTCCTCTTTGTCGATTTCCCTAACAGCGTCGACGGCCATGCTTCAGCGTCAGGTCATTCGCCTTCGGAATCTTTCGCTTTCCCAAAACCCCCGTCGCCCATCGCCGATCGCGCTTCTGCATACTCACGTCCGTCGAGTAATAGAGTATCCCCCACAATGACAAGGCACAACAGTCACGAAATACTCTCTCCTGCTTTCGCATCGATGCCGCCCACGCCTACCGCACCACGTTCTCTCACTGGCGACGATCCGTTCGCGTCGAATCCATTTGGCGACAATAACCCATTCGAAGACCCCCATCGTCCCGCGGTTCCACCAATACCTTTCCCAGGCACGGAGACGACTCACCAGCCCTTCCAGACTGCCCTACAGCACGAGGTTACGGTCAGTTCGATGGACTGCGTCAGAGAATCAGGGCCCACTTTTGTTGCTGCGAAGCATAATAGCATCCACGGTGATGAGGGTATATACACCGCCATTTAGCGATTTTTTTTTTCTTCGCGTTCCTCGTGACTGGATCTCGACCGTTATTTATTTATTCGCAATGGCCATGGGCCCTTGCTTTTTTTGTTTTCCCTTTTTTTCTTCCTTGAGAAGCGCACTTCATATTCTCGCTCTGCCTACGCACATTTTTCTTATACCTTTGTACCACCATTGATACCATCTCTATCTTGATAGTGGATTTGAATTAAAGATGTCCGTTCTTAGGCGTCGTTTTTGCACCCTTCACTCTAGTCTTGAACGACCTGACATCGAGAAGGAATTTTATACATATATCGGTACCGTCCAATGCACTCACACTGTAAACATCGATGCGCCATAGACACGATCGTTCCTGGAGTCGGTGGGTACGCTTAAATCGTTCTTATAAAATAGGATCTATTCGAAGAATGCAACGCTCCTCGCTTATAGCAGAAAAGCCGGATAGTCAGTCATATATATATCCGTCCAATGCACCCATACTGTAAACATCGATGGGCGATAGACACGATCGTTCCTGTCAGTGGGTACGCTTAAATCTTTCTTATAAAAATACGATCTATTCGAAGGTCCTACAATGCAACGCTCCTCGCTTATAGCAGACGAGCCGGATAAGCGTAAGATATATATCGGACCCCTCGAGAGGACTATTACACGATTTTTTCATTCTTCAAGTGTTCCGGCCCGTTGATGAACCCCGCTGGCGACAAAACAATTTCCATATGCGGGCTGGGCCTCTCGATGATGAAATAAAAAACACTCGTGGTTCATGCATTCCGGGGTACTTTGGAGTCCGATCTTGGCGCTAGAGATAATAGATCGCGAGGGCTTATGCTATTTCCTACATACTTACTGGCGCTCGGCATCAACCAAATCGTCCGGTTATGTAGGATCAGGAGCATATCCGAGGAAGATGCGACAGTTTTTTTTGCTTGCCGCATGTCGTCGTCGCGGAACGACGGTTCAGTTAAGACAAAGAATTTATAAGCATGGTATTGAATGCAGGATCCCCGAGGTTCCAAGTCACGGATTTGTACGTGGGTTAGCACAAGTCTTTGAGAATAGGTATCGTTCGACGACGATCATGATTATAAATTATACATGATTTAGAACACGTTGCAAACGCTCCATGGATCCCATTGGACGTTACTTACTTTCTCCAAATCTGCTATGACAAACTCGGTTCTAGTTACTAGCCATGTGTCCTGAACGTATGCGCCTCCGTCGTGCGTCGACCGTTCCGATGGGGCCGCAGAGCAGAATACAATACCAATTACCATCATGGCCAACTGCCCACCCTATGGAGGAAGGACGCAATGCGATCTCGTTCAAACATCGCAGGAAAATTTCCGGTTATTGCTACACCGCGCAGTCATGATCCAGGTATCGAGGGGTCATTTTGTCGCAAAGCGTTAGCTGAACAAGCGTGCTTCAAGTGAGGAGTGGGAGTGAGCAGGGGGTTTCCGATTGGAGGTGGAGGAGGTTTATATGGCAATGTTCCGGCGGGAGTGCGTTGTCATGGGAGTAACTTGAGCTTAGATACGATAAACCCGAGGTTTTAGATGGTAGAAATCGGAGCCGTATGCCTGAGATCACCCTGGATGGAGACTGGTCGTAACAATATCTGGAAAAAGTTGGGAGTTGCAAGACCGGCGTTGGTACTGACGGAACCGGGAGCTCTCAGTGAACGCCCAGCGCCGAGCCTGACACGGGGTTCGAGTATACAGTATGGATGGCAATTTCAACGACGCCCTGACTAGAGGAATACAAGGCGAACAGATCCTTGGAGTACATAGATATTAGTTCGCCTTCAAAACAAAGGATCCCACTTGCAGAGCATAAAGCAAGGACAAAGCAAGAGAGTCAGAGGTCTGCCTTGGAAGATCGGACGTAGCAACGGGACCATTGAAATATGAAAGATCAAGGAGTGGAGTGGGAGCGGAACACGAAAATGGTCTGCTTATGTCGCGATCATTGATCCTGAGCGAAGTTTCCCACCCGTTATGCCCTTATTTGGGATTAGTTCCGGAATTACAACCCTCAATTTCTCTTCCCATGTGCTAGCCTGCACGGACGGTTATTGACGGGATGGGTTCAATTTATTATCGACTTGAATCGCTTCCTTCTCTTTATGCCAACTATACCCTTGCACTGAGCGTTCTGTCAACGCCTGCAACAAAAAAATCTGTCTTCTTCTAGACGCCCCACGCTCCTTTGGTTCCATATTCTCCCTTCTTGGTTATCTAGAAATTTCCGAATCGCGTCTTCGCTAGGATCTATCAATATGCGCGTCGTTCGCAGGACCGTTTCAGGCCGCTCGATTGTAGATAATGCTATTCATGCTCGCGAGCCGCAACTCCTTAAACTCCCCCTCCCCGTCCCCTCAATACCAATCCTCGCACCTCTCGTTTCCCCCATCGTTGGCGGCAACAACCAAAATACCCAGCCCACCACGACGCCCGCGAATACCCCGCCGCCAGCGCAACCCACTTCTCCAGTAACCCCGCCTCCCAGCAACGGAGGGGGTGCCGTTCCTCCGACCGATAGCACGCCAAGTCCTGGAGGCGACGGGTCTTCACCAGTTCCTCCCGTAGTTGTCCCGGACCCGGGGACTGGCTCTGGTGACAATCCACCACCTGGAAGCCCAGGGAGTTCCCCGACGACAGGCGATGGTACGGATCCGTCAGGGGTCGCTGGTGGCCCCATACCTACATCGGGACCCGTTTCGGAAGGCGCGGGAGGAACCATTCCAACTACGGGTTCAGATAATTTCGTCCCAAGCGACCCCTCTGCATCTGTAGGTAGCGGTGTAGCCAACGCCGGAGGTGCTCCTCAAGGCAGTCTCTCCAAAATTTCCGGAGGAACCTACACTTATGGGGCCGGAGATCCGACCTCTACGACTTCAGGAAAGGATTCCAACGGTACCGCTGCTGCTTCAGCCGCAGCGAAAGGTGGTATCTCCCCAGGTGCCGTTGCTGCCATCGTCGTTGTTTTCATCACCCTTTTTTTCCTGTTGATCATACTCTTCCTTCGACGCCGTTCGAAAGCTCGCCGCGATGAACGAGCAGTTACGTGGTGGTTCTCCAGAAAGCGAACCTCGCAAACGTACGGCGACAGGAACAGCGCAGAGATCTTCGCCAGCGGCTCAAGGAGCGCGCGCAGTAGTTTTGCCACCACTGTCGATCATTCTTTTACCGCATTCCCAACCGACGCACCTACCATTCCTCCTCTTCCACCAATGGCCGAAGTAGGCCGAGCGAATACCACCTCTCTGCAACTCGCCATCAACCCTTCGCCTCACAATAACGAAGTTCCCGACAAACGATTCTCCATCGGTTCCAATCACTCCGAAAACTCACAGTACCTCTTCGTCAACATCCGAAACAGCCTCCAACTCACTCCACTGACAGGCCAGGCGTTCTCCCCTTCGGAAGCCTTCGCTTTCCCCAAACCACCATCACCCGCTGGCGATCGTGCCTCTGCATACTCGCGACCCTCCAGCCATCAAGGAACAGCGGTGTCGATGAAAAGGCCAGACAGTGACGATTCATTCTTTCCCTCTCTCCCAGCCATTCCACCGACACCGTCGGCAGTTCCTCTCATTCCCAGCGATCCGTTCGCCTCCGATCCATTTGGCGACAACAATCCGTTCGAGGATCCACAACGTGTCGTGGCCCCCGTGTTACCCCCAACGGCGTTTGCAGAGAAAGAGAGCATTCGGCGACCTTTCGAACGCACTCGATCGGACGAGCTTACGGTCATCAATGGCGAATACGTCCGCATTCTAACGACGTTTGACGATGGGTGGGCATATGTCGTCAAGGTTCCGGCTTCGGGCTCGGATGGGGAGGACGCCTCTGCCGATAGTAAAGGATTGATTCCGATTGACTGTCTCAGAGAACCAGGTCAAGACCTTCCGACTTTCATTGCGGCTAAGCGCGTCAGCAGCTATGGCCATGGGGGTGCAGTCACGGCCATGTAACGATTCCGCCTTCTTTGATTCAATGATTGTAGCGCATCGAGACTTGTTATTTATACCCTACATTGAATACTTGCCATATACTTTGCTATCCTTGCTCTTCATTTTCGTTGTTGTTTTTATTCGTTTATCGGATTCTTCTCCCCCCCACACTTTTCTTGTGTGCCTTTTATCCCTTCCGGCTCCACAAGATTCGTTATACCTTTACCTTAAGTTACTATGTAACCTTGATACCATTTATATTTTGCAGATATGTATATGTGTTTTTGTTCATGATGTTCTCGTTTGAACTAATGATAAGTACGACGAAGATTTATGCGTCGGCTCATGCCGCCAAAGGGACAATGGAACCTCCACCCGCCTGACTGTCGACGAGCCGCTTTCGCCTACATGTGACGGCGCAAGCAATAACGTGGAAGGGTTTTTCCTTTTTCCCAACTCGCTGCGCATCCCTCTGCGAAAGCTTCTCCAAATCGAGTGCAAGAAACTCAGCGGTAAGCTATGTAAATTTCCCATACACACTTACAACGAACATTTCCTCTCGCCTACTATTATTCAGTTGTCGAACCATTTTTTCGTCTCACTGTTTAGCTTGATTTTACTTTCGAAATTATGTCGTCATAAACCAGGCATGCTGTCTATGTGCAGGTGTGGTAGGCCTGGGCGCTAATTTCGAACTCCCAACGCCTCGTCGGTATTGTCGGCCGAAGAAGTAAATCTGTGATATCATAGCGATATTCACGGATTTTGTGATGTCATCTCAAACGCCGCACTTGGGTTAAATGAGATTGGCGGACAGAATGATTTAATTAATGCTCTGTTCGACGGGGGAACCGAAATCACGGATTTACACATGGGCAGGCTGGCCTCGAAGAATTCGGTTCGCGTTCCGTGCAAATTCAAGCTGAATCCGGCTTCGTGGTATTTACACATTCCTTGTCGTTATTCGCAGACGACGGTGTTAGACCTGAAGGCGTCCAAAAAAACAACCAGGAGAACAATCTCAGGACCGCAACAAACCGCTTCGGTACTTTGTGGAAGAGGCTAAGTAGTTAGTGTACATGATTGTCAGATTAAAATATTTCGAAGCAGAGCGGTGAGCGCCGATGCCGTGATCAGTCAGTGTAGGTATCCCGCCCTGATCTGCCTGGACATCGTCAGCTTGAACGAAGGATCTGGAAGGATTCACCTTGGATTTTGATTATCTGTCGACATCAGCGCAAGAAAACTCTTTTGTCCCATTTTACAGAGCGCGAATTAGAGAGTGATTGCCAAATGGAAGGAGGGTACCATCAAGCGTACATATCAAGCAAGGTTTCCTCACGTTGACCGCAGGACCGTGTCCGGGGCTAATTACATACTCTCTCAAATTTTCTCGTAATGTGTCGGCGAAACTGGGGTCATTTTCCTCTCCTTGCGGTCTATGAACGCCTGAGATTTTGTTCTTCCAAATTTCCATCTCCCTAGACGCAGCCCACTCTCCCGATCTCATATTCTCCCTCCAATGTTATCCGGAAAGCTCTGAATCGCGGCTCACCTTAGAATTGCAGATCTAATATTTAAAATGAACGCCAATCGTAGAACCCTCGCAGCCAGCTCAATTGTAGATGCAACCATTCACCCTCGCGAGCCACAACTCATTGTACTCCCCATTCCCATTCCTTCAATACCGATCGTCGCGCCTATCATTTCCCCCATCATCGGTGGCAGCACCCCAAGTACCAGCCCTGTCACCACCATCCCTACGAATACTTTGCCTTCTGCGCAATCTACACTTCCTACTACTTCGCCGTCCGCCCAACCTACTCCGCCGTCTGACCAATCCACTCCACCGCCCGCCCAATCCACTGTAGCGCCCGTCACTCTGCCGTCCGCTCAACCAGCTCCGTCAGTAGTCCAGCCTATCACTCCCTCAAGCAGCCCAGTTCCCAACAATGTAGGCGTTTCCAATCCTACAAGTGTTAGCACGCCACTTCTTGCAAGCGATGGATCTACATCGCCGGTTCCAGTCCTCGCTGTCCACAGCACGGGGACTCTGCCTGGTAGCACCAAACAATTTGGAAGCTCGGAGAGTTCCCCAACGATAGGCGGCGGCGCGACTCCGTTAAGTGTTACTAGCATCGCTTCTCCTGCGTCGATATTCACATCGGAAGGAGGAGCAGGAGGAGCAGGTACTCTAAGCTCGTCCGTTGGTACATTGGGTTCAGGTACTTTGGGAAGTGCTACAAGCGACCCATCTTCATTTTCGCATGGCGCTGTAGTAAGCTCTGGAGATGCCCCAACTTCTCAAGTCAGTCTTCCCACTGTCTCCAACAGCGCGGGAGGATCCAACACTACTAGCGCCGGAGGATCGAGCTCGACTGCTACAGGAAACGGTCCGGACCCGCCCTCTAATTCAGGCTCAGAGAAACGCCATATCTCGAGAGGTACAATCATTGCTATTGCCGTTATATCTATCGCCCTTTTATTTGGCTTATTGGTTCTCTTCGTTCGACGCCGCTCGAGAGCTCGCCGAACCAAACGAGCAAATACGTGGTGGTTCTCCAGGAAGCACACCTTCCAACCGTATGGAGACAGGAACAGTACAGAGGTTTTAATCGGCTCGCGAAGCGCGCGGGGTAGTTTTGCCAGCACCGTTGATCATCCCTTTCATGCCACACTCCACGATTCGGACGCTCCCAACATTCATCCTCCCCCACCAATGGCCGAATTAGGCAGAGGTAATGCAAGTTCTCTTCCATTCGCTATTCAGCCCTCAGGGCAGAATTTCGAATTTCCCGACCAGCGGTTCTCCAGGGGTTCAATCCAATCCGAAAACTCTCAATACCTCTTCGTTAACCTCCGAAACAGCCTCGAAGACCATACGCCGGTCCCGGGACGATCGTTCTCACCGCTGCGATCTTTCGCATTTCCGAAACCGCCATCACCTATTGGCGACCGTACCGTTGCGCACTCACGAGCGCCTGACTTTAACGGAACGTTGACGGCAATGATGAAAAGGCCGAATAACTTTGATTCGATTTCTTCTCCCTTCCCAGCTACGCCTTCAGTACCTGCGACGTCGTCCCTCATTGGTAGCGATCCATTTGCATCAAATCCACTTCGCGACAATGACCCATTCGAAGACCCCCAGCCTGACACGGCCCCAGCGACACTCAGGGAGATTATTCATCGGCCCTATCAACGCGCGTCAGAGGATGAGGTTACGGTCAGTGTTGGCGAATATGTCCACGTTCTGACGACGTTTGACGATGGATGGGCGTATGTCGTGAAGCTTCCGCCGATGGGCTCAGGTGGAGGAGATAACGAGGACATTTCGGGCGGAGGGAAAGGATTGATCCCAGTTGATTGTCTTATGGAAGCGGGCGAGGATTCCCCCTCTTTCACTGCGTCTAAGCGCGTCAGCAGCTATGAAGATGGACCGACGTTTCACGCTTTGTAACATCTGGTTGGTGTTTCCCTGATATTTTTCTAGGCCTATTTTTATACATTCGCCGCACGCCCGCCCAGGCTTGTTGTTGCTACTTCGTTCGTTTCTTATAATCTTGTAGGCTTGTACCTCGGCCCAACTAGAATCATAGGAGGAAAACACGTGTTCCTCTTTCGGTGTAACTTGTGCAATAATTAACGTGAACTAAGCAGGAATAAATGATGGAAACGAACGACGCGTCCAGGTCACGCGGACGGAATCGTTGACCACGTGCCCGCTTCAACTTGAACTCGAACCACAAACTGGCAAATACCATTGTCAACGACAGCGCCCGCATTCCTCTCATACAATCTGTGACGATAACTTCCTTCGAGACGCGCGAGGAATATCGACATCGATGAGGTTCAAGTTCCAGCGTACCTCGGGTGCCAGACGCATTTGTCAGTTTAGGAATGTCGCCGTTCATTGCAGTTTGAAAACGCTTGCTCATGTGGTATCTGGTCTTTGCCTGCTCATTGTGCAGGTGAACGAGGTTGTGTATGAACGTTTTTCTCACGCGTTTGCTTCAATATCCGGTCTTTACCTGCTCATTGTGCAGGTGAAATGTTGCGTTTAAAATCATGACCCCCTGGGACTCGCTGGCAACTTTTCTCTTTGTTTCCAACGCCAGCGGTCTCTCGTCAGCTCGGAGCTTCACCGACACCCATCAGTCTACACTGCTCTCAAAAGTCCCCTCTCTGGCGCTGAGATCCTGATGCTTGGATTTCTGGCTTGGCTCGAGTGAGGCTTTGCTATACGAACACTCTTTTTACGACCTGAACTCGGTAACGATTTTAACCTTCTAGTGCGGACTCGTCACGACAATTCTTGGTTATCTGCAATAAAGGGTCGATCCACGCAACTGGCGGATGGCAAACGCGCGTTCGTCTTCGTGTCTATCAACCCCGTTTCTGTTGTTCGTTTTCTTTCGTGGGTGCTGTTCCTCGAAATAGTATCAACCTAGTCTGCGGGCCGTCCAGTTCGATACTTACGGATCGCGCCGACTCGCCTTCAACTGGCACAATACCATTAGCAGCCGGAGGATCCCATCGGTATGTTCGTCTTACCCCTTAGATATGCGATCAATTTTGATGCTAATGAATCTTGAAAGTGAAGCTTTCGAACACTACGCGTCTGAATGGACCGTGCGAGAACTTTGTATGTACTACGACTGGGTCAACGTAAGTAGTCCCATAAGTTATTGACAACAAGTACTGAACATTACTTCCATGCCTCGAATGACAGATGTGAACTTTCCGGTGGTAATCATTCCCCGGGTAACGAAATGGGGTTTGGGTGGTCAATATGTCAGGTCTAGAATGCCTGGCGGTCGCCCAACGCCCGAGAGTTAAGCTGGCTGAGTAATCCTTCGTCTTTCATTCTGTACGCCCAATTCAATTTCATTGGTAGGATGTTGCCTATCATGTTTGACAGACGCCATGGACGTTGATTTTGTGATTTAGAACGGCGAACCCAGAACGTTTCGATGCATCATATGGCAGTGTATCTCTATCTCACCACTCGGGACTTCGTTTTCACGTCTATGTGGAATGGCAGATGTCCGTTAATTGTAAGAATGGAAAACCTAGGACCGTAAGTTCAACGTACGCACGTTTTTGGATTGGCAAGGTGGGAAGTTCATCCCGTCCATCAGCTTTGCTACTTACCAACGTATAAAAGGCGAATGGTACTTCGTTATTTCGCCCATCAGCTCGCTGATAAAACCGTCTTCGCAATGGCTGAACCTGAAATCAAGCTACCTTCAGACCAGTACTACATCCGCAACGGAGAATTGTTTGCAGGTCGCAACCATCGCGAGGATAGATCGCTTCTCCCCAAGAGAGTCAATTGTCCTACCGATGGTGACCTCGAGCTGGTGGGTATTTCGTGTTTCACAGTTAAAAAGCGTCGGCATCGATCTAACCCTTCAAACGTCTGCAGTGGGATCTCGAGCAGCTTCCCAACGGCCGCTATAGGCTCGAAGCCCGTGGGTCTCCGACGGGTGCAAGGAACAACCTTCTTTATGCGTTCCTGATCGACCCAAGCAAGGCTGAAGAATGGATCATCACAAAGCGAAAGGTGGATAGAAACCGCAGCCTATACACGTAAGTTGTCTGCTCAATACAGACGCCTCAATGACACTTTCGCAGCATCGAGAAGGCGGATAAAACGGCTGGTTGGGTCAAGCAAACGGGTACAGAGGGTCCTCAGGTAAGTACTTACGGTATTATGCAGCGCTTTATGTCCACCTGAATTTATCGGCCTTAGATCGCTGTTCTTCCCCTCCGAGTCATTGAAACCCCCGATGGAACACCGCAATTCTTTCCCAATGCACTCTGGAATATCCAGCCTCTCGTGAATTGATTTCCTGTAGAATAAGGATGTTGGTCTGACTTGGTTGCGAAGACTGTCGAAGTTCTGTAAATGTAGTTCATACTTACTTACGATGATTGATCAAAGTGTGGTTCAACGTCAACTTCTCGAGTACATAAAAATAAAACGGCTCAACCTATGAAGCGGAGGTATTAAAATTGGATAGGGTCTGGCAACTTTGCCGGCAATGTCCGAGCATCGAGTTCCCGACCCTCTAACTTCAACTATGTAAGGACGCTGTAGAATACAGGTAAGAGGTTCTATTAAAGAGCTACAATATTCGCTTCTGCTTATTGCGACAATCCCACTGAAACATCGGAGAGTGTGGACTTGGCGTAAATTATCTTCCTCTGACCTTGACTGGACCCTGCGCAGACAAGTCTTCTGTTGGGTCTTCCCATGCCTTATACAGCAGCGGCGTCATTGTGATCGACCCATTCAACAAAAGGGAAATTGGTACAGCAGGAACCATGCTGGGTAATGCCTTTGTTCGCAGGTCGCGAAACGAACGAGGCCGGTTTGAACATAGGAGTGCCCGAACTACAAACACCATTTTGTTCTTTGCCGCGAGGCGCGTTGTGTGTGTGGTTAAACTGCGATCTTCTCTTGGATTATGTAAATCTGACTCTGCGTATCTTCCCTCTACTTACCGTTGGCACTGTTGGAATGTGTTTACTGACTTGAACCTCCACAGGAGAATCCACCAGAAATCCACTAGAAATCCGCATTCCAGAAGCCCTAGATGCCACTTGGCCTCGCTTAAAATAAAATGGGCGCTCGGAAGCTCGATGCGTACGCAGTGGTAGATATTTCTCACAGTCAGGGTCAGAGGGGCTAAACCTGTTCGGGCTTGGCTCCAGCTGCCTAGGGGTTAGGCTTGATTTACGCTATGGGCGTTTTTTTTTTCTTTGTCCCTTCTCTCATGCCAGCTACACTCACCCACCCTTGTACTATCTACGCCTGAAAGTCCTCCCCCCCACGCTCCTTTGACCTTAGTCTTCCCTGGTTCTTTTGAATCGGGGCTCAGCTACGAAGCGCAGGTTGAAAAATATGCGCATTCGTAGAACTGTCGTAGGCCGCTCGGTTGTGGATCGAACCATTCATGCTCGCGCGCCGCAACTCTTAAAACTACCCCTCGCCGTCCCCTCTGTACCCATCCTCGCCCCCGTTGTCTCCCCGATCGTTGGCGGGAACAACAATAATAACAGCCCCGGAACCACCGCGCCCGCGAATAATCCAGCTCCTGCTCAACCTACTCCTGCCCCTGGATCCAGCCCTCCTCCCAGCAGTGGCGGAAGCGGCAGCCCCCCGAGTGGTAGCACTCCAAGTACTGGAGGCGATGGTTCGTCTCCAGCGGTGGTTCCTCCCGTCGTCGACCCTGGCTCTGGCACCGGCTCTGGAGGCGTCTCTGGTGACACTCCAGCGTCTGGGAGCTCAGGTGATTCCCCCGCATCTGGGAGCCCAGTTGATTCCTCGACACCTGGAACTTCAGGTGATTCCCCCGCAACAGGGAGTGGTACGTCGCCGTCAGACGGTACTTCAGGCTCTCCTACATCGGGGTCCGTGTTAGAAGGTGGGGGAGGAGGTACCGCAACCGCAGGTTCAGATTACGCGGGAGGTGGTACAAACGACTCCTCTGGTGGAGTATCGAACGCCGCGGGTGTTACGACCGGGTCTCAAGGCAGCCAGTCCAAGAATTCCGGAGGACTCAGTGCTGGAGGCTCGGGCTCGACCGTCTCAGGAAACGATCCCAACAGCCCGGTATCAGGCGTGGAAAAGGGACATATGTCGACTGGTGCCATTGCCGCGGTCGTTATTATCTGCCTCGCCTTTTTCTTCATATTATTGATATTCTTCTTCCGACGCCGCTTGAGAAAACGTCGAAACGAACAAGCGACTACGTGGTGGTTCTCCAGGAAGCGCACCTCCCAAACCTATGGAGACGCCGAGACATTAGTCGCCAGCTCGGACAGCGCGCGCAGCAGTTTTGCCTCGACTGCCAGTATCCCCCGTCCCCCGCCAATGGCCGAAGTTGGCCGAGTGACCGCCAGCTCGCTACAAGCCGTTATCGACCCTTCGCGTTTCAAGATGGACGAAGTGCCAGACAACCGGTTCTCCATAGGTTCCAACAACTCCGAAAATTCCCAATTCCTCTTCGTCAACCTCCGAAACAGCGTCCAAGTTACCCAAGAAATGGCAGGTCAAGCGTTGTCGCCCATGTCTCAATCTTTCGCTTTCCCGAAACCACCGTCGCCTGCTGGCGACCGTGTCTCTGCATACTCGCGACCGGACAGCAAGAACGGAACATTGAGGACCATGAGGAGAAGGCCGGACAGTGACGATTCGTCGCTTTTTTCGTTCCTCCGAGCTGCGCCGTTTCCACCTACAACGGTGTCTTTCGTTGGCAGCGATCCATTTGCCTCGGATCCGTTTGGCGACAACGACCCATTCCAAGACTCCCAATCCGTCGCGGCTCCAGCGACAGTCAATGAGATCATTCGTCGGCCCTATCAACGCGCTCTCGAGGACGAGGTTACGGTCAGTGTTGGCGAATACGTCCACGTCCTGATGACATTTGAAGATGGATGGGCGTACGTCGTAAAAGTCCCGCCCGCGGGATTAGGCCGTGATAGTGAAGACGTTTTGGGCGGGAACAAAGGATTGATCCCAATTGACTGCCTCAGGGAACCGGGCGAGGATCTGCCCACTTTCATTGCGGCCAAGCGTCTCAGCAACTATGGTGATGGGGAGACGTTTACTGTCCTGTAGCGCCTTTTTGTGTTCCCGTGATTTTCTGGATAGGATATCGGACTGTTATTTTCCACTGCTACATAACGCTTTCTAACCTTGCCCTTGTTGTTGGACTGCTTATCGTTAAAATTCATCGTCGCCTCCGCCAGCACTCCTTTCTTTTGTTTATAAGTATCTTCATGTAACCCTCGATACCATGGTGCATAGGCGTATATATCATCGTTGACACTGTTGTCAGTAAATTGTTGAATTGTTGAGGTTTTAATTAAGTTAATTTCGGACGCGTCGGGTCACGCGGGCGCGATTGTTGGCCACGTGCGTGCCCTTCGACTTGAACCACCATCACCGACGGATGTTCACTATATCATCCCTCTCATATCCCGAATTTTCCTCTATTATATCGCCTTATTGTGTCTGAAGAGATGGCCACCAACGCGTTGATGTCCCAGGTCGCGGCAAAATGGCAGGAATCGTTCCATCGTTTGAATGGAGAGGCGCCAGGAATATCGGGACTGATGAAATTCAGCGAAGTATGCGGCACATTCCATTGTCGCATTTATTTTACTGACCACAGCCGTACCAGGCATGGGCGATTTCACTTCAATTTTTATACCCCGTGGATATCAAGAACGTGCCTCTCAACGCTAATGGCATGCCCCTCGGTATGCCTTTATGTGTATATTGAAGTCGATTAGAGGCTCATTGAGTGTTCGACGAAGACAGGGAAGGACCTTGATCGAGCAAGACCTGCTTTCACGCTTGTCAGCCAATCGCGACGATTACCCGCATTGCTAGAGAATTTCCTGGGTACTTGCGCTCGAAAACCTGGCGTTACGCGTCTTTCTCATCCAGCATTTATCAGAGGATATGAGGAAGAACTTTTATTTGATCGAAAACGAGATAAATGAGCACATGGCTCGTTATGAGGTATGTCGTTTCAACGCCGTGATATCTTTCGCCCGCTAATAATCAACAAAGGTGACCAAATCACCGGAGGTGTTGAAAGATCTGGTTTCGTGTTTGATGGAATGGTATAGAGCTTGGGCACCTCCTGAAGAGTGAGTTGCCTTCCATCGTCTCAACGACTTCTCTCTGATGAGCTTTTCGTAGGCTAGGTGCCACCGTGTTTTCTTCATACGGTCTCAACTTCCACACCCGGCTGTTCTCTGCTCTACCACCATCCTTCGCTATTGCTTTCAAGGAGCTCTGTGCTTGCCTCCTCGGACCACCCGAAGCCAACCCAGAAGACGAAGAACAACAAGTGCGACCGAAGTGGGACGCGAGCGTGCAGTCTACTATATGGAAAAACTTTGAGGTTCTAGGGATCATCGATCGCTACGAGAGTATCATCGCGAGCGTTGGATACGAGTATATTGAGGAACATGTGCTGAAGACGTGTGCGGGCGAATGGGGAACGCCAGTGTTGGAGGAGCTGCGGGTGTGGATGTCGGAGAAGGTTGTACCGTGGATGTTACACGTCTATGCGAGAGGGGCGTCCAGTCGTACGTGTTGCTTTCTGGCTTTTCTTCGCGAGTTGTGACGTTCTGACACCGAAACAAAAATTTATAGCGGAAGAAGCAAAAACGATGCTACAGGGCGTTGGGTCGCGTTTTGATTTTCATATAAACAAGACCCTTTGCGATTTGAGGTATTCTCCTGAGGCCCACATTATATTCCAAATTAATCTATTCACCTAGAACGAAAGAAATATTCGATATTATCATCGACTTTCCCGATTCTATGGGCGCTCTCTACGATTTACGAGTATGTAATCCGAATTTCTTCTCAATTCCATCAGACCAACATTTCCTCGTCTTAAGGATTGCCTTCAGCGTGTAGATCAACGTGCCAGTCTCGTCAGTTCTTTACGAAAATCGTACGTATTGTAAAATTTATCCCCTGGAGCTTAACACTCACTCTTTCGTCTAGGAACCGCAAACGACTCCTCCACCCAGGCGCGGATACAAGACTCATACTCCAGCAATACGTCGCCACCATTAAATGCCTGCGCATCATAGACCCTCCTGGCGTCCTCCTCTTCAAGGTCGCTGACCCTATTCGGCGCTACCTAAGGTTCTATCATTCCTTAGCCTTCAAGAATTCCTCCTTGACTGTTTTCTCAGAGAACGGCCTGATACCATCCGAAGCATCGTAGCCAACCTTGTCGGGGACGATGAGAGCGGCGACTCTCTCGTAGACGAAAACGAACCCATTCAGCCGCTCCAACAACCCGAGTTGGAGGACTATACAGACCCGAACTGGGAACCGGACCCTATTGACGCTGGCCCTGGTAAGGACTTCCTTGTCGTCGAGTTTGAAAAGCGAATTCTGATCGACCCCACTAGAATTCCGAACAAACAAGCCAAGCGATGTCATCAGCACGCTTGTCAGTATATACGATTCGAAGGATCTTTTTGTCAAGGAGCTCCAAGTGCTTCTGGCGCAGAGATTGTTAGCGATTACGAACGATAATTCGGACCGAGTGGAGCGTGAGGTACGTTTTTTTTTTCCTATCTATCTTTATCGTTCTCTTTTCACTAAAGAATTTACTATCGAAACAGAGGAGAAATGTCGAGATTCTGAAGATTCGATTCGGAGAGGCCGCTCTGCAAGTATGCGAAGTCATGTTGAAGGATATGACCGATTCGAAACGGATCGATGGACATGTGCAATCGCAAAAAGCGGTATGGCTCTTCCCGAATCCTTGTCGTGTCTGGATCTAACGAGGTCGATTTAGTCCATCATCCATCCGACGATCATCTCCCGACATTTCTGGCCCGCTCTCGAGTCGAGCGATTTAGTCATGCCTGGTCAATTCAATACGTAAGTGCATTTCCTCACGTCTACATTCTCGTGAGAGTGAGTTTTAATTTGGTTTCATTTGTAGACTGCAATCGGCGTACGCACATGAATTTACGGTGTTCAAGCCTGACAAGAAGCTCAAATGGCTTCCTCATCTCGGTACCGTGCAGCTGGAAATCCAACTCGAAGATCGGACATTGGAGGTGGACGTCCCGCCCTTGGAAGCAGCGTTCATCGAGCTGTTCTCGCAGAAACGTAATCTTTTTTTCCTATATGGTTGCATCGGATATAACTGATTCGCCGTTCTTCCTTAGCTATTTGGATTCTCGACGACCTCATCGAGGCTGTTGGGCCTGTTGATCGAAGCGCGTCTCTCAAAGCGTTGTCGACTTGGGTCGATCATGGGGTTCTCATAGAGGACCCAGAGTTCACGTTCAATCTATTGGAGAAGGCAGATATGGCAGGTTCTGCTGCTGCGCGAGAGCGAGATCCGTCGAGATTGGGTGTGTTTATCTCTCGTTCATCTCTCGTTGGATTTTGTGTGTTCATGGTTTACCAGCTGCGACTGTTATGGACAACCCTCCGCTATTGAGCGTACAGCAACAACAGGCGGAGCAGATGCGGGTGTACTGGAAGGTGCGTCGGACCTACCTACTTTTTCTATTAGGGTTCGAAAACTGATCACAATGTGTTTTTACCTAGTTCATCGAGGGGATGCTTACGAATATCGGCGCGTTACCGCTGGATCGTATACAAACGATGTTGAAGTTCGCGCCTGGGTATGATCGCACGATTGAACAGCTTGGCGGGTTCATGGAGGCTGCGAGGAGGGAGGGTCTTGTGGTTGTTCGGGATGGGATTTGGAGGTTGAATAAGTGAATTCGATTCCTGCTTCTTCACTTTTCCTCGGGGAAAGGTTTACGCGTTTATGGGTGTGGAGTTCAGCGATCCATGTACGTCCTACTGATATTAGAGCTGGGGTAAAAACGATTCCCCAGCTTCTTCCCTGAACGTATGCCCCGGTTAATCGATACTGAGAACTCGCTCAACATTCACATAGCAGGACTCGAACAGCACAGTAGTCGATGCTTTCCGCAAACGTATCGCGGTAAAAGGCCTGTCTGAGGAATCAAAGCCGGGTCCTTGTGTGTGCAAATCGGATAAAATATAGATGTCTGTTCTTTAGAGGGACGTAGTCTTTACCTGCCACTTATCACAATCATCTCAAACCCCCCCCCCCCAAGCACATCGATGGTTCTCTCGGGATTCTGCATTTCACGGTCGGGGATCGACATCGCTCTCATATCTGCCGAGGATGGCGCGCTCCAAGAATCCGACAGTACGCCTTTCCAGATAGATCCGATTGAACCCGATATCAGCGCGCTTATCACTCCTTTCATATCCCTCAGAAGTCAACACCCTGCGGAATTGACTGTTCTTGCAACTTCAACGCAATTCCCTTGGGGACACAGGGCGGGAATGCTGCCCAAAATTGGGCTCACCGGTCATGATTGCTCTCTCATCGACTATATCAGCGCTTATGTCGCTGGACTCAGTGCGGATGAAGTAGCATCTGCCCCCTATCTTCTCTTCTTCGAGAGCACGCCTACGATCTTCATCGCTCAGCTAGTTACCGTACACTTAGAAGGAACCAGACATATCCACGTTCCTGTCTATGTCGAAGCCACAACCTCATCTACGACCACACTGCTCACTTTCGTCGGTCAGGTATTTGGGTGGGTGCAGGACCACAATTACAAATTATATCAATGTGTTCTCCTCGATCCACCGTCAGGACTGGTCGACAGTAGCGCTCTGCAGACTGTCCTCTCCCCAGACTGTCCTACTATCATCGCCAATGGTGCCCATCTTGCAAAATCTGCGGCATCTTATGCATTCCTCAATCTCGAAGACCTACGCGACCCTTACTGGGTGTTTGGCATGCGCATGGCTCCGTGCCCGGTTTCCTTCGTTGTGAACAATAGACCACCCACGCTCATCATCCATTACTTGGAACCCCTTCCTTCGTTTGCGACTATCACATTCACAACATCAGAGGAGAATCAAACGAGTATCGCCGTTGAGTTTGCTTTTGGAATACACGATGCCCGCCCGGACGACAAGTTGATATTCGCCAAGCTCATTTTGGGAGGACTCCACCCAAGTCCGGCGGGTCAAGGACAAATCACCGTGTCTACGTGTTCTGATGTTGACGGAGGGTCGATCGAAGTGTTTCAAGGGACCGCGAGAGAGAATGCAAAAGTGCGATCGGTTGCTGAGATCCGTTATCAATATCTTTTTCGCGCTTACAAGGTGTTTGAATCTATACAAACGTAGATTTGTAGGCAATAATATTTCGGAGATTTAATCACTGAATGTTGAAAGCCTTTTATCTGTACTCTTTCAATGTTCATGGTCGTCGTCTGATCATTTTTACATCGTCTTTTCGGCCAATACAACATTGTATGTATAGGCAGTAAGTGAGTCATTGCCTCTGTTGTCTCCACCTTTTTCCCCCCACCTTCCTCTGTCCCCATGCGACGAGCTGCTTTCCACTGTCCCCAAACCTTGGAGTCTGAATGCTAAGCGCCCAACATTTTTTACAATCATGATAAACTCGAACCCTTGGTTCGCACGCCGCCCCACCACCTTGGAATTACCGTTGCCTCTGCGTCAAAATTTGGCCCGGCCACCCAAACTTCCACAGAAAGTTGTCAAAAACTGGATATGTGGCGCTCACGTATTACCGCGGAGATAATCCGTACGGAATCAATGCGGCCAATAGCCGCCCGCATAACAGAAAAGAATGGCGTGCGCGAGTTGTGTTTGCATCACGAGTACCGCAGAGCTATTGGGAACGGGGTGCGAGAGGTCAAGATGACTTTGGGACATCGTGGAACAATCAGGACATAGCGGTCTTCAAGGAGAGTCTGTTACTTGAAGGCATGTGAAGACGCCAGTAGGCCAGAGAACAAGTAGATACAATGTAACTCGGGGAGGACCCAGGAATGTGAACACTCAAGGCTATTCATCGTGCCTTATATATTCTCCAAGCGCCCAGAGAAACCTCGGAGGCATTTGGAAGTCCAAAGAATAGGAGAGAAAATAATGACTACAAGACTTAAGATCCATACCGCATACCTACCATTAACCCGATTATAGATCAGATGATGGCTCCTCAACCAATTGAACCTGGATCGTGTACCATTACTTATTCCACATAAGGTGGTAGACAAAAGCCCACCCCATTTCAGGAATCAGAATTGTTACAAAGTGGCGTGCGGGTTGCATTAAAACTCCGTTTCACCCTCAGTTTGTCTGTTTGTGGGGATGGTTTTTCGAACCTTCGAGAATGGTATGTATCATACATTATAATCCCTTGTCAGTCTGCGGCACCCATTTCTCTTCTAGTACTTCTACCCGATCGGCTAGTTCTCGTCAGTCGGAAGTCCCTCCGCATTGGGCGAGATTAAACAAGTACATCCATCGCTCCCCGCTGCGCACACAACTCCAGTCGGCAATTCTCGATTTAAAACTCAATGCGGTCTTAGTTCCGCGGCGACCACACCTTCGAAACCAGGCATGGAGTTCGTGTATGCACCCATTCGGGATGATTCGGGAGACCAGTTGGCTTAGGGGTAGGTGAGTTCAAATTTGAAGGAGGGGTAAGCGTTCTCGTTCCTGCTGCCTATGAAGACACTAACCATGTTCGCAAAAGACTCGCTGCAGCGGCCACTCCTTCCAATCCCCTCCGTCGTCCCTGATGCCTTCGTCTATGCAATGTGTGTGTGGTGAACGCCGACTGCGTCTGCTCTGACGTCCCTCTAAACCTCCCTTTGCCATTCATTCATGGCGACGCCGTATCGCAAGAGATTCTGAGTACGTCTCGCTGAGCATTTTCTCGACGTTGAGGTAATGCGGATGCCGGCATTTTCGATAATGCGTCTCCCAAGAGCTATCGTAGGGGCGGGAACTGCATAGAAGGACGGCCTCGGGTTTCGCTAGAAATATATCCCTAAGTATGCATCGGTAAGCATCTCATGCCATTCCGACGATAGACGGTTCTTACGTTACCCGACGACTCTCTCCCTCATCGTGACATTGGGAAAGGGGTAGCCTAGGATGTCGTACAGCTTGGTGAGGAGCGCTGGAGAAAGTTCGTCAGCGTAAGACCTTGATCTGAACGGGAACGACCAAGATTTTTTGCTTACCACAGACGAAGGTGACTACCACCATCCCCACTTCACAACGGAACACTCTCTTTTCCCACCCGTCGTTGTATCGCAAGGCCCGTCCCGTAAGCTGCTTCCAATAAGGATACCGAGAACCTCCTGTCGTTGTTCATCCGTACGTGGTGATGTCGAAGTCGAGTACGTCCGGGATGATGGTGATGTTTCTGGAAGAGGTAAGGAATGGGCGCGAATATGCTTGAATACGGAATGCTGACTGGCCCCGTCCCAGAGATCCCATTCGCGGTTGTTTCATCGGGACGTGGACGGAATAAGGTGTCCGCAAATGCTAAAGAACGTAGAGTTATATGCGTATGTTGTCGATGCCCTCGAAGCCTGTCGGGCCCAAGGGAATCACAAGGCTTCGGGGTACTAGTAGCTCGGTGATGCTTGTGCGTGGTGTTCGGGTTTGTTGAGGTTGTAGGATGAGCGAGGGAGAGGCCGCGAGGGTATAGGTCGTCGCCACATCGGTGCCTGTGTTATCGATGGCTGAGGCTGAGGACGATCTCGAATATCGTGGTGTCGTTGATGTAGTATGGGACATAATGCTGTATGGTTTCGGAGGCCCGAAGACTAACGAAGAACGACCCAGAACGACGATAGACAGAGGTCCCTGTTACCTTCTTATTCACGATGATCGTCCACCCCAATGAATTCTTACTCACATTCAAGGTTACACACCTCTCAAACACTCCCTCCCCATACCCCGCCTCCCACAAATCGGCGTCCGCACTCTGAACGACAATCTCAATCCTCTCCAGCTCTGGGTTCACTTTCACCGCTACGAGATCACCACGCCAGAAGAGCAGTTTCTTCATCTTGAGTTGGGACGGGGTGAGGGAGAGAAGATTCGCTTGGGAGGGGTTGATACGAAGATCTTAAGAGTCGGGCAGACGTGGAAGGTGTGGAAGAATAGATACATGCTTTGGGTGCCGTCCCGAGAGGCCCTTCGGTAGATTGTTATTCGCATCTTTCGACAATCGTCGGCGTCATCCCCAAATCCGAGTGAACCGCTCAAGTCGAGACAGCGAGCCTACGAGGTGATATCGCTCCCGGCAAGACCTTGGACGTCCACGTTTACGGTGCGGGTTTTGGAACCGTCATAATGGAAGAGGATGCATTGGCGAACCAGGGTTTCGAGTCGTTGATCATCATGGGGGTGGGGATGGGCATTTCAATAATGGAGACTACTCGTATGTGGGCAAGTTAGGAGGGAGTAGTGAGTGAGTGGTTCACAAGGCCCTTAGACCTGATACGTGTAAAAGTGATGTTGTCGACTCGACCTAGTATGTGCGGGCACCTATATCATTAGATGTGTATGCGTGAGCAGTAAGTAAAGTTCAAAGTCTGTCGGTTGGTTTCCACGCTCGTCACGACCATCGACGATCGACGGCCCGGCTACATAACGGCTTTTTTCCCCATATCACTCGTTGCCTTGATCGATATGCAGACTCTATCCCGCCAAGGCTTTTGCGCCTTAACGATCCCGCCTAATCCTTTCTGACGAACACAAGTTTAATTACAAATGATCGATGACATAACAACTCATTAAGTACAATCTCTCAAAGTAAAAATTCTCTTTTATTTCTCATGCATTCAGGAGCACCACCGTGGTGTGTAGGTGCATGTGAAGCGCTCAATGTACCTCCAGGTTAATATTACAGGGGCGCCATTCTCATTCATCCGATGCAATGTTGTATCAGTAATCCAGTCGGTTCGATCAAATATCCCGATTGTGATATTTGCTTCCGGAACCTCCTTATAAATCCCTCTGCAAGAAAAAGAAAAAAATTAGTCGCCAATCCGCTCCGCCATGACCATCATCACCTTCTACGATATCCCTTCGAGCCTCCCCGGTTGTGCTTGGTCTCCCAATACCTTCAAGACGAGGTACATTTTATCAACGCATTTGAGGGCTTGCTATCTAACCAACCTCGCTTCCCAAGATATACCCTCAATTTCAAAGGAATCCCATACAAAACCGAATGGGTCGAATACCCAGACATCGAGCCCCTCTGCAAAAAACTAGGAATCCCACCTTCCTCAAAGGACTACTACAGCCTCCCCGCCATCCACGACCCCTCCACCGGCGTCTACATCTCCGATTCCATCCGGATCGCAGAATATCTCGAAAAAACATACCCGGACACCCCCCAAGTCTTCCCACACAACACACTCGCGTTGCAGGACGCTTTCGTCGTAGCCTTTTCTGGTAACCTAACGGCCTTGTGGAACTTTATTTTGCCTGCCATTTGCGACAAGCTCAGCCCACGAAGCGAGGAGTACTTTCGCCGTACGAGGGAGAAATCGTTCGGGAAGCCGATGGAGGACCTCGTTCCGAAGGGTGAGGTTGCCGTTGCGGAATGGGCAAAATTCAAAGAGGGAATGGGGAACGTTGACGCGTGGTATGCGAAGAACGGTGGTAAAGGACCTTTCCTGTTGGGAGAGACGCCTTCTTGGGGAGATATCGTCATCGCGAGCTATTTCCTTTGGATGAAAAAAGTTTGGGGGGAAGATAGTCAGCAGTGGAAGGACGTTTCGACCTGGAATCATGGCCGCTGGGCGGGAATTGTCGAAGCGTTGAAGCAGTATGAAAGGATCGTTTAATTATACATATATAATAAATTATAACACCCGTTGAAAATATCACCTTCCCTCGATTCACCTTCCCACATTCCATACCGGCGAGTCGTATAACCACCGCGCCTTTTGCTTACCTACATAGGTACGGATATTGTGGTGACGACTATGGCTTAATTTCGGTCGCGGCAACATCTTGAGTGGAACCCGGTCTAAGGAGGTGCGAGGCGACCGAAAATCTTCGAAAGGAATCGTCGAATCTGAAATATTCGATCCAGAAAGGTCCACCACTCACCAACGCCGCGTCCATCGGACATCCAAGGTATCTATCTCTTCCTCTTCCGAGATAAGGTGGACCTCGAAATTCTTGTTGGGACTACGATCAATGACTTTGACCGGGTTGTTTGACAATTCCTCGACCAGAAGGCGGAAATCATCCACGTAGTCGTCTGGATCCAGACCAACCGCATATATCACGATCTGCGAGAGCTCTGGGCATAGCACTTCACCACCTAAAGAATTGATCTTCGAGAAGGTTCGAAAAAACATGGTCGAAATCCAAAGGACCACAAATAAGTATTGCGATCGTTGTGAGTTTGGGGAAAAATGTGGAAATGGGAATGCTCCCCTTTATAGAATAAGACTTCCGAAAGAGTGTTTTGAAAAAGAGGAGGTGTGTGAGATTGGGGAACTGTGCGCCGAGGAAGGGCATGTACCGCCCAACTGAGGAGAACTTGATGTGGATAACGAGCTGGGTTTGACTATGAAGCTTCACAGCGGCGGCGATATTATCATCATCCCCTCCTGAGTGGATGAATTGAATCTCGGTTAAGTACGTTTTCGCAGCACGGGAGCCCAGAAAGTAACCAGTCTAAATCGTCGTGGCTCGTCCGAGAGAAAGAGAAGAGAATTTCGACAGAAGAGGGCATGGCGATGCACTCCAGAATCTTGGGTTGAAAATTCATAGGGTACGGTCTGGAGACGAGGAAGTGCGCTTGGCATAAGTTGGGGAGGGTAATGCGACGGTTCGGGAGAATCGACGTTCTCCGTGGAGAACCTCTAAATGCGGTAACGCCTCAAGCATGTCTAGGAAATCATGCAGTATAGGCGTCTCGAGCTGTTCGTGGAGGGGAAAGGTGCGTAAGCCTCGGGAATATATCGCTCGGCCAACGTGTATACTTCCACAACGAGAGCCGGCGCACATCAGACTGAAGACCCCCAAATAGGCTAGGCAATTCGGTTTCACCCTCGTCTGCTTCTGACGTGATAATACCTGTCTCGATATCTCGTATAACCTCCCGTTGGTTCGGAAAGCCTAGTTGTAGTGACGAGAGGCGTGGAAGTGGGCGATCCAGCATTTCAAACACAATCCCGTCAACGAAGGGCGATGATAATATATGGAAGCTGTCCATGCGGCGGATATTGTCCCTAATCGCGTTATACAGCTCATGGGGCTCATCCATAGATAGTGCCGATTGCAGGACATCGAAGGCGCAGCTAAAACGCAGGGGAGCCGGAAAAGAACGATTCGTGAGTAAAATCGGAACTTCATCATTCCATTCATCGTCGGTATCGGACGCGGTATGTAATATTGGCATGGAAATTCTGCCAGAGGGTGGGGGTTCGAAAGCGCGGTCAAGCGCCAAATGCCGACAAACGTGCGTAACGACCATCCACGAATTCGAGGCAGCCAGTTCGTCTGGAGTTGCAGGAGGAGAAAGGTCTGTCAAGTCCTTTTGAATCCCTTCAAAAATGGATGTCAAGATTTCAGCCGGAAGGCGGATTATGGATGGGACAGTATTCCGCCGTTCTACCAAGACCTGCAAGACTGCTCGGGTCTTTTTGATATACTCGTCTAGCTGAACATGATTTGTGAGTTGTATGACCTTCATGTAGATACGGGATTTGTATACCTACCTCGTCAAGCTCAGCGACCCTAAAACGAATTTATGAAATCTCTCGATGACATTGGGTAGGAAAACTTCACGTACGGGTTAAGCGTTCGTTTCACCACATGGACCCTTGAAAGCAACGCGTCGAGGAGGCCCATAATTCCCGAATCCGATGTTTGAGAGGTCATAATCACAGCGCGCGCCCTGGACGGCAGAATTATGGATGGCAATGTTCTGTTTAGGGTTGCGTATTTAAGTCGGAGGGGTCCCTATAATTAAGTAATATACGCTCCGGATTTTCGTCCAATGTAAATTACTAAATGTGTACTGTAAATTACGTATTTTAGTCTGCGCGTGCTATTTTTTTTTTCGCGAGCACCTGCGAGCGCTAGCCTCGAGCGCTGATGGTCCCCGAATGCCCAACGTTCGATGCACAGAGATCAGGTCAGTAAACGTGGTTGTCTCGAGTCAATCCTCCTCCCTGTGTATTAGTATGAGGCAACGCTGTTGCGAAACCGCCGCCACCGGCCCGCTCGGCTCTCATCTCCCGCTGCCCCGCATTTCTTCGAGCTTCAAGTTAAGCACCGCAGAACATGGTGTTGGGGAGAGGTGGTCATCTTATTTCATTTGGGTACCTCAAGGCCCAAAAACAGATCAAACTCTGTATGTACATTCAGATATCCCAGCCGAAGTTAAATACATTATATACCTAGCACTTCTGGGCGGATACATGTAAGTAGTAAATTACTGTAAATTACCTGTGTAAATTACACTTGGTATTTAACCCCCCTCTTAGATACGCAACCCTAGTTCTGTTCAACATTCATGAGGAAAAAGATTATCATGTGATCGACATGCTTTGATCAGGTTCTCGTCGCGTCAGGTTTCCTTTACTTAACTCTCACCCTACCTTCTTCAAGGCCGCGTCCCTCGTCGACGACGTTTCCTCCAGCAACTCAACTCCCGGATATCTCAACGTCAACCAGCACAACCAAGGGCGCCGGCCCAGTGGCGACACTTATGTCCTGTAGGACTCTCCCTCGCTGCCAGCATTTTCGCTTGTCCTATCTTCTCCACGTCACAGCGAACAGGATGAATAGATTCTCCGGGAAGGGTCAGTCAGCGTCTCATCTTCGAGTACATATATACTTACCTCCGATTACAGAACATTGCAGTGATTCCCATGTACTCAACGCAATTGGATAAACGCGTAAGCGACGGATCCTACGGTCCAACAACGGGCGGAAAATAGGTGGCCAGGTGGGCAGGGCGGTTAACTAGGGAACAGGGTCAATCACCTCTTGTTATCTGTCAGTAAGTGACAATACCTACTGATTCCCGTTCATGAACCATTCAAAGTCTTACGAGAAATATCCAGCATCCTCCCCCGACCCGTACGACACGCCACAATGTCCCTGCCCGACATCATGGAATTACCATTGGCGAGATGTGGGGGAACGTGTGGAGGACGTCGTATCATCGCAACACCACCAAACGCTTACCGATTGCATTCTCATGGAGAAATCTCATATGAAACACAAGGTGGCAAGGACCTACGAACTCTTATGTTCACCGTTCAGCTGTCGAGGGCATCGGTGACGAAGTAGCGGATGCAAGGAAATGCGCTAGTGAACGGCGTTAGTGCCTGCAGTGACCGGCGAGAATGGCGATGCTTACCCCGAGTCGAGTATCAGCCCTCTTCGCAAGTCCTATTCCTATGAGGGCAAGCGACAACTCTCGCGACATGCATCCTGGAATAGCCTTACCCTGCCCTACTTCAGCGTCAATAAAACGCAGAGCGAGAAGAACTCACAGGGGTTGTTGCGAGGATAAACCCCTACGGCCGACGGCAAGTACATATTGATCACCAAAGTAGTATGGCTCAATATTTACCGTTACCCAGAGCTCTCGCCGACGTAGGCGCCCTGGATCTTCTCTTTACGAACTGTTGGAACTCTTACGACACGGCGCCGCTATGGACGAACGGCGAGAGAAGAATTCGAGGACGGTGTTCACCCCTCAATGCACAGAGGAGGGCATCGCCGATGACGCAGGAGATCAACTCATCATCAACTGAATATCGGTAGTGTACGAAGTCTGCCTACGGGAGACTAACGCCAGATGTCCCTCCCTGCATCCTACTCCTCATATCTATACTTATAGGCATCTACTCTTGTACATCTTCCAAGATGAGCGTGTAGATTTGGGTCTTTGTCAGTCACGATTGCAGGCCCTCGACTGTAATACGCAACCACCCGCTATCCAGCGTACAACAACAACAGGCAGAACAGATGCGGGTATACTGGAAGGTACCTTGGTCACATTACTTTCCTTAGGTTCGAAAACTGACCTTAATGTTTTTTTTACCTAGTTCATCGAAGACATGCTTAGGAATATATATGCTCTGGATACAAGCGACGTTGAAGTTCGCTCCTGGGTACGGTCGCACCATTACCGCGGTAAAGGGTCGCACACGACTCTGCTGGCGGAAATCGGACGTGATTCATCTGCAGAACACCGCGGTAGTTAAGGCCGACGGTGGTCGACATTTGGTCGAAGTAACCCACTATCTTCTACGTGGAAGGCTTGTATGTTGTTTCAATGATACATAACCTGGTACATGTGAAGCTCGGTAACTAAAGTTACCCATATAAGGCTTGCAGACGGTTCACCTCTGAAAGAATACGTACTCTCCTCTCCAAAGCCCCAGAACATGGGAGTCACCCGTTCCTTTCATTTAAGTATGAGGGAACGGGTGAGAGCCCGGAGGGGAAATGTTCTAGAACATTGATTTGCGAGGTACAAAATCCATCATTATTACATGGCCGGCTACCAGTCCAATCGCCCGCCAAAAACCCTGGTGTGGAATCGCTAATACCATCCTAGGCCATCCTATCGGAAGAATCAATGCCGAACTCTGAAGTGTGTAGATCGGAAAAAGTATAAATGTCTGATTTCTATCGAGGTACATTATCCACATCGTTCTTATTTTCTTTTTCCCCACTTATCGCAATCGTTTCAAATCCAAAGACATCGATGGCTCTCGCAGGAATATGCATTTCACGATCCGGGATCGACATCGCTCTCGTATCGTCCGCGGATGGCGCACTCCAAGAATCCACTAGCGCGCCCCTGCAGATAGATCCCATCGAACCAGATGCCAACGCACTCGCCGCTCCTCTCACATCTCTCACAAGTCAACACCACGCAGAACTTACCGTTCTTGCGATGTCAACGCAAGTCCTTGTGTTCCACAAGTACAGTATGCTGCACGAAATTGGGCTCTCCACAGATGATCGTTTCACCATCGACTATATCAGCGCTTATGTCGCTGGACTCAGGTCCGATGAAGTAGCATCCACGCCTTGTTTTCTTTTCATTGAAATCACGCCTACGACCTTCATTGCGCAACTGGTCACCATACGCTTAGAAGGTGCCAAGCGAATCTGTATCCCTGTCTATGTTGAAGCCACGACCTCATCTACGACGACGCTGCCCATTTTCGTCGGTCAGTTCCTCGCATGGGCCCAGGGTCACAACTACAAATCATTTCAATGCGCTCTCCTCGATCCACCTTCAGGATCGGTCGACAGTACCGCCCTGCAGATCGCCCTTGCCACAGATTGTCCTATGATCATCGCCGATGGGGTCCAGCTTGCGAAATACGCAGCATCCTACGCCTTCCTCAATCTAGAAGATCTCCGCCAACAGGACGAAGGAGAGATGGGCCAATACGTCTCCCCGTGCCCAATTTCCTTCCTGGCGAATAACAATCCCCCCACGGTCATCATCCACAATTCAGAACCTCTCGCTGCTGCCCGGGATATCACGTTCACGACATCAGATGAGAACCAGACGAGTATCGCCGTCGAGTTTGCCTTTGGAAAGCATGATGCGCGACCCGAGGACAGGTTGATCTTCGCCAAGGTCACTTTGGAAGGGCTCCGCCCAAGGCCGGCGGATGAAGGGCGAATCACCGTTTCTATGTTCGTTTCTACCGGCCTGGGTAATAGGGTCGAAGTGTTTCAAGGGAGCGAAAGAAAGAATGCGGATGTGCGAGCAGTTATTCAGATCATTGACCCTTTCGAAGGCACCGCTTTCGAGGTATTTTATGGGCCATGGCGATAATGATACTACAACTCGACGACAATTATTTCGTGGAGGTTGTTATTCAGACCAATTTCCAACCAGGTACGCGCTGATTAAAAACTTCAGCCTACCGTCAACCGACCAACTTTTTAAATGTTCGTACTTATCTTGGATCAACCTGAAACTTATACGACAAAGGTCGAGGGATCTTGCCAAAGGCCCAAAATCTCGAAATATGTATGTCCTTTTCACGAAGAGAGCCATCCGCTCGAAGAATATCAATCAAGTTGGTCTTACTTCATTTGCTAGACTTCGAAAACTGATCATAATGTATTTTTACGTAGTTCATCGAACATGCTTACGAATATTGGCGCGTATACAAACGATGTTGAAGTTCGCTCCTGGCCGCGGTACAATCCCACGATCGACCACCTTAGAGGGTTCATGGGGGCTGCGAGGAGGGAATGTCTTGTGGTCGTTCGGGATGGGATATGGAGGTTGAACAAGTTAATTCAACTCCTGCTTCGTGTTCGTTGGAGCAAGTTTTATTTGGGTGAAGTCAGCGATTTATGTGAGGGAATATTCTTGGGAATCATGAATCGTTTCAACCCAGGCCTAAGATATGCCCCTGGTAATCGATACTGAGAACTCGTTCAACATTCTTAGGACATTCCTCCTGCGGTAAAAGGTCGTACACAAGTCTGAAAATGGCGTAGAACAAAGCTGGCAGTGAGCACAATTCCCTGCTTGCTTCTACGTACATCAAATTGAGCCGCCTATGGATAATCGGAGGAACCAAAGCCCGAATTTTAATTGTGTAGATCGGATAAAATATAAATGTCTGATTTTACAGGTACATCATCCGCATCGTTGTGATTTTGCCTCCCACTTCTCTCGACATTTCCCCAATGGCCCTCGCAGGATTCTGCATTTCACGGTCGGGAATCGACATCGCTCTCGCATCTACCGAGGATGGCGCGCTCCAAGGCTCTGCTAGCATTCCTGTTCAGCAGATAGATCCCCTTGCGCCCAACGTCGACGCGCTCATCGCTCCTTTCACATCTCTCGCAAGTCAACACCCTGCAGAAGTCACCGTCCTTGCGATTTCAACACAAGCGCTCTATATAGATGACTACGCTGTGCTGCTGCACAAAATTGGGCTCATCCCAGATGACGACGATGATCGCTTCACGATCGACTACATCGGCGCTTACCTCGCTGGGCTAAGGGAAGATGAAGTAGCTTCCACACCCTGCCTTCTATTCATCGAGATCACGCCTACGAGCTTCATCGCTCAACTGGTGAAAATATTCTTGAGAGGCAACAAGCGTAGCCGTGTCCCTGTCTACGCCGAAGCCACAACCTCATCGACGACCACACTGCCCACTTTCGTCGGTCAGCTCTTCGCGTGGGCAAAGGACCACGACCACAAATTACTCCGATGCGTTCTCCTCGACCCACCTTCAGGATACGTCGACGGTACAGCCATGCAGACCGCCCTCGCCTCGGATTGTCCCATCATCATCGTCGATGGGGCCCAGCTTGCAAAATACGCAGCATCCTATACATTCCTCAATCTCGAAGATCTACGCCTACCCGGTCAACACCAAATGGCCCAATACGTCGCTCCGTGCCCGATTTCCTTCGTGGCGAACGACAGTCCCCCCACGCTCATCATCCATCGTTCGGAACCCCTCGACGCCGACCGCGACATCATATTCACGACATCGGAAAAGAATCAGACAAGTGTCGCCGTTGAGTTTGCTTTCGGAATGCACGATACACGCCCCGACGACAGGTTGATCTTTGCCAAGGTCACTTTGGAAGGACTCCAGCCAGTGGGTGAAGGACACATCACCGTTTCTACGTCCATTTCTCCCGGGTATGTTTCTGTCGAAGTGTTTCAAGGGAGCGAAAGAGATATTACGAACGTGCAAGCGGCTGTTCAGATCTCTGACCTTTTTAAAGATTCCGCGTACAATATGTTTTGGTACGATGATAGTCTTAGAGTTGTAGACAATAACATTTCCGTCCTCTGAGATAAATGAGAGCATCCATTGTTAAAAGAAGCTACACAACTGTGCTAACTACTTCTTACCGGCCTTCTTCGGAGGGGGTACCTTGGTCGTATTTCTTTCCTTAGGTTCGAAAACTGACGTTAATGTTTTTTTACCTAGTTCATAGAAGGCATTCCTACGAATATTGTTGCTCTGGATACAAACGACCTTGAAGTTCGCTCCTGGGTACGATCGCACTATGGGACAACTTGGGGGGTTTATGGAGGCGGCGAGGAGGGAATGTCTTGTGGTCATTCGGGATGGGATTTGGATGTTGAAGAAGTGGATTCAATTCTTGCTCCTTCACGTTCATTCGGAGAAAGGTTTTGGGGTCAGCGATCCATGTACGTTTTAATAATATTAGGCATGGATTTGAATGGTTCCCTAGCATCCTCCCTGCGCGTGTATAAACTGAAATCTCGTTCAACGTTTATTAGGGGGTCTAAAATTCCTTAATTCCTTCGCAAACGTACTGTGTTAAAGCTCTTTGGCCTTGAATAAGGTTGGCGCTGACTCTGTGTGCGGATCGGATGAAATATAAATGACTGATCTCTATCGTACGGGCGGCTTGTGGGTCCGACAAATCGGAGTATCTATCTATCCGCAACTGCGTTTATTCCTCCCAGTAATCTCAATCATCTCGAACTGCAAAGGGTAGAGAAGATGGTTCTCGTAGGACTCTGCATTTCACGATCCGGAATCGACATCGCTCTTGTATCTGCCGAGGATGGGGCGCTCCAAGAATTCGACAGCACGCCTCTCGCGATAGATCCCATGGTACCCGATACCAACGCGCTTGTCGCTCCTTTCACATCCCTCAGAAATCAATACCCTTCGGAACTGACTGTCCTTGCGACTTCAACGCAGCTCCGTGCGAGAGACAGGGAGGCCATTCTGCCCCAAGTCGGGCTCACCGGCTATGATTGCTCTACCATTGACTATATCAGCGCTTACGTCGCTGGACTCAGTGCAGATGAAGTAGCATCTGCCCCCTATCTTCTCTTCATCGAGATCACTCCTACCATCTTCTTCGCTCAGCTGGTCACCGTACATTTAGAAGGAACCAAACATATCCATGTCCCTGTCTATGTCGAAGCCACAACTTCATCTATGACCACACTGACCACTTTCGTCGGTCAGGTCTTCGCGTGGGTGCAGGACCACAACTACAAATTATATCAATGTGTTCTCCTCGATCCACCGTCAGGATCGGTCGACAGTAGCGCCCTGCAAACCACTCTCGACCCAAATTGTCCTACTATCATCGTCGATGGCACCCATCTTGCAAAATCCGCGGCGGCTTCTGCATTCCTCAATATCGAAGAACTACGCGACCCGCACTGGGATTTTAGCATGTGCATGGCTCCGTGCCCGATTTCTTTCCTGATGGACAGCAGGCCCCCTACGCTCATCATCCAGGATTGGGAACCCCTTCCTTCTTTTGCGAATATTACATTCACAATATCAGAAGAGAATCAGACGAGTATCTCGGTTGAGTTTGCATTTGGACAGCACGAAGCCCGCCCGGACGACAAGTTAATCTTCGCCAAGCTGACTTTGGGAGGACTCCGCCCAAGTCCGGCGGGTCAAGCACAAATTACCGTTTCTACGTGCGCTGATGCTGAGGGGAATAATCGGATCGAATTGTTTCAAGGGACCGAAGGAGAGAATGCATTAGTGCGAGCGGTTGCTGAGATTCCCTATCATTTCTTGTTTCGCGCTTACAATGTTTTTGGATCTCTACGAATGTAGTTTTGTAGGAAATAGTATTTCGGGCCTTTAATCAGCGGATGTTGAAAGCCTTTCATTTGTACTCTGAGGCTCAATCTTCTGATCATTTCTACATCGTCTTTTCGGCCAATGATCTCGAGCATTATATGTATAGGTGGTATGCGTCGTTGCCTTCTTTACCTCCACCTTTCTTCGCCCCAGGCGCCTCTGTCCCCATGCGACGAGCTGCTTTCCACTATCCGCAATCCTTGGAGTCTGAATGCTAAGCGCCGGACATCTTTTACAGTCGTGATAAACTCGAAACCTTGGTTTGCACACCGCCACACCGCTGTGGAATTAACGGTGCCTCTATGTCAAAAGTTGGCCGGGCCACCCAAAATTACACCGAAACTGGAACGTTATATAGTTGACAGTGGAAAGTCAAGAATTTTGCGCGATCCTCCTGCAAGTATCATTATCAAGTGGCCGCGTGAGCATTAAATATTAGATACTTCTATTACCAATGGAATATCACGTCCGACGTCCGGTGGGGGCCCGGGGGAATGTACCCCCAAAGAAGATAGGCGCCTTGACAGTCGTTCCCTACCACGATAGAGAAACCGAGCATAGTGGCAGGCGACAAACTCATAAGCTAAGAAAGGTTCCCCAACAAACCGCAGGCGGAATGGGAATTTCTTTCGGCATCGCGCGAGAAAGCACAATCACGTGCAGCCTTTATTGTTGAAGTCGCTGCCTCCCCGAAATTTCAGAATCCACAGTCCGCGCACGCGCTGCGATCATGGCCCCTCAAATATCAGACACGGGCATTATGGGCCTCCTCGACGTGTTGCTTTCAAGAGTGTATGTATGTGGCGAAAGGTACCATTAACCTGTACGTGAAGTTTCTCTGTCCAATATATAAGTATCGGTAAATTACCGTTCTCAGGGGCGTTGAGCTTGAAGAGCTAAGTATATGAATTCCATATCTCAATGAAGTTGATGCACCTCGCAATTCGTGCTCAGCTAGACCGGTATATCGAAAAAACGCGTACGGTCTTGCGGCTGTTGGAAGAATAGTGTAACGCCGTCCAACCCATAATCTTGACCGTCCATCGTTGAAGCTCTTCAAGTTGGCAGACGTTTTTCCTCCGGCAACCCCGGGCGAACCGGCTGACTGAGTAAGCGCCTCCTAGTATATGCACTGTTGTTCTTTGGGCTTCCAATTGTTTCCGAGTCTATGACTCCTTGTGGGCGCTTTGAGGCCATATAAGCCACGAGCCTGCATAGTTTGCGTTGCTCGGTCTTGGATCTCTCCTCCCACTCCCGTTTTATCACCCTTATCTGCGGTTTCTTTTCTCTTGGAATCTTCTCATGTATCGCTCCACATTTAGGGATGACCGTCAGTCGCCTATGTCCGACTACTGCTTATCCCCCGTGCAACTTGATTTAAGGGGATTCCCTGGCAATTCCTACCCTCCGCAGATTGTTCCTCAAGTACCGATGCCTAGTCATATGCCGCTCTCTCGTCCGGGCCTGTATTCACAATCCGATTTCTCGGACTCAGAATGTTCAAATGAGGATGACGGCTTTCCACGGCGATGACAACACTATACGCCCTTGGTTGTTCCTCAGACGCCTGAGAGTGCTCGATTCCAGGAAGACCATCCCACTCCTCACCCTCGTGGCACACGGGCACTCAACGCTGAATACCAAGATGACCCTTCTCTGTCTACTTCGCCGTCTGGAATTGAAACGGAAAGTAGTTCTGATCTCGCGCATACGAATATATTTCCCACATATCCACCACCTGCCTATGGCATGCAATTCTCGTCCTCTGCTGTGATGCCTTGGTACATACCGCCTCCGCGACCATTTGCCACTAATATGGGGTCAACTCGAGCAATGCGGTTGGAGTATTCAGGAAGATCCTTAAGGGAACCATACGAACGCGATCATAGAGCAAGGGGAAACGACGACCTTGCAAACCGTCCGGTCATTCCAGACATGCGATGCCGATACCACCCGGAACATCAATTGTATTCCCCCCACCAGCTAGAGCCCCATGTAATATTTCCCTATGGAGTGTACCAAATGTCCGAAGCGCCTTCTGATTTGGTCACTTTTGACGAATGTCATCCTTGTGGTACTTCCGCGGTCAAGCAGAAGAAAAGCAAGTTGGCTCAGTGTCTTCCATGTTTTCCCCAGGATTGAGTTGGATTCGTATTTTGTGCCTACAATGATTCTTTTATGGATATTGCCTCCATCTTCATGTCTTCCTAATTATGTTAGAAAACATTTTGTTATTAAGTAGGGCAGTGGCTGTGTTATTGGGGAGCTTGCTCCCCTCTGTACAGGTGATGTCGAAAATCCTGTCTCCACGTGATCAGCAAAATCGTCACCCCGTGGGAACTCCACCGCTGGCGCCTCAACAGCACAGCCTGTCGTCGCCCCGTGGGAGTTTCACGGCTGCTGCGCCTCAACGCGTCGCGCGCGGCATGTGACGTGTGATGTAAAGTCCCAGTTAGGCCTCCTGACCCAAAACAGTTGAAGTTCTACTCTTTGCTCTTCCCATACATCCTGTTAGTAACTGTGTTCACATTCTGTGCCCATTTGCTTGTCAAATTACAAAGTATGTTGTTTCCTTGGCTGGTGAATGAGCAGCAACTGTCTGATCTTAGTTGATCTTAGCCTGATTCAACTGATCTTCTCTCCAAATCCTCAGGAGGTGATACAATCTGGTGTTGGGATTGTAATGTATATTTACTTTTTAAAAATCACCATATATTGATCTATCTATAGAATGCCTAGAGACCCCACTTTAGCAGCAGAGAAGAGACAGCGACGTAATGAGAAACGTCGTCAGATATATGATCTGAGCCAACGGAGGCATTCAAGGACTTCAACAGGTAGATATTTGTGTTATGAATCTTCTAAATAATTTCTGACTATAGTTAAGAACTCCCTGTTGCTGGACCATCTCGAAATCGACTGCCTACTCCAGATACTCATCAAACATTATCCCAAATTATTGAAGACAGGGAAAACTTGCCACAGGCTCAAGGTAAACTCTATAACTCTTTTGAAATTGCTCTATTTTGCTAAAAATAATTTAAAGAAATCCCTCAAACCCCACAACGAGAAAGACGTCGACCACATTCTAGCCGTACACCTGCTACTCCAATGACTCGTGAACAACACAGTAAACGGGTCTCCAGATGGGTGACACCTCCTATGCATCAATTGTCACAGGATGGTAATGATGTTCCCTTTCAACCTAGGCGGCTTTTCCAAAATGAGATTGCACAAGTGACTAATCCAGTGGATGATATTTTTAATATGCCACTAACTAGGTCTTTGCATATCAGTAACCCTGCCACAGGTGCTGACAGTGAGAATAACCATGATCTGCCTCATCAGATGAATTTAAATAATCCTGATGATCCTGGCCAGGACAATGTTCCTATGGCTCATAATGTAGATCTTAACCCAGAAAATCAGGCTCCAGCTCATGATACACGAGTAGCAAATTCTAGAGTTCGTGGAACTGGGAACAGACCTCCAGCTGTTAGACCTACAGCTCGACAGCCACATCCTCAACACCCCAATCTATTATATTGTACAAAAGGCAGTCACTATGTCAACTCAGATATATTTGGCCCTGTGGAATTTCGTACATGTACTGCATGTCGTGAAAAGGATAGACAAAGAGCAGAACGTGCTCGCCAAAATGCTCAAAATATTGTACATGAGCAACAGTTACAGAACCAGATAAACAATGGACAGAATAATAACGAGGAGACTAATGGACAAACAAGAGATACACAGCCATTGGGAGAGAACCAACCAGCTGACGAGCCAATCCAACAACCTCTGAATGTTGACCCACTTCAACAGTCTGCTGTTTCACCTGAAGAAAAACAACAACTTGAAATTGTGCGACAGAAAATTATGGATATAAGAATGGAGCACTGTGTTCACTGCCATGAAAAATGGTTTGATCTGAAACTCTAAGATGGAAAATGTTCAAAATGTCAAAAAGGGTCTAAATTTCAAGTCAACAATAAAATGTATCCAGGAGTAGTTCCACAGGACTTGCCACAATTGTCACAAATGGAAGAGATGATCATATCACCTGTTCATGCTTTGGTTCAGCTTTGGCAAGTAAAAGGTGGCCAATATAAATATACTGGTCACATTTGCAATTTTCCACGTGAAAATGCTGTGATGGTCGCAAAGGTGCCTCTATTACCTGAGGAATGTGATATTATTATCATGCGAAGATCTGGAACAGACAATATTACAAATGAACAGATTTTCCATGACTTTCGAGTACGACGAGGTGCTATCCAGCAATGGCTACAATATTTGGAAACCAGTCATCCTGCATTTCGCAATCAGGGCGGTAATGTTCATGTAGATTATGATCTATTAAATGAACTTCCTGAAGATGGTTCTGTACACGACAGAATACGGACTATTGAAGTTGGTGTGGAAGAAGATCTGGCCCCAGAAAATGTTGGACCTCACCAGGATAATGAGGAAACTATAAATGAACCAGATCCAGACAATCCTCCAATTTACTCAGCTGGATTTGTCCCCAATGTTAATGTTGGTGTTACAGAAATGCAACAGCTACAAGCAGCTGCTGCAAATGATGTAGACAATCCTATAATCCTAACAATGCCTCACATTCGGGGAACTCCAATTAATGAAAATATGAATATCCCAATCGCAATTAATGCATTTCCATCTCTGTTCCCAACTGGACAGGCTGATTTTACTGAAATGCGAGAAGAAGCAGTGACTATGAGTGAATGGGCTGCTAATTTACTGCGGCTTGAGGATGGGAGATTTGCACGACATCCTAGATTTCGATATTGGGCTCTTAACACAATTATGCGGAAAACGGCAAAAAAAGCCTCAAATTGGTACTTGACAACACATAAAGATGACCGTCGATTAACCGTTGAAGATATCAGAGCTATGATTGAAGCTGGAGATGGTCAGCGCCTTGCTCAGCGTGTCTCACATGCTGGTGATAAAATTCCAGGATCTAAGCCTTTTTGGCAGAAAACACAACAAGAGTTAATTGCCCAGATTCGGTCTCCCGAGTGTCAATCGCCTCATGTGTTTTTCACTGCATTCTCTGCAGATATTCAATGGCCCGATATGCATCAACATATGCCAAGTTATGAAGCAGGTCAGGAAGAAAATGCAACATCATATCGTACTCGTATGAAAGATTTGAATGAAAACCCTGCTATTGCTGGATATTATTTTCAAAAAAGATGGGAAATATTTTTTGAACACTATTTAAAACCAATTCTGAAGGTGAAGGATTATTGGTGGAGATATGAATGGCAGCACCGAGGTAGTAGTCATATCCATGGTTTTTTGTGGATAGAAGGTGCTCCACAAATTGAAAGCCTTGACACAAAAAAACCAGAAGATCTGCAAACATTTATCAATTTTTGGGATAAACATGTGTCCACTTGGCACCCAGATAAATCAGTGCCTCCTGCAGCAATCCATCCCTCAGCTCAACTTTTCCAAACATTAAAAGACACTAAGCTAGAGTTGGCAGAAATGCTCAATAGATTCCAGAGGCATACACATTGTCAACCTGGATATTGCGAGCGTCGAAATAAAGAGACAGGTGAAACCTTCTGTCGATTTGGCTATCCTAAACAGTTACGAGATCAGTCTGAATTTGCAAAAGAGGCTACTCGGGACTTTGCTGAATTTCATTCAAAACGCAATGATGAAATTTTGAATTCTTTCAATACTGGGTTCATTCTGGGATGGAGAGCTAATATTGACTTCCACCCTGTAATTAATAAAGAGGCAGTCATTGCATATGTTGCCAAATATGCAAGTAAGGGTGAAACATCATCGAATTCATATGAACAAACTCTTCAGTTAGCAATTTCACGTCTTAAAGATGATGATGCTGCAGGAATTGCTTATCAGAAAATGTTGTCAACATTTTCATCTGAAAGAGATATTTCTGGGCAGGAAACATGTCATATTCTTCTTGGATGCTCATTGGTAAAAAGTTCAAGAAAAGTTAGAAGTCTATGTGTTTCATCGAATGTTTCTGAGCTAGTCAACTTTCAAGATTCTTCAACAGCTCGTACAGGTCTCATAGAAAGATATAAAGCAAGGCCTATGCAATCTATGGAACATGTGACACTATTAGAATTTGCTACGCATTGGGACTGGACAAAAATCGTCCTACCAGCCGGAACGTCGAAAATAACTTTGTTAATTGTCGATATTCTATCAAAGCTCCACAAAAAAAAAAAAAAAAAAAAAAAAAAGGTTTAAATCTTGGCCAAATATTGACAATGTAAGGCTTGCCACCTTGTTTTCCTCTTCGGGTATATTTATAGGCGCTGCTTCGCATGGGAAAGAACTCTCCACCGAGGGAATGCTTTACGCACATTCAGATGGAATAGTGTGGGACTCGGAGGAGGAGGCTCACGTGAGCCCCCTATTTCGTCTAGAGGCGTGTCTGCCTTTACCCACTAAAACCTCGGTACCCATTCTCAGCCAGTCTTCAGGTAGGTTTTCCTGATCTCGGAGAACTCCCCACCATGTTTTTTCTACTAATTTAGCCTTCAGGGCTTTCTTCCCGTACTTAGTCGTGTCGGTCATTAGTCGTTCAAGTTGGAGCCTGCGGTTCAAGGTTCTCTCCCAAGTTGCCTCGATCTCGTCTACGGTGTAGAGCCTCGTCGGGGATCCTTCACGGTTTATCCTCCATTCACATCTCATCTTCCCGATTAGGTGTGCGGACTCGGACATTACGATGGCATAGAGACGATTCGCGCCGGTGAGTCTCTTCTTTTTGTTCTCGGGGTGGAAGTCTGATAGTCCGCAGCCCAGGATTGTACCTAGTTTCGGGTTTGTCCATGGTAGGCCCCTCATATCCCATAGCTCTTTGGTGAGTCTCCACACTGTTTCTTGCCCAGATGCCTGGCACTCAGTCAGTATATGTGTCATCGTCTCTGGGACTCCATCGCAGACTTGGCAGAGGCCTCGTTGCTCGTATGTTGGTATGTTCAGCCAGTAGTTCCCACATTTATACGCACTGTGCATCGTTTTCCACAGGAAGGAGCGGATTCTTGGGGGGAAGTCTTTGCTCGTAAGCGACTTCCATATAGTTTCGTCTGATGGGGGGTTTCCGGTGAGCTCCTCTACACATGCTTTCGTCATTCCCAGGTTGTACTGAGATGCAGGTCTCGGTGGCGGGATACGGGTGGAGGTGATTCCTTCATATAGGAGGGATTGTGTCGCGTTGCATAGTGCCATGCCTGAGGTTTGAAAATGCCCAGGTACGGTCAGGATTAGGTTGTTCGGAGCCTCTTCTGACAAGCTGCTTTTCGCTTTTTCAGTGAGGAGTTGAGATAGGGTGTTATGAGACGAGATCGTCAGTTTTACCCAGCCGGTTCGCCAGCGTAAGGTGGCAATTATTGCTTGCAGGATGTCCTTGTTCCGGACACGGGTCCATCCTCGCGATTCGTGGCGGGCTAAGTTCGTGAATAGGGATGTGCGTAGATAGGGAGAGGAAGAGACGATGATGATGTTTTGTCCCGAGGGGGTGTTTTGTAGGACGTGTAGTAGAGCCTGGCACTCAGCCATGCCCCGGTCTTGTATGGGGCCTCTTGTACGGCAGTTTACGTTGCGTGGGTCGTCCTCATCATACCAGATAGAGTACGCAGAGGCAGCTGTTTCGTAGCCCTGGTTGTCTTGTATTCCACAAATGTGAACAGTATGTGTTTCTTCGTTTAAGTTGTCTTCGGGAGCGTCAGGAGGCCTGACAGCAGGGGTGTTGTGAATTTTACTTTGGTCTGTGAAGACTCGGAACTCTTTAGATGGGCATGAGTCGGAGGTAAAGTTTGCATCGAATTTTAATTCTTCGGCATGTATTTGTTCAACTGCACCTGCGTCCGCCGTAGGTACGTCTGGTCTGGGGAGCCATTTTGGGTGCAGGGTGTCAAGTAAGTTTTGGGCAGCCTGACGACATTTTATGGGATGAGAGCATCCTTTTTGTCTGGCGGTCCTGCAGGGAGGGCACGCGCAGTTCGACCTGGGGAAGTGTCGAATGCCTTGGGTCTCAGTTGTGTATTTCAGGAGATCCCCAACGGTCTGGAAATCATGGACTTGTCGTAGGCATGTTGCCCACTTCCCATTATTCCTGGGAGATTTGGTTTTATCCTGGCCTTTGTGGAACCAGATGGGCATCCGTCTGCACAGCTCATTATGGGGTAGGGGCGGGTTTAGGTCAACATTGTGTTTCTTCGCGACTCGCAGTATGTCGCATATTCCTTGTGGTAGGGACGAGCCCTTGCCTATCTTGACAGTCCAAGATTGTAGGAAGGGGCTTACTTTGGATACCTCATCGGGTATATTCAGAGATGTGGGGATGTTCCTTTTTATAAGTGAGTCGGCAACTTTTGCCCACTTTGGCCTGTGGGCACCATTTGCCAGAAATGACTTTAATTTCATGAGCCTAATGGCGTCGTTGCGGGCACTGATATTTAGGATATTTTTTCCTCCGCTGCTTCTTGGTGAATTCATGGTCTCAGCATTTACCATTGGGGAGGTGTCGTCCCAGAGAAACTTAGTGATTTTCTTCTGGATAATCTTCTCAATTTCTGTGGACATTCCTTGGACACTCGTCAGATATTGGGTCAGCCCGCCTACTACCATATTTATAATGAGACGTTTGCCATCTTGGGTCGGGTGACTCTTCCCCCACTGCTGGAGCTTAGCATCAATTTTTTCCAGGATTGGAGTCCAGACTGCAAGTTGTGGGATTCCGTTTCCTACGTAGGCACCTAATATTCTCGTAGGGGTTCCATCCCTTGTGATCTCGATTTCGGGGGGGATCGGATTATGGTTGGTATGGAGCTTCCGAGTTTGGAGTACTCCCTCCCTGTATGCGGGGCTACCTACAGGGATTACTACTGTCTTCTTGACGTTAAACTTTGCACCTGAGACCCGACACCATTTCCTAAGAAGAGTCTGGAGGGCGTCAAAACTGTCATATTCGGAGAGGTAAACTGTGGTGTCATCCGCAAAGAGCGTGGTGATTAGACGCTCGTGTTCTCCCTCAATTTGGAGGCCCTGTAGTGGTGACAATCTTAGTGCTGCAGCCAGGGACTCAATTGCAAGGTTGAAGATTAGACAGGAGAGGGGGTCTCCCTGGCGTACTCCCCTGGTTACTTTGTATGGTTCACTGATTACATCATTTATGATGATAACTGTATCTGCATTTTCATATAGTGTTTTGACTGTGTTGATAAAGTGTCTCGGGAAGTCGAACTTCTCCAATGTCCTCCATATGAAGTCGTGCCGGACTTTATCATATGCTTTTTCTTGGTCCAGGCAGACGATTACTCCATTTTGTTCCTCTGCCTCGCAGTTGTCTAGCATGAGCTTGACCAGTTCAGTCTGGTCTTCTATCCGTCGTCCTTTCATGAAACCTGCTTGGTCTTTATGGATCAGGTTGGGGACTACGCTCGTTATCCTAGTGGTGAGTGATCTCGTCATAATTTTATAGTCAGTGTTAAGAACCGTAATGGGCCTATAGTTGCTAATTTCGGCGGTGTCACCCTTCTTGTATATTGGGCACATCCAGCCCTTCGGGAATTCTGTTGGCTGTGCAAGGCCGTGCTCTTCGATATCATTGTATAGACTTGTAAGGCACTTAATGATATTAAAGCCTGGTTTCCCAGCTTTCCTCATGTTTTCATAACGGTTTGCAAGAGCTTTCCACAACTCGTGTGGTATCCCGTCTATCCCGGCTGCCTTCCCATCTGGGAGATCTTTCAGGGCTCTTTCTATTTCGTCTGTAGTGAGGTAGGAGGCGAGCTTACTTTTCTCTCCCTGGGATAGCTTCGCTGTAAGGGGGTTCAGAGCGTCATCATACTCATAGTCTGGTATATCGTCTACCAAGTTGTCCATCTGTAGGTTCTCATGGTAGGTTTTAGCTAAGTTTGCCATTTCCCGAGTTTTCCTCGTGTACATGGGTGAGTCCGGTGGGGAGTCTGGGAGGCGTAAAGTGTTGATTGTGTCTCGCGGGCGTTTAGTTTTGTTCGCATTTATCCAGGACTTACTGAGGGTTTCACCCTCCAGTCTGAACTTCGCAGCTACATTGTCTCTAACCTTCGTGTGTCGTTTCTTCTCAAGCTGTTTGATGCGTTCTTCGATGCATGCGGCTTTGGCTTGAATTTCCTCGATGGGTTCATGTGCATTGTTCAGGGTTACTTTTAGATCATCTTTCAGATTCGCTATTTGTCGGTCCATTTTTGGTGTCTCAGTACGGGAGAAATCACGTATGTGTTTAGTCAAAGCTTTCTTGAAGTTGTGGAAAAGGGTTTGTGGGTTCTCATGTGGGGTTCGGTTCTCACCTTGGTTTTCTAGGATGCGTTGTTGCAGGTCCATTCCAAGGGTTTCGACTGCCTGTAGCACCTTCCGGTGCCTGACCAGATAGAGTGGTATACTCCACCTACCTTTCCCTATGTAGGGCGCTCCGGGGTTGGAGAACTCCATTGAGACCAGACAATGGTCAGTATTTATTGCGGAGAGGTTTATGTCCCAGTTTCGCGAGTGGGAGTATATTGGTCCAGACACATATATTCGGTCTATTCGCGAACGGGACTGTGTTGCTTGTTGTGTAAAGGAGTATGACTTGGTATCTGGATGGTGATGTCTCCAGCCATCACGGAGTGTGTGTAGGGCTTTAAAGGTTGCCAAGTTGCTTACTGATTGTACACTGTCTCGGTGTGGTGGGAGCCTGTCAAGTGCTTCCTCTACAACATTGAAGTCTCCTAACATGATATCTGGTATTGATGGGTGTTCTTCTTCCCATATGTTTGTGAGGGTGGTCCAGAAGGAAGCATTTTCCTGTGGTGTATTCGGTGCATAAATGGCCAAAATATTGACTTTTGAGTTGTCTTTCAGTGGTAGCGACAGAAGTAGGGCACGTCCGGGGATTATTATATCTATTGCAATCTCGTTCCATTTGGTTAGGTCTTTATTAAGTACTAAGGCCACTCCTTTCCCGGCGGTCGGGTTCTGGGGGTCAGCACTGTTTATTATTCTCAATCGCTTGTGGAAGCTTCTGTTTAGCTTGTTTGTTGACTGTTCGTCTAGGTGTGTCTCCTGTACAGCCAGTACTGCTATCTCATTTTCTCGCATAACTTGATTGATATGTTCCCACTTTCCTTGTGTGGCTTGTGAGCTGCCACCTCTGATGTTCAGAGTAGCTACTTTCAGTGTGGCTTTGGTAGTTTTTACCCCAGTTTTAGGGGGCGAGGTTTGGTGGCCTCCAGAGGGGGTAGTTTCGTCGTCGGGGTTTGGTGGAGGGTGGTGGCCATCATTGCCTGTGGCAGAGTTCGTCGGGTTGTTTCCTTCGGTGCGTCTGGGCTCTGGCCGCGCATCCTCCGTGAGGTGTGATGGTCTGTCTGTGGTTCTCTCAGGACCTTCATCGGAGTTGCGACCGACAGACGGATCAGCAGCTCCTCTGGTTCCGAGAGGGCTCGTTAGGCGGGTGCCATATGCGATATCGTTTGTAGTCGTAGCAGTTAGTATTTGATACCCAACATATAACCATCTGCTGGGCCAGGATCCATTTGCCAGGATCCAATGGCTGGACTATGTTTGAGGGTACTAAAACCACATGTTATCATCTGAGGAATAACACGGGAGTTCGCCAGAAACTTCAGCAGCTATGCACGGTACGTCCGACCTAAATAGGTCACCGTTTTGAAGGTTGTAGCCTTCAGGTCCCTTTTCCATCGGCTTTCCTGTCCAGTTCTGCAACCGTCAGTAGATTTGGGCCTCCGGATTGTAACTTGTCAGGGTCTTATTTAGTTTGTGGTTCCTCTCCTCGTCGTGTACGAGTATGCGACTCAGATTCGCAAAAGGGCACCAGTATCGGGTAGCTGTGTATATATTTAACAAGACATTATACAAAGGTCGCAGCCTAAAGTACGGTTGTCCTACCCGTAGGGTAACAGTCTCGGACTAGCTACGATGGTGTGGATGGGGGCATGTATGTGTAGGTTAGTTTGTGGGCATGTAGGAGTTATTCGTGGCAGGCATATGGGCGGTTCATAATGGGCATAGGTATAGGAGTGGTTCATGATAGGCAAGGGAAGTGGTTCACGGAAAGGGGGGGGGGGGAGTGCGTCGTATCTAGTAGTAGCCACCGCGGTTTCCGCCCCTGGCCCTTCCTCGGTTCTGGCCGCCTCGTCCCCCACCGCGACCTCGGCCGCGACTTCCCCAGCCCCGGCTGGTCGACCCGTTCCCATTGTCGTAGGGTCCCTTGCCGTTCATATTGATCGGCTTGTCGTACTTGGAGTTGTTAGTGGCGGGCTTGTGCCACCCAGGGAGGTCGTGGTATGGGCACTTGCCGGTGGGGTGATCTTGGCCAGAGCAGGTACCGCAGTTGTATGGGCGCCTGGCGGTCGCGGTGCCATAGAACTCGTATGTACGGTTACGGAAAAGGGAAAGCCACTGGTCATAGGCGTCGCCGTCCTTGGTCGGAGAGGGGGCATAGACATTAAATAGGGTGATGGGGGCACCTCTCTCGGTGATCTGGAGGGGGACGACCCTCAAGCCGTTGACGATGTCGTCGAGAACGTCGTCAGTTGTGTAGTGGTCGTGCATGGAGTCGTGGAAGTCCTCAATGAAATCCTCGAAGACGTGGCGATCCTCTTCCATGATGGTGGTAATTAAGGCCGACGTGACTTTAGCGATGGAGGCGTCGTCGTTATCAAGGAAAGTGTTTTCCAAGGTCATGAGGTAGTTGCTGACGAAGTTGTCCTCCCGAGCGATGAAGAAAACGGCCTTCGGTGTTGCCCAAACATTCCAGTGGAGGAGCAGAGTACGCTGGAAGTCGGTGATCCCCCCAATATAGTATGGGGTGACGGGCTTGTGATCGGTGTAGTGGGTATGCACAAGGCTGGGGGCGATGACGATAAGGCTGGGTGCGAGGAGGGCGTCCCTCAGCATTTCGCGGAAGATAATGACTTTGGCGGGATCAACAGCGCCGTTGTCAGACGGAGAGAATGCGATAAGACCAGGGCCGGTCTGCTTCTCCCAGAGACGGAGGGTGGTGGGATCGAGATGGGCTCGGATGGTCTTGTAAGTGTGGCCCCTGATCCGGGGGAAACCGCCGTCAGGCCTTGGCACAAGTTCGTACTTCGCGGGTGGGTAGAACTGGTTGAGGGGGTTCGCGGGCTGCAGTGGTGGTGCTGCGTTTACTATGGGGTGGGGAAGGGGGTTTGGGCCGGTGAGGTGAGGTTGTCCGATCTGGTGGTAAATGGTGTTGTTCGCAGTCGCAGCATTACCGGATCCGGGACCATTGGGTCCAGCGATAACGGCGGGGGTACCTCCTAAGGCAGCCGGGGTAGCGGAGATGATAGTAGCGGGAGCAGTGGAGACGGTGGGCGGGGCAGCAGAGACGGAGGCAGCCGGGGTGACAGAGACAGCAGCTGCTGGGGTGGCATGGACAGTAGCAGGGGGCGGTGCAGTACCGGTGGCGGCGGAGGCTAGGGAGCCAGAGCTGTGGGGGGTGGAGGTGCCACTACCGCCGTATGCTGGAGGCGTAGTGTCCATCTCCATGCGCTTCGAGGGACTGGTGTCAGGGTCTTCCGCCTCGCGCGCGCGCTTTTTGCCCTTTTCCCCTGATAAGTTTGTTAGTTATTTAGCCGTCTTTGGGAAGAAGTATAGCATACCGGCAGTAACTGCCTTTGAGAAGTTGAGACCAGGGGGAAGGGCCTTACTGGTGCCTCCTACGGTGGGCTGGGAGGTCGGCGACTCGGGCTGGGTGGTAGAAGGGTTACTCGCGGTAGCGGTGGCCTTTGGGGTGACGAGGGAGTCGACCTCCATTTCTTCTGCTAGTTCGGCGTTGGGGTTGTGGTAGCGTTGTGCCGGTTGGGGCTTGAGAGTCGCTTTGGACTTCTCGGAGCGTGAGGAGATGTGGAACATGGTTGGGCTGTGGTGCTTTATCGGTGGGGATTAGGCTGGGGGGCAGAAGGGCGTTTCCTCGTCGGTTTTAAAGCCGGGTAGACAAAGGGCTTCGGATGCTCACGTTTGGATGATGTCTCCGTTTCGCGCCCTTTGTACGAGTCATCCATATCCGCGTCTTTGTGTGAAGAGGCCCCGTGTCCTTTATGTGGAGGGATCACAATCGATCTTTGTCCAGATGGTCGCCATCCGGTGGCACGTCGGTCGTCGCCTCTCGTTCGTCGTACGCAGGAGGTGCGAGAGTGTTCATGCTCGGGGGCTACTGGTGTCGATCGGAGCCATCGTGCGAGTGAGAATGAATAGCTTTCGCTATCGTTCTGTGTGGGACACGTTGAAACTCCGCCTTGAACTGGCAAGCCACCACTTTTCAGTGCGTGGGAATTTCCATCGAACATGGTGGTTCTGGATCAGATTTAAACCTGATCCTGATGATGAGGATCAATACGAGGACTACTGCTATGCTAAAATGATATTACATCATCCATTTCAAGATGTTAAAAATCTTTTGGGAACACATACAACTTGGCGACAAGCATATACTTCAGACTGTCTTGGTCAGATGCATTTGCATATGAATGATACACTTCCTTCAACATATGACTATGAAGAACCAGATCCTGATGAAAAATCTGATTCAGAGAGTGTACCTGATGACCGTGAAGCTCAAGACTATCGTGCAGAATGGATGCAAGAAGCTGCTTGGCGTCCCAATCAAGCTGTTGAGTCTAATCTCAATAATCTCAGTTTGCGTGATATGGACCTTGAATATGACTGGCATGCCAATTCCCCAAACAATGATATAATTAAATCAGCCTCTGCCTGGCTGACAGATCAAGTAAAAGAGTCACCAAATGATGACATACAAATTCTCCCTGATGTTGATTATGCGAATTTAAAAGCAGAGCAACGTCAGGTTTTCTTGCAGGTTGCTGCTTATTTCAAAAAAATTAAAAACAGCCCAGAGTATGAATGGCCAGAGCCATTTCACATTAACGTAGATGGGACAGCTGGAACAGGGAAATCTTTTCTGATATGGGCTATTTCAAAAGCCCTCCGTGAAATATATGAGAATGAGCTCCAAGGAAAAGATCCTGTAGTGCGACTGGCTCCTACAGGGATATCTGCCTTTGGAATTAGAGGATGGACTATCAACTTTGGACTTGGAATACCTGTGAAAGAAGGGAAAGAATTTCAGAGGATGGAAGGAAACCGTCTCCAGAGACATCAAACAAGATGGAAAGATGTCAAGTTGCTTATCTTGGATGAGAAGTCAATGGTTGGCCGTACTCAAATGGGTCGGTGTGATCGAAGACTTCGTCAGGCATTTCCTGACAAGAGCGAGGAAATATTTGGTGGATTGCCTGCCATTATCTTAGGAGATTTTGCACAGTTGCCTCCAATTGGTGATACGCCTCTGTACTCAACAAGAAATTCCACAAGAAAACCAGCACTAACTGCTGAAGGACAAAGATTGTATAATGCATTTACGCAATCTATTACACTGAGCAGAGTATTCCGTCAGGAGGGTGATAGCCCAGAGCAAGTCAGGTTTAGAGATGCTCTGCTGCGATTACGAACCTATTCAACCAATGATAATGATTATGAGCTATTTAAAACTCGGTTCTGGGATAAACTAAGTGAGGATGAGCGACAAAAGGCCAAACTTGCTCTACATCTACTTCCAACACGTGCATCAGTTGATGAGTGTAATATAAAGCAGCTGGCTGCACTTGCAAAACCTGTTGTCAGGTGTAAGGCTAAGCATAATTGTCCTGCAGCAAAAAAAGCTTCTGATGAGGATGCAGATGGACTACAACCAGAGATATTGCTTGCAGAAGGTGCAAAAGTAATGGTTACCCGTAATCTGTGGACTGCTAAAGGTACAGTGAACTATAATAATATTTTCAACTTGCAATACTAATTGGACTGTGAACTTTACTTAGGGCTTGTGAATGGTGCTCAAGGCATTGTGAAGAAGATTTGGTACAGTGCTCGTACAAACCCTCGAGAACATCTTCCAGCAGTGGTTTTCATTGAGTGCAAGGGTTATTCTGGTCCCAATAATGCAGGATGGGAGGGCATTGAGCCACACTGGGTACCTATTGTACCTGTTACAGCCCGATGGGAAGATAGAACTGGAAAGGCTCTGTCTCGCACACAACTTCCATTAGCTTTGGCCTGGGCAATTACAATTCACAAAAGTCAAGGTGTTACCCTTGATGAAGCTACTATTGAATTGGGTCCTAAAGATTTTCAGGCTGGACTCTCATTTGTGGCAATTTCTCGGGTGAAAACTCTGAGTGGCTTGGTATTCCGAACTGCTTTTCCTCACAGTCGTCTCCTTCGGACAGAGGAAACTGCTTCTATGCAAATGTTAAATTTAGATATTGCCAGAAGGCTTACTTTGGGATTTACTTTCAATGATTATGGGGTTGATCTGACTGAGTATGTATTTAATGATTAGAATGTATTGTTATATATATCTATGTATAAAAAATTTCTATTCATATATGTAGCATTGACTATGCAAACAAAGATGGATCACTAAACCCAACTCTAGGAATGAAAATTGGTGCCAAAAACTAGGATGAAGCAAGCTCCCCATTCTAGTATGCGGCGAAGCCGCATACGGGCATTTTTGTATTTAAATTGATCAAACGTTCCGTGTTTGTTCAGTGTTTGTTGTTGAACCGCTATCTACCACCCTCAGAAACTGAACATTTCAGCGGCCTCGGACTCCTGGATTCGAAGCATCGGCCCCGGCACTATTCCATTACAAGGATCCTGCTCCCAACAACTTCTCACACGAGGTGGGAACAATTCTTACTCCAGTTCAAATACTTGAAATCTCCCGTGTTCAGCTCTTTCCACTCCCCGCCGAGCCTGTTTTGGACACCAAGCACGACGACGAGGACCACCCAACGTTAATCAGGCAGTTCTGCATTCGACGTCTGTTATCCAGTTCGCCTTCAGGATGACTCTCATTAACCACCGAATCGCGTTCAGTCTTCTGTACCCAAATTGCACGGCGTAGAATTGGCCAGCACATTCCTCAGTTATGGCCTTGCGAAATTGATCCCCCTCTCTGTTTGCGTCAAGCACCGAAGGAACAAGCAAACTCTGAGTTTGGATCTCCGGAGGCTATCAAAAAGGCCATAGAAGAATTTAACGAGCGGGTTTGGCTGAAGCGCAGGTGTCCACTGATCCGGGAGACCTACAAACCCATGGGTTCTCGTCGAACGTCGAACGATCACGACCAAGGTCCGTATATCTCCTCCCTGGTGTCCTCCTTTTCAGGGTCACTTACCCGATTCGGCGCTACCTAAGGTTCTCCCATTTCCCGGCCTTCAAAAATTCTTCGTCGATTTTTTGTTCGCGAAGAACGGCCTGCTACCATCCAAAGCATCATAGCCAACCTTGTCGGGGACGATGAAGGCGGCGACTCTCGATGAAAACGAACCCATTCAACCCCTCCAACAACCCGAGTTGGAGGACTATACAGACCGAACTGGCAACCGAACCCTATTGACGCTGGGACTGGTAAGGACTTCCTTTTTGTAGTGTTTGAGAGCGCATTCTGATCGACCGCACTAGAATTCTGAACTAACAAGCCAAGCGATGTCATCAGCATGCTTGTCAATGTATACGGTTTGAAGGATCTTTTCTTCAAGGAACTTCAAGTGCTTCTGGCGATTACGTTCCGACCGAGTTGAGCGTCAGGTACGTTTTTTTTTTCGGTCATTCTATTTTCTCTCCCCTGAATAAGTTTGTATCACAACAGAGGAGGAATGTCGAAATCCTGAAGATTCGATTCCGAGAGGCCGCTCTAGTCATGCCTGTTCACTTCAATACGTCAGTGAATTTCTCCCTGTCGACGTTCTCGTGAGTTTTAATTTCTTCCATTTATATAGACTGCGACCGGCGTCGCGCATGAATTCACGGTGTTCAAACCCGACAAGAAGCTCAAATGGCTGCCTCACCTCAGTACCGTGCAGCTGGAAATCCAACTCGAAGATCGGACCTTGGAGATGGACGGACGTCCTTTTTCTGGAAGCAGCGTTTATCGAGCTGTTCTCGCAGAAACGTAACCTTTTTTTAGCTTGGTTGTTGGCTGATCGGATATAACTGATTGGCCGATTCTCTTCAGCCATTTGGGTTCTCGAGGATCTCACCGAGGCTGTTGTCCCTGTTGATCGAAGCCCGTCTCTCAAGGCGATGTGGGTCGATCATGGAGTTCTCACAGAGGATCCGGAGTTCAAGTTCAATTTGTTGGAGAGGGCGGATATGGGAGGTTTTGCTGCTGCGCGCAAGCGAGACCTTTCGAGATTGTACGCTTATCTCTCGTCATCTGTCGCTAACTGCATTGGGACCGTTCGTTCATGGTTTACCAGCTGCGACTGTAATGGACAACAACAACAGGCGGAACAGATGCGGGTATATTGGAAGGTACCTCAATCGCTCCTTTTCTTGGGTTCGAAAACTGATATTAATGTGTTTCTACCTAGTTCATCGAAGGGATACTTACGGATATTGGCGCTTTACTGTTGGATATACGAACGATGGTGACGTTCCCGTCTGGGTACGATCGCACTATTGAACAGCTTGGGGGGTTCATGGAGGCTGCGAGGAGGGAGGGTCTTGTGGTCGTTCGCAATGGGATTTGGAGGGTGAACGAGTGAATTCAGGTTTACGGGTGTGGAGTTAAGCGATCCATGTACGTCCTAATATTATTAGGCATGGGTTCGAAACGATTCCCCAGCATCTTCCCTGCACGTACGCATAGGCAGATGCTTGCATCGGCGGAAGTCAGTCATGATGCATGCCGGATTCTGCCCCAACTCGGATAAAATATAAATGTCTGATCTCTCTCGATTCAGTTATCCACATCATTGTGATTTGTCCTCCCATTTGTCGATCTCGAACCCCCAAACACATCGATGGTTCTCGCAGGATTTTGCATTTCGCGAACCGGGGTCGACATCGCTCTCGTGTCTGCTGAGGATGGTGCGCTTCAAGAATCGGCTAGCACGCCTCTCCAGCTAGATCCCGTTGTACCCGATGCCGACGCGCTTGTCGTTCCTTTCGCATCTCTCACAGGTCTACACCCCGCAGAACTCACTGTTCTTGCGATTTCAACGCAAGTCGTTGTGAAAGACGAGTACAATATGTTGCCCAAAATTGGGTTCACCACGTATGATCGCTCCACCATCGACTATCTCAGCGCTTATGTCGCTGGGCTCACGGCAGATGAAGTAGCAAATGCACCCGAACTTCTCTTCATCGAGATAACGCATACGAGCTTCATCGCTCAAATGGTCACCATACGCCTAGACGGCACCAAGCGTACCTGTCTCCCTATCTATGTTGAAGCTGCAACCTCGTCTACGACCACACTTCCGACCTTCCTCGGTCAGGTCTTCGCGTGGGCCCTGGGCCACAACCACAAGTTATTCCAATGCGTTTTCCTCGATCCACCTTTAGGATCGGTCGACGGGACCGCCCTACAGACTACCCTCACCCCAGATTGTCCTCTTATCATCGTCGATGGGCGCCAGCTTGGAAAAGGCGCAGCATCCTATGCATTTCTCGATCAAGAATATCTACGCGACCCCGAAGACGAGTTGGGACAATACTTCTCTGCGTGCCCAATTTCCTTCGTGGCGAACAATATCCCCCCGACGGTCATCATCCATCGTTCAGAACGCCTCCCCAGAGATCGCACTATCATATTCATGGCACCAGAAGGAAATCAGACGAGTATCACCATCAAGTTTGCGTTGGGAACACACGATATATTCCCGGACGACAGGTTGATCTTCGCCAAGCTCACTTTGGAAGGACTCCACCCAAGGCCGGCGGGTGAAGGACAAATCACCATTTCTACGTACCTTTCTCATGAATGGGGTAACATTATTGGCGTGTTTCAAGGGAGCGAAACAAAGAATGCGGATGTGCGACTGGCTATTCAGATCCCTTCTCCTTCTTTATTTCCTGCTTACGCTGTGTTTCGATCTATGATACCGTAGTTTTGCAGCCAAGGAGTTATAAATGGGGTACGTCCATCGTTTAAGCCTTTTTAATATTTGCATTCAAATTTCAGAGGGATATACAAGTGCGCTACACATAATCTTTTCCATACCGGCCTTCCTTGGAGAAGCCGCATGAGGAGTTGATTTCTTCGGCGGGGCAGCTGCTGTAGAAGTGACTCGCTTGTTGGTATCTCTCCGAGTAAGGAGGACATACTTCCGTGCAGCCTGAGGGACCTTTTCCGACGGTTGGGACTTCACGCCGAATGAATCTTTTAAGTACATCTCTCAAGGCATTGTCGACATGGGTCGATCATGGAGTTCTTATAGAGCATCCGTAGTTTGCGTTCAATTTGTTGGAGAGGGCAAGTGTGGGAGTTTCTGCTGCACGCGAGCGAGACCCGTCGGGATTGGGTATGTTCAATTCTAACTATTTGCGTTGGACCATGCCCCCACAACATTTCCAGCCCTGACTGTAAAGGACCACCCTCCGCCATTGAGCATACAACAACAACAGATGCGGGCGCTTAAGCTACCTCGGTCTTATCTCATTTGTTAGACTTCGAAAACTGATCATAATGTATTTTTACGTAGTTCATCGAACATGCTTATGAATATTGGCGCGTATACAAACGATGTTGAAGTTCGCGCCTGGGTACAATCGCACGATCGACCAGCTTGAAGGGTTCATGGAGGCTGCGAGCGCCGAGGAGGGAAGGTCTTGTGGTCGTTCGGAGTGGGATCTGGAGGTCGGACAACTAAATTCAATTCCCGCTCTTCACGTTCGTTGGAGAAAGGTTTACGGGTATGGAGTCCAGCGATTCATATACGTCCTCATGGATGACTTTTCGTAAGGTTTTAGTCTGAGGAATAAAACATATCCAGTGATGGATCTGCCAAATTGAGCTAAAAGGATTAAAAACGCTAGTCTATTCGAATTTCAGTGGTCGGGACCCTCTGAAGAGGATATTCTTGTAATATTTTGACAGCGGCATCGCGGCAGGACCCCTTGAATAATTCTATTAGGCATGGGTTAGAAATGTACATATTCCCCTTATCATCGATACTGAGAACTCGGAGGTGATGCGATTCATCTACAAAAAAGATAAGCCATCCTCCTTATGCCTGTGCCGCCTGTCGGAGGAATCAAAGCCGTTCTTGTGTGTGCAGATCGGATAAAATATAGATGTCTGATCTCTAGAGGTACATAATCCACATCGTTCCGATTTTACCTGCCACTTATCACAATCATCTCGAACATCCAAAGATATCGATGGTTCTCGCAGGACTCTGCATTTCAAGGGACGGGATCGACATCGCTCTCGTATCTGGCGAGGATGGGGCGCTTCAAGAATCCGACAGCACGCCTCTCCATATAAATCCCATTGAAATCGATGCCAACGCGCTTTCCGCTCCTTTCACATCGCTCAGAAGTCAATACCCTGCGGAATTGACTGTTCTTACAACTTCAACACAACTTAATTCCGGACGCAGGGAGGAAATGCTCCCCACACTCGGGCTCACCGGTTATGATTGCTCATTCATCGACTATATCAGCGGTTATGTCGCTGGACTCAGTGCAGAAGTAGTAGCATCCGCACCCTATCTTCTCGTTTTCGAGATCACGCCTACGATATTCATAGCCCAACTGGTCACCACGCGCGTAGAAGGCACCAAACATATCTATGTCCCTGTCTATGTCGAAGCCACAACTTCATCGACAACCACACTGCCCAATTTCGTCGGTCAGATATTCGCGTGGGCACAGGACCACAACTACAAATTATATCAATGTGTTTTCCTCGATCCACCTTCAGGATTGGTCGAAAGTAGTGCCATGCAAACCGCCCTCACCCCAGATTGTCCTAGCATCATCGTCAATGGCGCCCAGCTTGCAAAATCCGCGGCGGCTTCTGCATTCCTCAATCTCGAAGAGCTGCGCGACCCGCACTGGGTGTTTGGCCTGTATATGGCGCCGTGCCCGATTTCCTTCGTGGTGAACAACATGCCCCCCACGCTCATTATCCCTTGTTCAGAAACTATCCCTGCTTATCAAGATATCACATTCACAACATCAGAAGAGAATCAGACCAGTATTTCGGTTGAGTTTGCATGTGGAAAACACGATGCCCGCCCGGACGACAAGTTGATCTTCGCCAGGCTCACTTTGGGGGGACTCCACCCAAGTCCGGCGGGTCAAGGACAAATCACCGTGTCTACGTGTTCTGATGTTGACGGAGGGTCGATCGAAGTGTTTCAAGGGACCGAAAGAAAGAATGCAAAAGTGCGAGCGGTTGCTGAGATCCCTTATCAGTTCAAATCTCGGGATTACAAGGTGTTGAAATCTGTCCGTTGTTGAAAGCCTTTCACTGGCATTTTATTCTTTCTATCTATGCAGGTCGTCTTCTCGCCCAATAAGTGGATAAATAACGCCGAGTATATCGAACATCGCGAACATAGGAGTATACATGTGCGCTACACATACAATCTACTTCTTACCAGAGGCTTTCTTAGGAGGAGCTGCATGAGCAGTTGACTTGTTCAGCAGGCCATCTGCTAGATAACTTTAAGTGGCTCGTTTGGTGGTACCTCTCAAGGCATTAAGGACAGACTTTGCAGCCTGAGGGGGCTTCGTGGACTTGGCGGGTGCAAAGGACTTCACGCCGGAAGCATCCGTTCGCAATGTACGCCTGGGAGAAGCAACGCGGGAAATTTATTTGGCCGTGCCTTTGAGAGCTGTGAGGGAGGAGGGTTTACGCCTAGCCTCGTATACTGCATGTGCCGGAGCCCCCTTTGCCACGGCGCCTTTCGCCAGATGAGAGGATGGCTTTATGGGCTTTGTCCCTTCGCCAGCAGCGGCCTTAATTGTTTTCTTCGCGAAGTGGCCTTTTGGTAGTGCATAAGAGGCCCCTTTCGCAAGATACAAGTACTACGGGAAAGGAGTGGTAAGCGATGATCATGACAAGGAGCAAGTGATATGAACGTACGTCTTCCGCATCCGCTTCGAGCAAAGCCCGGCTGAATAATTCAATGTCTCGAGGCACAACACCAGACTGAGAGCAAAGATGGGCAAGTACACTTATCAACAACAGTGGTTTGAGTCACTGGAGGAGAAATCGTCACTATAAAGTATCTCACGGAAAAGAATCACCGTTGTCCTCCATATTTATGACGGTATGACGAAGTTTCTTGTACTTGGCTGAGAGATCAGCCTCGGATTTCGGAACCCTCTTACGATCAGGCCCCTCAGGAACATGATCTAGCAAGAGAAACCGTGAACAATAAACATGGACTGGGAGAAGAAAAGGCCTGAACGTACATCCATTTTCTGGTCTGTTGGTGTCCGGATTCATCTTGCGAGGCTGTTGCTGAGACTCATGAGAACTGATAATTCTGGTACCATCCGCGCTGATATAATCCCCAGTGTACGATTGCTGATGCGTTGCTTCGTGGATCTCTGTCCCAGCCCGGAAGGCCACAGATGAATCGGCGTGGACGCTCTCTTGACGCATTGAAGCAACCCAGGAGGATCGTCGAAAGTTATGGATGTCACGGAAAAGGCCCGGAGACGTGTCTTTCACGACCCTCCAAAGCCGTTCCACTTTCTTTTCCTAGCCCAAGGACCCAGCAACTTGAATCAGACATCGATCAGATATCCACCCACATATCTAATGGTCTTTCTCCTACAGTGCGACAGAGATTTGTAATGCATAGGCTCGTTGATCCATGGCCATGAACGATCAGTACTCAGTACTCAATTTCGATTGCAAAATCTTCAACGGGCTCACCAGTAAAAATTTCATTCATAAATAAAAGATTCATCATCCAATGGATTGTACGTCGGCAAGGCCGCCTTTCGGTGTTATTTCGCGCATGGCATAACCTGTGATCTCGCTTTCCATAAAACGAGGACCCACACACAAAATGTACATAAGGAACCGCCGCTGCAGCGAGATAGGGAATCGCGCTGGCGCGTCACGCGTCACACTTGTGACTGCCGCCGAACCGGCATTGAACCGGTGTCGGACCACCCAATTATTTAACCGAGAGGAAGCGCCGGCAGGTGTTGCTATGTCCTACTCCTCATCTCAGTACTTATGGGCATCCACTCTTGTACATCCCCCTCCAAGATGAACGTGTACATTTGGGTCTTTGTCACTCACTGGTTCCGGGGTCTGCACAAGGTGTGCAAGCCCGACAAGAGGCTGAAATGGCTCCCTCACCTCGGTACCGTGCAACTTGAAATCCAACTCGAAGATCGGACATTGGAGGTGGACGTCGCTCCTCTGGAAGCAGCGTTTATCAAGCTGTTTTCGCAGAAACGTAACCTTTTTTACCTTGGTTGTCGGCTGTATTGGATATAACTGACTGGCCGTTCCTTTTCAGTTACTTGGGTTCTCCAGAATCTCATCGAACCACGTCTCTCAAGGCGTTGTCGACGTGGGTCGATCATGGAGTCCTCTCAGATGTCCCAGAGTTCACGTTCAATTTGCCGGGGCAGAGCAGAAATGGGAGGTTTCTGCTGCTGCGCGAGAGCGAGACCCTTCAAGATTGGGTAGGCTTATCTCTCGTTCACCTCGCCTTGGACGTTGTGTTCGTCGTTTGTCAGCTGCGACTGTAATGAACGACCCTCCGCTATTAAGCGTACAGCAACAACAGGCGGAACAGATGCGGGTATACTGGAAGCTACGTTCGTTGGTCGTATTTCTCTCCTTAGGTTCGAAAACTGACTTCAATGGATTTCTACCTAGTTCATCGAAAGCATGCTTACGAACATTGGTGCTCTGCAAACAAAAGATGTTGAAGTTCGCTCTTGGGTACGATGGCGCTATGGAACAATTTGGGGGGTTCATGGAGGCTGCGAGGAGGGAAGGTTTTGTGGTCGTTCGCGATGGGATTTGGATGGTGGACAAGTAAATTCAATCCTTGCTTCTTGACGTTCATCGGAGAAAGGTTTGGAGTCAGGGTCCATGTGCGTGCTGATAATATTAGGCCTGGGTTTGAATGATTCCCTAGCATCTTCCCTGCGCGTGCATGAACTGAGATTTCGTTCAACATTTATTAGGGCTCGAAGATTCCTTCACAAGCGTACCGCAGTAAAAGTCTTTGGCCTTGAATAAGGCTGGCAGTGAATGCGACTTCCTATTTGCATCAACCGAAGCCATCCTACGGTATGGTGGCGGAGGAATCAAAGTCGAACTCTTAAGTGTGTAGATCGGGTAAAATATAAATGTCTGATATTTATCGTACGGGCGGCTTGCGGGTCCGACGAATCGAGGTATTTATCTATCCGCGACTGCGTTTGGTATTCCTCTAAAGGAGAGAATCGATGACTCCCGCAGGACTCTGCATTTCAAGATACGGGATCGACATCGCTCTCGTATCTGTGGGGCGCTCCAAGGATCCGACAGCACGCCTCTCCAGATAAATGCCATTGAGCTTGAACCCGATGCCAACGCGCCTTCCGCTCCTTCGACATAGCTCAGAAGTCAGCACACTGCGGAACTGACTGTTCTTGCAACTTCTTTCCCGACGCACGGAGAAAATGCTCCCCACACTCGGGCTCACAGGTTATGATTGCTCACTCATCGACTATATCAGCGCTTATGTCGCTGGACTCAGTGCAGATGAAGTAGCATCCGCACCCCTTCTTCTATTCATCGAGATCACGCCGACGATCTTCATTGCTCAACTGGTCACCACACGCTTAGAAGGCACCAACCATATCTATGTCCCTGTCTATGTCGAAGCCACAACTTCATCGACAACCACACTGCCCATTTTCGTCAGTCATGTCTTCGCATGGGCACAGGACCACAACTACAAATTATTTCATGCGTTCTCCTGGATCCGCGCTCAGGATCGGTTCGACAGTACCGCCCTCCGTCCTCTCTCCAGGTCGTCCTAGTATCATCGTCGATGGCGCCCATCTTGCAAAATCCGCGACGGCTCGTCTGGTATTAGTACCTCTTAAAAAGCATGAGGTCGGACCTTCACCCCGATTTTCCCCAAGGCGGCTGGGTGGAGGACGGTCTTTTCGTCCGTTTTTTCAGGGTCTGTCAATGCCTAAAGGGAGCGAAAGGGAAATGCGAATGTGCGAGTGGGCGTTCTTTTTATTCAAGAACTTTGAACTAGATTCATCATCGTACTACATTTACAGGTCTTTCAATCAATCCCCGAGGGGCTGGATATTCCAAAGCTCGTTAGGAGGGAACTGCGGATCGGTGGGGGCAACAATGAGGGGACGGACAGCAATCTAAGGCCAATAATTCAGGCGGACGTAAAGCTCTGTAAATATCGTAAGTACTTACCTGAGCACCATTTGCATCCGTCTCCTTGACCCAACCACCCGTTCTATCCGCTTTCTCGATACTGAAAAAGTTTCATTCAGGCGTTTGAAACCAAAGCGACATCGAGGACAACTTACGTGTATTGGCTGCGGTTGCTATCATCCCTTCGCTTTGTGATGATCCACTCCTCAGCCCTTTCTACTTCGATCAGGAAGGCAAAAAGAAGATTGTTCCTTGCACCAGTCGGAGCCCCACGAGCTTTGAGCCTATAGCGGCCGTTGGGAAGCTGTTCAAGTTCCCACTGCAGGCGAGTAGAGAGTTAGAGTGACGTCGAAGCTTATGAGCACTAAATACTCACCAGCTCGAGGTAACCATCGGTAGGACAATTGACTCTTTTTGGGAGAAGCGACCTATCCTCACGATGGTCGCGACCAGCAAACGATTCTCCGTTACGGATGTAGTATTGGTCGGAAGGTAGCTGGCAGTTTTCGTGGACAGACATCGCGAAGACTGGATAGGTAGCTGATGGGTGAAATAACGAAAAACCGCACGCCTTTTATATGTGGTACCAAAGCTTTCGGATTGGGCTTGCATCTCCTTCGTTGCCAAGGCCCTTGAATTCAATTAGTACATACGTATGTTTAATGTAAACTTGCCCGCTGACCGTCTTACTTTTAATAAACGACTTCCATTCTTCCTATCCACAAGCCCCTGGCATTCCGAAGATACATGGAGGCAAGGATCTGCGGCAAAAGAGTCGCGAGATACATTGTCATATGATGCATCGAGGCATTCCAAGTCCGCCGTTTTAATTTCAAAAAACGTTCCAATAGTTCATTGAGTCTGTCAATATGACACCGGCCGATAATGCCCTGATGGAATGGAAGTGCTAGGCACTATCTCAATGCAAATTGTGAATGTACCGAATGGGCGACCAAGGATTAATCACCTGCAGACGGCGTAAGCATTGCGCGATGGGTCCTTACCAGCAGATTTTCAGACAACCGAGTTGTAAGGCCCGTTCTTTTTTTCTATCGAACATCTTTCCCGCCGGGGATTTGGAATCTGTGATCATTTGAGGGGTGGAGTCATGTTCGACGTACAAGAATTACCCATGCTCCACGAATGCTCCAGTCAGATGTTCTTTCGCTCCCTGCAGCCCAGTTACAGGACCGGGTGGCAACCGAAGAGTACAACGATGAGAAAGTCACGAAAACTGCTAACTCATCGCTTGAAGTTGCGATATCTTCTTCAAGTTGGGCCTCGGCCAGAAAATCCAAGTTCGCATCAGTAGTCCCAAGCCAGAGATGCAGGTGTCAGGAGCTCAGCGCCAGAGAGGGGACTCTCGGAAGGAGTGCGAGTCGAGGGCCGTCCGAGACGATGAGAGGCCGTTAGGGTTCAGAACAACGATCAAAATTGCAAGCTGATGAGCGAGTTCCAGAGGGCCGAAGTTCAAATCTGTTCGCCTGCGTAATTCGCAGGCAAAGACCAGATATTGAAGGAAACGAGTGGGCGAGAGCGATACTTATGGTTTCTTACATTTCGCAATATCGACGCATAGGCGGCCATTGTGCATGTCACAGCAGATATGAGAGAATGCGGGCGATATCGTTGACTCGGCCTCCGGAAAAAAAAGGCCAAACCGGATACATTTTCTAAACAATTGTCCCCCTGTATCACGCCGCAAGGCTCGGATTTCGCGAACTTGGCAGAGCACCTCATAACCAAGCATCCAGCGTACAATACCTTCGCTGTAATCCATCTCATTGCCCTCTCTTAGTCTATACCAGCAAACCATGGATCCATTAAGAGCTCTTCGGCACTCAGTCTCTGAGCTGGATCGAGCTTTAAGCACTTCTGCATGATAGCAGCAGTGGATACCACATCTTCCTCCTTCTCCAGCACTTTGCTGTTCCTAACAGATAGCTCGAAAGGATAGTCGAAGAGGACTGGCCGTTTCCGGAGATTACCTGAACACAATTCGTCAGGTATCGCAAATCAGTAAATCAGAGGTATTTTCATGCTTACACGTTGTATCAATATATGTCGAGGCCCTCCTATAAGTCATCAGTTGCTCGGGTTCGAAGTCTTCGCCCGTGAAACACAACATCTGGTGGAGCATGGATTCCACTTCATCCAGTTTGTGAGTTGGATTGGGCTTATATCGGAAAAGAAGTTTTCCGATGGCAATTTCATAGATCTGTGCGGCGAGCGCGAGCAGGGTAAGCCAACGTGACTCGTGTTTTAAAGCGCATGAAATAGAATGTCGTTACCAAACACCCATAGGTCCATATATCCGCTTTTTCATTCCAAGAGCCTCCTAAGAAGACTTCTGGAGGCCGAAGGGAAACAGAGGTGATTTCTTCAATCTTCGGGTCAATGACAGGCCGGGCTAGAGGGGGAGTTTATGAGATATGTGTCTTCATCGTTGGGCTCGATGCCATACCGTTCCCAAAGTCTGCGACAACAAATGTCCGCTTTAGGGCTTCATCCCGTGAAGGAAGAGGTAGCGGCTGAGAAACAGCCGCTTGGACGATCCCATCCTGAGACTTCTCAGGAGGGTGGACGCGAGGAGGGTCAGATTTCATCCATTTCTCAATTTCTTCGTCCGACATCCCCGTATCGAAAAAGATGTTGTCGTGTTTGAGATCAGTGTGTACAACTCCAGACGCATGAGCATGGGATAGTCCACGTAGCACGTGAAGAAGTACACGTTTGGCCAAATTCAAAGGAAAAGGTTTGCCATTTCCGGACTTCCATAGGGCATGAAGGTCTCCACCGAGTAGCTGAGTGACAAGGCACATATGTTCACCCGCACTTCCTTTCCCGGGGATCATAAAGCTCGAGAGGAGATTCAAGCAATGAGGGGATCGTGGCTGTTGTTCCGACATCTTCGTCAGCGCTTCCAGCTCCCATACAAGTCCTTTCTTTATCAAGCTGGTATAGTGTCCGTTTAGCGCCTTGATCGCCACATATTTGTTCTCTCTGTAGGGAGGATAAGTTCAATAGGAGCTCTTGGACAATGAGATGAAACATACTTTTGGTCGCGACTCAGCCAGGTACTGGAACTCATCCCCCAGCCCAACTTGCGAGAAAGCAGATAACGTTTTTCCGGGCCAATGTACTCCCCTGCTTGGAACTGTGGCCAACCGTATCCGTCCGATGCTGGCAGACCGAGAGGCTCTGAAGCAAAGCTCAAATCCACAACAGGCTTACCACTTGGGTCGACAGAGTAATGTACGTTCTTTGGTTCGTCAACATTGGTCGAATCCGTCCTTGTAATATGCGAATAGGAGGATATATGTACCAATCGAGGGGCACGGATGGGGGTTCTGAAGTGATGAGCAACCAAGCGGAGCATAAAATGACCGTATGCGGCTTTGCGATGGCTTTCGAACCGGTAAAAGGTCATATCACAAGTCTTCCAGTATCTTGAACGAAAGCGTAGAAATATGATGCAGATCCATGGATTTGAGAGTCCTCTATTCCAGACGGCAGAGTCTGGCTATGCGATGACGCCGATGAGGTGACAGTGGGAATTATGTTTGGCCTTTCCAAAATAGGATATTTTCGATCGCCAATACAAATTCCGTTCCGTAAGGAAAAGCGGGAAGAATTTCCTCTTTTCCTCATCCTTGAACTACCATGAGTGGAGAGCTCGCAGAACCGATGATGGATATGCAATATTTTACTCGGGGCCCAACGTTAGAGGATTTCGCATCCATCCTAGGTGACGACATTTTGGCACGACATTTGTCAACACCGCCTTTCATTGACTCCAAAAATCGTATAGGTTTTCAGGACGCTTCAAGCAACCCGAGATTTGCCAATCTCAGTGAAGACTCCAAAACAATCACAATTTCCACACTGGTGAGTAGACTTTCAGTCGATTTGAATCCGGTATGCAGCATCATACCGCCGAGTCCTGATTCGCACATTTAGCAAAGCAACTTCTATACTATGCTAGGACCCACACAACAAAACTTGGTCAGCTACAAGTTCTCGGCCCTGTATTTGCCTGAGCTTGTCAAGCGTATCCATAATCCTCCCGGGTTTCTCAAAAGTTCTCCGCGGAGGATTTCAAGCTCATGAACGCCTACCTGCATACGTTCACCCTCTTAGGACATACACCCTACCTCGCCAAATATTTCCGTTCCCAGGATCCCATTGCTGAGGAAGGCAAATCCCTCATGCCTGTCCTGGCCGAGCGCCTAATTCGTGTTGCTCCCCGTTTGGAAGTCGCTATGGCGAGTAATCCCGACTACGAAGAATCAGCCTTTTTCGCGAGTCTGGTTGGGTCATCGGTGGAGATTCTTGGTGATCTCCTGAATATATTTATCAAGGAGCCGAAAGGATCCCCTATTCTTCTTCCACAGGCAACCAAGAAGGCGTTAATTCCCTGCTTAAAGAAGTGGGAGATTATTTTCAGTGCGGCTTCCGTTGATCCCACTCTCGGGGGAATGTGCCGGCGTACCCGGAACCTCCTCGAGGGAAACGCTTTACAAATAAGTGCGGCGAATCGGCTTCGAAAGGTCCTCAAGAATTGGGAACATTGTGGGAACCCAGGATGTGAGTCTACGTCGAAACTTAAAGTGTGCGGGAGGTAGGGATCATCTTTTTCTCTCAAACGGTGTTTCGAATTTTCATTGCCTTGATTTCTTGTTCTAGATGTCAAACCATTCGATATGTAAGAATCCAAGGACTTAAAATTTACAGCGAGGCGACGGCCCTGATATTTTACGATAGTGTTGCGCAGAACATCAAAAAATTCACTGGAGGCTTTCCGAGGCGCCCCACAAAAGGTTTTGCTTCGAGACTATATACTGAGCGCTATGTATTTATCGTCCCCGGATTGGCATGATAAACTCGATATATCTCCCCCTGGATTCACAATCGAACCATGTCTTGTCGGTAGATCACGAAGAGAACATCGTGCTGCATTAACGATCTGTGTAAGAAACTAAACCAATTCGGCACGAAATAGAAGCTCTCACCTCCATCGTGACGGAGATTCGTCGCACCAAGAATGTGTTACAAAGAATTCCTTCCCTATGATAAAGTGTTTTGAAGGTTGGGCAGCCGGGCGGGGATGGTCTTCGAAGCAATTATCGTCAGGCGCCGAAGCATGCGAACGGACATTGATGGAGATTTTACGGCAGCGTCGAAGATTTTGAAGGAGGATATCAACGAACCCCTTCACCTGCTTTTGTTCCAACTTTGGATCGTCGTCGTCGTCCGGCGTATTGTAGTGCCCGATAGACACCTCAAGGAGTCTGGGTGCGGTAATTCGGAAGATCTCCTCTGCGTCTTCCAACGGCGTGGCGTTTTCGTAATCGACGCTGAGGACGACGCGGGTCCAATAGTATGGGCGTTGTAAGAGGATGTGTTTCCAGTCGTTGCATACCTTGGCCAACGCGTATGGGAAGAGCGTACGATCAAATAGATGGGCCTCATTCCAAACTCGGTTCTCCATCTGCTGATTCTCCATGCTCTTCATCAGCTCAGGATTTCGAGCCTGTCGTGCGCTGCGAGCTGCAGCATTGAGAGCGTGGTTGGGCTCAGGCTCGTCGTCCGAACCCTCTTCGGAACCGTCGAGTTCAGGCATTTCGGCCGTTCCAGGAGCGTCTAGGTATTCGGACAATGGGTCGGAGGTGGCGTCCCAGTAGCAGAACGTGAATATGTGATCTAGGGTTTCGACGGGGAGTGATTGGATATAGTTACGAGCTATCAGAGGTTGGGAATCCTGGGACAATTCTGGTTCTCCTTCCCCCTGTTCTAGGAGATCATCTGGGGCGTTGGCGTCAGGGTCGGTTATGGGCGGTAGTGTCTCCATATGTGGTTGGGACCAACGAAAAACCTTGCCTATGGAAAGATAAGAATAAAAGGGGAATTGACTTTGAACATGTGGAGGCGTGTACTTACTCGATAGATAACAGTACAGTTTCGAAACTAGGTCAGCGTTGAAGGTGATTATGGTTCAAAAGAATCATTGTGTACTTCGTATAACGTTCGTGGAAGCGCTGACTGATTCGGATTCCGACCGTTCCGACACTGTGAGAGAAAGGCGATATGATACGAGGGCAAAATACCCAGGCCTAGGCAAAAGCTGATTTCTTTTTTCTCGGATCCCCTTACTTTCGCGATTAGATACCAAGAAGATTTGTAGTTCTATCAATAAATGGCGCCTTCTCTGTGCAATTCGACTAATGCTGGATGTAGTCCCTGATATCGAGTGTCGTCGCCTTTTGGATTTTCTTGGAGCTGTCGCTCCTGAAGCTTGAAGCTCGATTCAAGAAAGAAATCAGATTCTTCTTAAATGTAGACTCCGCCATGCAAGCCGTCCTCGCACCAGACTGGAGCTTACAAAATATGCAGCATCCTATACGTTCTTCAATAAAGAAGATCTCCGCCAACACGATGGAGACGAGATCAGCCTCAGAGATCCGTCTTCCATATAGGTCACTGAATTGCCGATTTTCTTCGTGGTAAACCACGTTCCGCCCCGCGGTCATCGTCTATCGTCCAGAAACCCTCGCCGGGGTATCGCGTTCACGACATCAGATCAGAACCAGAGCGAGTATCGCCGTCTTCGGGGAGTATAACGCACGACCCGGCGAGACATTGATCTTCGCCAAAAGGGACCCGGCCAAGGCCGGCGGGTCAAGGACAATTCACAGTTTCTACGTTCGTTTCTACCGACCTGGGAAGTCGGTTTGAAGGGAGCGACAGAGAGACTGCGGATGTGTACAGATCATTAACCATTTCGAATGTACAGCTTTCGAGTTATTTTGCGCGGCATAATAGAATAGAGGACGTTTTTTGCCTGTCTCTGGCAAGATAAGCCATTTGTTTGGGCCACGGAGAGAGAGGATGGAGTTCGACGAAGGGTTGCACACTGCATTGAGACAGAACTGAACACTGTATTAAGCCCAGTATCCATATCCAACATGAAATACAGATGATAACCAGAATCGACAGCTTCAGGTCAGGAGTTGACGCGCACGAGTCATCGGAAAAAACGCCCATAGTCTTAGTGCGGCTGCGATCATGGGATACCAGTTAAATTTGACGTCGAGAATTGATAAATTGGGGGGATAACAAAGAATGACGAGCAAATATTGCAGTACGAGCATATCGACAGTAGTGGAGAAGGAAGCACGATTCCAGCGCTCCGAATCGAGGGTAGAAAAAAGGGTACACAGGTCGCCCAAAGTTTACGTAAGCTGATCGAAGGCTTCTGTGACACCTGTCAAAAAGGCAACAGGCCGATCGGCAAGTCAGAATTCTTTGTCGGCGAAGTCCAACGAAGTCCCAATCCGCCCTTTCTGCACGTGGATGACGACGACGAGCGCCACGAAGGGCGTCGTGCTGGCACCCTTGGAACAGCGACGCCCGCCGCTGCCCATTGCTCGACGAAAGCTTTGTTTTCGAGGAGGTTGGGTGTGCTGGCAGAGGGCGATTCCGCTCCCAGATCCAAATAATATTCTGAAGCACTACTCTCTTCCTCGATACTCCCTAGGTATATTGGAGGTGGAATTGTGCGTTTTCGGGTAGCCGTTGTGTTGGAAACCAAGTTCCGGTTGGGATATGTACAGTAATTGTTCCCATTACGCGTCAAATTCGTTGAATGGTGATATGCAGGCGATTTTGGTGATTGAGGTGCAGAAATATTCTTGAGCATTTCGCACACGACAAAAAAGCAGGAAAGAAATACCGGTCGATGATCCTCCTTCCCACCAGTGCTCTAATGGAGTTTGTTCTGGCGGTGCAAGGTGCAGGTTGGGCCCGTTTCTCGGTCTAAGGGTCATTGTGATGCCGTCCAGACAATAAGAAGGAATGAAGACAAGGAGGACAACAAACAGAAAATGGAAATGTCATAATTAGACGCACGTGAAAATGTTTCCGAAAGGATGTTGCCAAACAAGTGTACATACGGGGCTTTTTTTTCTAGAGTGTCAAGGCCGGCCAAAGTTTATGTAAGCCTTCTGAACTTCCCTGTCACGTCGGCATTTCGGCACGATCTGTGAGGATCTCATCAGTTTCCTAGCGTTGCGGTTTGTTAGAGGGATTGACGTACTTACAATGCAATAGAAGTGCATCTTTAATAAATGTACCACATACCAACCATAAATTTGTTATAAATTTGAGCCCCAAGAGAATCACAAAAAATGAAGAACACCTCGTCCCGCGTCCCGAATCACACAATCATAATCCGTTCAGGTTTATCTACTAACATATCCATCTTAGCTTATCGGTAAATGCCCGCTGCTTCTCGCCTTGTCTTGTGTTCGATTCGTGCTACTTACTCGTTTTTTTTTTTTTTTTCCGATTTGATAGTTTATATTGTCAATCATTTTGCATTTTGTTGCCAGCGCCGCGCCGGCAGTGAACTTTATTTATGTTTTCTTATTTTCTAAAGCAAATCGCCCCCGGATCACCCCTAAATGGATAGGCTGGTCCTAGCCAGAAATTATTCGAGCTAGCGCCTATTTTATTTTATTTTTGGTATTTTTTTTCGACCTTTTTCTAATTGGATTGGATTATCAAGGAAGTGGGAGAAATTGGTACATAGTCCTCAATTTCTATTCAATAAATAATTGTTTTAACTCCTCTCGAGACCTCTCCAACAAGCTGGCCGTTCGAAGAAGGACGCTGTAGATCGAGACTGTGGTATCTGGTGAGTGAAACGATCGTGAAGTCCAGCATCGATACTGATGGTCTTCTTATTAGTTTTGAGTACGCTGTTGTGCCTTGTCGGACGCTGTGTTGCGGCAAGATATTTTGCACGGAACACCTTGCAGATGTACGCCTTTCTTTGTGTTATATGTGGTATTTTCGTCAATGTCTTCAATTTTTACAGTGGTTACACGGTCCGAACGCTGAAGGAAGATGCCCAAACTGCGAGAACGCATGCTCGCTGGAAGGCGGAACTCTGTCGCTTGCACCCCCCACGCTTCTCCCTTCATCACAGGTTCCGAGAAAACGGAATCTCTCGAAACCTCCAGTATACCCATCTTCGCCACTGGCAGCAATGCAGCCGCATCACAACGATACGCTACTTGATTCACCGCCACCGGCAAATCCTGCTCATGCGACTTCTACTGTTGCCGATGACAAGCCGTCAGCTGCGTCGTCGACTTCGTCCTCTGCCACCGTTTCATCATCCAACGGGACGGCGTTCAGTGACGAAGAGCCTGTTGGCCATCCGCATGGAATCGTTGTCCCCACCGTGCATTCCGCGTCCAGCGTACTCAACCTTGGTGACAGCACGACCCCTTTCTCCACCTCGTGGGGCACCGTCAGCCGTTTCATGAGCATCGTAACATTCCTGATGTTCTTGTACAAGCTTCTGTCGTGATCATGGGATCCTTCAGACTTTCACGAACACATCTTACATTGGTTATACTTCCCCCGTGCTCTGGGGCTCGCACGCCAAGCTGACATCGAAGGCCTGCAGTTAACACATGATAATGGAAGGCTGGAGACCTCGCTCACTTGTCTGCTTTCCCTTGATGGACTCTTATGGGCTGCTGTATACGAGTCGCATCAATGGTTCATCGATTCATCAACCTACCCCAATTCATCTCCACATCGCAACCCATCGATCCACTGCATTTCATTTCATCCCACTCGATCATCTATTTATCTTCTGTCATTTCGCAAGTCTCCGAACGCCAACTTATTTTTATCCGCATTCAACGCCTAATTAATCTCGACCCCCATCCTGCCTGACAGCTGGATCATGAAATTTGGAAAGGGTACGGCCGTCTATCGCCAACGATCAACAACACGTTTCCGAAAACATCCACTTCCACTTATCCTCCAATCGCTGTTATCTTCCTCTCCATCGCTTCTTCTGGCCGTAAGTACGAGTACGAATTCATGATTTGGTAATGACCCTTGTGACGACCTTCTTTTTCCTCCTCTACATACTTACAACTATCGTTTTTCGCTTTTTGTTTCGTAATTCATTGCAAGCTTTGTATTTGTAGTCGTGCATTCGCATTTTTATTGTATATATATTATCAACCGTTCGTCAGCACCATTGGGAGCCTGTAAGTATGTTCGTTGCTGGTGCTTTCATTGGATTTTGTTGTCGTTGGATTCTCGTAAGTGAGATGTCGATTAGATTAGATGGCGTGGTGAGATGGAATAACAAGTCTGCCCAAAGTTATGTAAGCATTCTATGACAGCGCGGATCAACGGCAAGGACGGCAGCTGTAGTATTTAAATTTCCTCTCCCTTGCGTGCAGCGTGCACTTGCGAGGATATGCCACAGTATTCTAATGCCTAAATTACCTGTTTTTAAAAAAGTACTATTTCCATTAAACAAGTGGACGCGTTCAGAAGAAGTCCGTGAAAATAAATAAACGATTGATAAAACTAGTTTGTATCCCAAAACGGCAGTTCGAGGTCCAATAGGACAAAGCTTCCCTGTCATTTCAAGAAGCTGTTAGTGTAATGGCTAGTTAGCGTTGTGGACTGGCTTTTGCCTCCAACAGCCGTGTTCGATTCCTATAGTTGACTTTTTGTTCCCTTGCTTTTTGCTTGGTTTTTTCCTGTTAAAATTGATGTGATCTCATGTCGTACCTTACCGGAGGCTTCGCGCAAATCAGGATCGCAAGTGTTCTTCAATGCGTTCAATATTATATAGTCTGCTTGGATGCAAAACTCCTTTTTCCGGCCTTTCGTCCGGTTCAATGAAAATTCACTTACAAATTTTCAATTTGTAAGGGCTTTAATTACTTATAATCTACTTACTTCATATTTTCATAGGAGGTCACTTTGTGTTAGCATTTTATATTAAGAAATATCGGAGCAATTTATGTTCTATGTAGTCTTTACATGCCAAAATGCTGAAATGGCGACAGAACTCGTTAGGAAGGGCCATTTCGGCTGAACTGCCGTGAATGGAACTCCGCCTACGTGCCGGCCTCGCATCACCTTCTTTTGATAGCTTCCCTGTCAAAGAACTTTGGGCAGACTGTGTATCCGTTGAGTTGAGAGGATTCGGAGAGGGTTCCATGTAATGTAGGAATGATGCAATTGAAAGCAGTGGCTGTCCATTACCATTAAGTAGTACTTGCTTAGTTTACTTGAGGGGGGGGTGGGGGGTTTCTTCCTGATGTGGAGTTTTCGAATATAAGTTCGATGGCCGCGAATGTGTTGTGTTGTTGTTCCGTCGAAGTGGGGGTTGATGTAAGTAAGTACGAGGTGGGTAGGCGCTTGACCAGATGCGGATGCGTGAAGAAGCGGTCGTGGATTTGGATGGCCCTGATACTTAAGCAATGAACCGCCAGGCGAAGCTTGAAGGCGAGACCGATAATTTCATAGTCGATTCTTGGAGTTTTGAATCCAGGCCGTGGAGCAGCACCATGTTCGCTTAGCACGCACATGACGGGATTAATTCCGTGGAAAAGACCTAATGCCCATAATTTATGGATCGGAAAAATAAAATAATGTTTTGAGAAATAAAAGAACGGGATTTTGGGAAACTAACCACCGACGGTTAGTGGAGGCGGCGGCGTTGTAGAATGGTGAAAAAAAAGGAGAAATAGACGCCGCGGGGGAAGACATTCCGCCGGCTAGCTTCAGTACGGTCGAGGCCATAGGGTGCTACTAAGTAAGTGCTTAGTGCAGTTGCGGTGAAGCTACGAGCCATTCCTTGTTTTTAGTCCTTCGTTCCTGGATGAGGCTAAGCACACGGCAAGCCAGAAGTGAGATATACTACATATCACGGTGGAGCTTAAGGTGATCCCGATGTCGGAGGATAGGATTTGGAGGTAAGGGCTCGACCCCGTGTGAGATCTGAAGGAGCTCTCCTACTTCGTTAACGTTGACTTGATCGATGAGGCTATGTCACTACATGAAAAAGGGAGTGGAAGTTTCAACGATTGATCCGTCACCTAGATAGAGTCTGCCAGTCTAGAGGGAACATCAAGTCTGCCCAAAGTTATGTAAGCCTTCTATGACAGCGCGGATCAACGGCAAGGACGGCAACGGCGGTATTTCCCTTGCGTGCAGTTGGCGTGCGCTATGCCGCTTGCGACGATATGCCACAGTATTGTAATGCCTAAGAACTTATTGATTCTGAAAAAAAAGAAGTAGTTCCATTAAGTAAGTCGCTTTCAGAAGAAGTCCGTGAAAATACTTGAAGATATCCCAAAATGGCACTCCGAAGTCCTACAATACGACAAAGCTTCCCTGTCATTTTAAGAACCCGTTGGCTTAGTGGATAAGTGGGCCAGCTCCTGTTTTCCTGAGAGCTGTGTTCGATTCTTATAGTTAACCTTTTGTTCAGTTCTTTTTTTGAAGTTTTTTTCCTGTTAAAATTGATGGGATCTCATGTCGTACCTTGCCAGAGGTTTCGCGCAGATGACGACCGCAAGTTTTCTTTGACATCATCTTTGTCTGCTGGATGCAAAACTCCCTTTTTCTGGCCTTTCTTTCGGTTCAATGAAAATTCATTTACAGCATTAAAATTTTTGTAAGGGCTTTAATTACTTATAATTTATTTACTACATGTTTTCCTGAGGCCACTTGGCTTATCATTTTATGTCGGACTCCTGAGAGCAAGGTATGTATTTTTTTTACACGCCAAAATGCTGAAACGGCGAACGTCGAAAGCGCCATTTCGGCTGAACTGCCACAATGGAACTCCGCCTACGTGCCGGACTCGGATCAGCTTCTTTTGACAGCTTCCCTGTCAAAGAACTTTGGGCAGACTGTGCATCCGGTGAGATGATCGTCAGCTTCCCACGGTTGTTCTTCTGAACCCACGAGGAAACGACCTCCGATTCCCTATTCGTTTTCAGAAAAATCGTCATTCCGCCCTCTTGAGGACTATTGAACCTATATAAACTGGCGTCGCGTCTGAGCGAGAGTCGACTGGGAGCGAGAAATATGGAAGAGTCGCATTGCGCTAACTCCGCATTTTTCAGCACCGCTGCTTGAGCGGTGCCAGTTGAAGCGCTCGTTTAACCCAAGCCATTCAAGTATCACCGACAAATCAATGGTCGTCGAAGGAGCAACGAAAGCCATAATATATAATATATCTAGGTGTGAGTATTCGATTGAACATTATTCTGCTACATCTTAATAACGATTCCAATTGTCCGTACCCTCGGCCAGGATCCTGCTATCAGGTTGACCATAACTACATCACGAAATGTGAGAGGGAGACTACTCGAATATGTGTCGAGAAATAAAAGAATGTGGGTTGTATTTATTAAGATTAAGCCGAGGCTGCTGAGCTATTCTGGTCCTTCTCTGTTTCCGGGGCTACTGCCTTGAGCAAGATCCCAGGGTGGAAGATATTCAGAGTACACATAGCGAGAACTATCATCGCGCCATCGAGAACATCTAGAAGCGATCCCTTTTAGCATACATACATACGGCGAGGGAATGGAAACGAAATCTTACTGAAGTACACTTGGGTGTGAATGATTTTTCCTTGCCAGCCTCCAGCCAGTTCAATTACGCGGTAAACGGCTCTGAATATTTCCGTTAGCAGAGGATATGACCAAAATATTGTTCTCACACTCACCGAATGAAGAGACAGGTTGTCGTGAAGGTAAGAGCGTACACCATCATCTTGACCTTGCGCGTAAATTCGCCACGCACTGACTCAGGATCAGCCGACCTCGTACTAGCGCTGTTATCGTCCCGGCCTGTAGACCGTTTGGATACAGGGGAACCCTTGTTATATCGTACGAGGTACTCCGTAGCGCACAAGGCGAATATGACAATGACCACTGCATTTCGATCTTGAATGAGCTCTCGAATGCCTTGCGTTCTGTCAGGAGGGGTACTCACCGAGTTGGAAGATAATTCCCGCAAGCATAATATTAGAACCCTGTAGGCAGGCGTCAGATTTCAGAAACCTTGAAAGGGTCAATCGTTTGACTAACTAGTTTTTGGCCTTTCACGTCTTTCGCGCCCGATGCAACACCTCCTCCAGCACCTTGAACGAAGAGCGATAATATGTCCTGTAAAATTCCTCGACTGAGTGCCGAAGTTGCTTCGATATGTAAAGCCGAAATCCGGATAATACTCACCGACGTCGTGAACAAAACGGTATCTGAAAAAAAAAACATCAACTACCAATTCATATATTCAGCCGCAAATCGGACACTTACACCACCTTGGAGTTAGCCGGCTGTACGATATCCCTAGGCGTTTGATAACCTCTCCAAAAATCATGAAATTCGCCGCGAGGAGAGGGGTGGGGGCCAGCATAGTGGCGGAAATTCTTCAAAGAACAATCAGTAAGCTCATGAACACCAAGTTGTATCCCACCAACGACCTACTGAATTTGGAAAGGAAGCATGGCTAGAGGATCGTACGTAGACCACAAACGCCCTGACCAACCCGCTAGTTCCATGGTTCCACAGAGGCAAGCCGATGGAAGTAGCCACCAGAGTCGGTACCGAATCGCTTGAAAAGCATGAAGCTCTGAGAGATTTCCGATTAATAAACTCAGCCGAGAAGATAAACATACCACTCACGAAATGAGATACTGAAGATGGTGATGAAAATGAACGCGGTGACTCTTGAAGGAGTATAGCCGTACAGCTCTATTTTTCGGGCAAGCCATTAGACCAGGAACTCGATAATGAGATATCAATGAGGCCACTTTACCTAGCGCGGTGTAAGTAGTCATGGCAGTTCTCGAGACAGGGAGGTGATGAATGGCAGCTGGAGAGGAACGAGTGACATTTTATACGTTAGGGAGATGGAAAAAATCACTAGTTAACGACATTGACGTCGATTCAGAACGGCTTCCGGTGTCGGTTGCGCTGTAAAATTACGAGACGCTCTGTTACGTCGCGGGGCGCATACGCCGACTGTCCACGTAGTCCTACATATGGTTTCCGTGAGCTGTGGGGGAGTACCAAATGGGGGAAGGATACATACTTACAATAGAGCGGCCGGGGGCCACGGCCGCCGATGCGCCAGACGATAAGCCGTGGGATATTCTTTGGAACTTCCTTCGAGCCTCTAATACCTTAAATAACGGTCGTATAGTACGACAGTTATATTCGAATCCAGGACAACGACTCTGTATCGCGGTACCAGGTGTCATCCCAGCGGGCTGGATGCCAGCGCCTTGCATTATATTCCCAAGTCCGGCGCCCTCAAAATCTGTCTCGTTTTTTTTGGGGATTAGCGCCGTCAATTGGCCTTGGCAAGATTGCTATAATTAAATCGTGGCGGCCCAGTTCATGAACTTGAGGACTGTGACATTTCGACGTCTTGAACAGTAATTTTAAATCAAGTAATGTATGTCCTAACATGGCTCAAAAAGGCCCGCCGTCTAAAATTGGTAGTACTGACCAACTCAAGTAGCGCGGTTCCCGAAGGCAGTGCACGACAGATTTGCGTAGTGGCTGTACAGTGTACCTCCGGAACATACGCATCACAAATCGACCCTCCACCTAAGGGTTAGAAAATTTCTTCTACAATAAGCGCTTGGGGAACATTCGCCGGCATCATTAACAAATAACCCATCAAAGTTCTAGAATACTCTCGCAATGACTCAAAGTTACACACACGATTAACTATTCCAAATGAAATTGTCTTCAGTCCAGACCCGCATTTGCGCTGTACATCATTGGTCATAGAATCCTAGGGTACTTTTGCAATTTACCAAACAACTTGTTCCATCAACCTACCCAATCTCTACCCCGGGTTCTGGCCCCCAAATCTCAAACATAGGAAATAAAGATACTTACACGCGCTTGCCATCCTCCTCTGCCTCGGCGCCAGGCCGGTAAAAAGTCTCTGAGTGGAACGTTATTCAGAATAATGGAACCTCTGGAGTTTTGGCTGTTGACGCTATTAAGTCTCATTTCTCCTTCATTAGCCTAGACTCGCCAGCCATTCGTTCTGAGGGTTCTTCCACGCGGTGATTTGTTTGTCCTTTGTTGTGGGTTTGTTGTGAGATCAAACATCAGGCGGACTGCGAAAAGGAAGAACACCTCAGAACGACTGGTACAAACGGACACGTTTTGATAGGGACCCCGTTTTGTGACGCTGACTTAGTGAAATTTCCGCGAAACGTCAACATCACTTCGACAACACTTGTTCAAAACATCTCAAAAAATGGTTTTTCTGGCTACACTTTTAAATAGGCTATTCAGTTCCAATAATGCGATTAGAATAGACTCGAAAAAATTCAAAATTGACAAAAAATGGGGGTCGTTCTATGTAGGAGGAGGATCAGGATTGGGGTTGGGAGGCCGGTACTGTGGTGGAAGTTGACTGTGCGGGTTAGGACTTGGATAATAGTGATGGTACATAGGTGTTTGGGGTTGTGTTAGTGCATACGCGGAGTTGTGAGGTGGGGTTGGATAATGAGGATAATAATAACTGGGTCCATAGTCTATTGGCGCAAAGCGTTGAGGGAAGGCATATTGCGGTGGGTATTGATATGTAGGGACTGGAGTTGACGGACCGGCGATCGCGGGGGTTGACGTCGTTGATCTCGCTCGAGATCTGACAGGTGTGGGAGCCAGTGCGGGTGTGGCACCACCGTCGACGCGTGTTCTCTTTGCAGCGCTCTCTTCTGTTGCAACATCCACCACCGTTCGTTTAGTTGCCCTCTTTTGCTTCGGTTTTGGCCCCATCGATTTGAAGGGAATGCTTTTGATTTCCTGTAGGAGCTCGTCACCGTATGTCCCAAACCACGCCCATCCACCACCGAGTGCACGTTCCAAGCTGATGAGATTTTCGATAGGGTTGGCCACTGATGATAATTTCTCGACCGCGTCATCGCTAAGGATTCCTTCGGGACTGAAAATCGCATCCTCGAAGTCTCGACTCCAAAGCTTGGTGCGCCATTGTTTGAGACTCGTTTGCGTTGCCGGATTTACAGCTTCGTATGCCGTAGCCGTTTTGCGAGAATTTGTTCGTGGGGGACCTGGGCGTGTGAGGTTCAGGAGTTCGGGGTTGCAGATGTCGCAACAAGGGGCTGTCGGGGCTGTTCAATGTTCTGGTAAGTAGAAGCTACCCATTGTGAAGATTTCTGCTTACTCGCTCTCTTGTTTCCATAAATTGTATTCAACACACCACGACGGCAAGTAGTCGATTGAGCCAAGCTGTAGGCCCCTTCATCGCTTGATGAGACATCGACAGGAACCTCGATACCAGGAGCAACATCATCTGTTAGGCCTCCATATGCACCGCGAAGAACGCCGCGTTTGATCGCGTAGTCCTTAGTTTTTGGTTTTGGGTAATTTGGTGATTGTCGTATGGTTTTCTTGGCCTTTGACTGACCATCTTGACGACCCTTATCTAGGTCAGCATCATATATTGATTTCTCCACCAACAAGACAGCAAGGCCGGTTCTCCCTGCTGCGCGTGCTGCACGTCCTGCTCGTTGAACAAAAGCTGATACCGTGGTGGTTAATTTCCACTGAACAACGATATCTATGTCAGGTATATTACAACCCTTGGAAATCCGAGTCAATTGGTCATTGATTCATCAATCAGTAGCCAAAAAAACACTGACCATCCCAGCGGCGTCTGTGCAAACCAAAATACGCACGATTCCTGCCTTGAAGAGGTCCATAACCAGGTCACGACACTCCTTCGAGAGCGCCGCATTGTATGGCCGGATGAGTCCTTTACCTTGCAACTCGGTAGGTAGAAGTCCATCTAAGTAGTCCACCATGTCGAGCCCCCCTGATACATTGTCTGCATAGACAAAACATTTCGGCACTTCAACAGCACTTCGAACACCCTTCGGGATCAAAAAATCAAGGTCGCTATACGTGTTCATGGCATTTTGGATGGCACGAACGACGAGGGAAACATTTGGTCGGTCATTCCCTAGATTCAAATAAGTAAATTTCTTGGGATCGAATTGAAGCTTCGCAAGAACGTCTTTGCGCACGCGTTCGGGAAGTGTTGCGGACATGGCGACGAATGGTGTTCCCTTGGGAAGCAATGCGCGAAGTACCCCCAGGGTTCCGTATTTTTTTCGGAATCCTGATCCCCAGTGCGAGACAACATGTGCCTCATCCACAACCACTGACAGTACGCGTCGGGACATTTCTGGCTTCCGAATGACGTTGTTGATAAACTTCTTGGACAGAATCATTTCCGGGGAGATCACCACGATCTGCCACTTTCCTGTTGTGATACCCTTATCGAAAGTGAATCCACATGCTCTCGTCAATACAACTGAACACTTACAGCCATAATCTCCTTCGTACAGCCTCCATTTGCACTATTCACTGCCACTGCCTCCAACTTGAATTCTTCGTGGAAGGTTTTAACCTGGAAGTATTCAATCCTGAAGGTTGGAATAGAATTACGTGTAAAAAACCGACCTGCTCGTCTTGTAATGCAATCAGGGGTGATATCATGAAAGTAACCTTACCTGCCATTTTCTCATGTGCGTGAGGGCCTGCAGCAACAGCCGTTTTTCCAGAGCCTGTTCCCGCATGTATCAAGACATCCTCGCGCTTCAACTGGGCTACGATTGCGTCAATTTGGAAGGGACGAGGTTCGTGATCCCATTTGAATTTTTCCTTGACCTTCTGAGCAATGTCTTTTAGGTCATTGGGCTTGAGTGCAGTCCAGACTTTTGCTGCCAGTTGGCCGAGCTTTGTGCGGATATTTTTGCTCTTGGAATTTCGAGGAAGCATTGGTTGGAGACGAGGAGGAAGAAAAGAAATATCCATTTATGGATATGTACGATCATGATCGAGGCCCCTAATTTTGGAAGCAGGCCGCTCATTGACCTCATCGACCTGTTTCACTATGCACCGCTCACCTAGCTTAGAGTGGTCTGACGATGACCACCGTTCTCCAATCCAGCGGGTTAAATTATTTGATGTTAGGGCGCCTCCGAGCCAGCGATTACCACCCGAAAAATCGGACGACACTTACTCTGGAGATCTAGAATCCACTGAATCTGAATCTGGCTGGAGTGACACTGAGTCGGACTTGACCCCAGCAAGGGATCCAGTTTCTTCAAGTGGACCCATACGCTCAAGCCCGGTCATTGAATCAGATCCCGAAGCTCGGGCGGCTCATCGAAGGCAGAAAGGATACAAAAGACGAGCTCGAACACTGGCCGGAAACAAGGATCACAAGGAAAAACAGTTGATGCGAGAAAAGCGAGCAAAGCTGGATGCAGTCCTTGACATGCTAAATGAGCAAGGATTGAAGGTGTGGGACTTTATGGAACATATCTTCCACCCAAAGAGCAAGAAAGGTCCCATTCAATGGCAACAATTCTTTTCACGCGAGGCCAATGTTACGCAGCTCCTTGACTGGTGGACTTCCTCCAAGAACAGCCGGGCTGCACGAAATTACCTAAACAAGTGGATTCGAGGCTATGTGGCTCGTCTAGTATCTCAAGAGGCCCGCAAACTCACAAGGCTGAAGAATCTCCAAACGATGGGCAAAAAGATTGATAGCACATTCGTTTCGTCCTTCAGCTTTGTGAAAATTCATTCGGCACTTTCAAAAGATGCACCTCTCAGCTTATCTGTCCTGAAAGCATTGGCAACTGCACGACGAGCAGCGACGCACACCCAGAAGCGAAAGGACAGAACAAAGATGGTATTTAATTTTTCACAACGGGCAAAAGAACTAATCAAATATATTTCCATGCAGGTCGTTACTTCTGCAGCTCTGGCCTGTCTAGGGGAGTATAGTCATGCCAATAACCTCACAAAGAGGATGATTGGCATGTACATGTATGCCTCTGGTGCCCAGCGGCAGTCTATTTCCGTCCTGTCCACGCTTGGACTATCCGAGAGTTACAGCAACCTTGTATCAAAGAATATGAGGCGTGTTCGAACTGTCAAAGGGAGAAATGAAAAGGCAAAAGTGAAAGGCCAAGAGAACGAGAAAGAAACGGAGAGAGGAGAGATTGCGGCAGGTGATTTAATGGAAGAAGAAACTCCCAAGGTTCCAACTGGCACTCTCTATCAGCTATCAGCATCCATGCGAGAGGAAACTCGAAAGATTGCGGCAACAGGTCTTTTTGCGACGGTCTACGACAACATCAACATTAATTTTCGTAACCCAGAGGAAATTATTGGACGCCACGGTGGGCATAAGTTCTTTCATTCGTATTTTACATTTATAAAGGAGCTAGACACACAAGAGAATGGGACTTGCGCCACACTGGTCCCATTATTCGGCGGAAAGATTGAAGATCTAAACGTCAAGGATCTTCAGTCTTCATTTCTTGAGGCCCCAGCCTTATCCATCGTGGATATTATTCACACCAAGGAAGAAAGGCAGGCATTCAAATCTAACTTGATATTTACAATTCTACGCATTCTTGTGAAACACGGCGGCCAGGGATTTGAGCGCTTCCAGGCAGATCTTGACAAGACACAGCCGGAGACAGATGACAAGATCGAAACTCACAAATCACAGTTACATCCGCTGCCTGCTTGGAATATTGATGAGTCCTCGATTACAGGAAATGCGGAGGTTATCGAGGCGATAGATAAAGAGCTTCACCTGGATCGAGTCCCTGAAGCTGCAGAACGCGTTCAGTTTCTTGCCGGTGATCAGCTCTCCATTGCTCGTTTGCGTGCTCTTGAAATTATCCGAGCGGGGCATGAGAGTGGGAGGAATGCAATGTTTTGGGGCGCATGGATCCCCGGACTCTTTCACGCAAAAATTGCAGACGTTCTGGGAACTCTCTTGACACATTTTGGAAAGCCCGACACAGGCTCGCGTGATCCTAATTCATTGTGGTACGAAAACACTCGTCTGGATCGGCTACCTATAACCATTACCTCCTTGCCACCTTTCCGCAAATGCCGCGACCTTCTTTTTGTCTCGCTCTATGCACGTGTCCTCCACTGCTTGCTCCTTGTTTCCGCATGCAATAGCCTAGAAGATTATCTTGTCAAGTTCACCAAGTGGGAAGATCTTACAACTCACGCCAAAATGATTTTTGAGCAGTTCGCGAATTCCTCTCGCGTGCAGGAATTACGGAGCCGAGATGGGCAAGGAGACGTGGTGCTCGAGAACGCGATTCTCTTCATGCGTGACGCCCTGATCTCCCGTGAATTCACTGATGCTGTGAAAGCTGGTGATTCGGGGAGGGTCGTCCTTGTTCTGAAGACATGGGCATTGAGCTATCGAGGAAACGGACGGACGAAATATGCTTACGAGATGCTCCATTTGATCCACCACCTCTCAAAAATCTGGCCGAAGGGGATATGCGACATCGTCTTGAATAATTGGCTACTGAATCCAACTGGCAATGCCAATAGCTTCGTTGAAATCGACCTCGTACAGGAGCATCTGAATTACTGGATCAAGGTAAGTCTCAGATAATACAATGATTGAATGTACAAACTTACATTGAGATGTAGAACGCCTACAAGGCCCATGGCTCCAATGCATCATGGGATTGGCTTGATACACTTGCGCCAACAATTGAGGTCTTGCGAACCATTGCACGGAATTTTAATGACACCCTTGGCGCTGATCAGGGCACTCGACACGCACCTCCAGACCTGACAAATGACATCGCGACATTGATGGAGAGCTTGAATGAGAACAATGTGTATCGCCTTCAGAAAGGAAGAGTCTTAGGCGAGGATACAGGTGGCGCTGTCAAAGATGTCATTTTAGCGGGGTTACACAGTCTTACCGAGGGGGAGAAGACACCACTCACCGAATACAATGAGGCCATCAAGCGTCTACAGCGCAGGCGCAGCATGACTTCCGTCGCCGACCAGGCTAAATCCCTGTTGCCACAGCCATCTGCACCATCAGCCACCGCAACTCCCAATCCCAAAACTACTCCACCCCTTGAAAATCCAGCATCGAGTCGAGGCGAAGAAGATCTCCAAGACTACGAAGCCATGTTAGTAGATGAAAATAAAGGAGAGCCAGAGGAGGAACCAACCGAGATCGAGAGGATTCTTGATGAGCTTGCTGACGGTGTTCCAGAACCGACCTTATTAAGGTTGAGTGAAGAGGATGTTTCACTAGACATGGATGAGGTGGTAGTGGATGTGATAGATGATGAAGAGGAAGAGTCGGATGATGGTGACTCAGATGAAAGCAGCGAGTAGGGGCCGAAGTCGCAGTTTGACGTTGCTGTACTAGAGTAAATTTCAGAAATTTCACTAAGTCCCGCGTCACAAAAGCGTGACCCTGCCAAATGGTGTCCGTTTGTACCAGCCGTTTCTGAACGTAGCTTGCGGAGTTTGAAAAGAAACGGATGGTCACGAGCCTATCATTAGCCGTCTTCTTCGATGCTCTGCTCATGTTTGTACGGTCGTTTCCGATGCATCTTTTTCATGTCGGGAGGATTTATGAATAATGGTGCCTTGGTAAACCAACTCCATAATTATGCTTTACTTTTGTCCGTAAGTCAGCGAACATGGGAGGTTCATATCTCGGTCATATCGCAATAATTGGCCTTTCAGTCTAGAGAACCACTGGTTGAATTGAGTTCAATTCCTTTAAATATCTGAGTTCAGGAATGTTCACATCGCGTGAAATTTGTCGTAAAAACCTCTGGATATAGAACAACAACGAGCTAGGTACTTATACTCCCAGCTTCCAACTTGCTTATCTCCTGCTCCAGGTTTACTCGAGCTTTCTGCTCACGGCTTTTGTAGAACTCGTCGGAGAAGTACAAGCGATCACGACCGAGGAATGACCTGAGAACCCTGCTTCTCCCAGCGCAGTAATCCGCTTCCTCAAAATGGCCGTATTCTGCTCGAATCTCCTCCGCGTAACGTTCATAAGCTGTCTCACTCCGCGAGAGCACCTCTAAGTCGAAATCGAGGAACAAACACAAATCAGAATCCGAGCGTTCGACATCCGTTGGCAGACTATGGGTGATGGTCCGCTCGATGTAACCCGCCACTCGAGAATAAATGGCCTCGGACAGACCAATTTCGGAAGCGAACGCCTTGAAGCATTTGACGCTCTCCATCTCGTTATCCTTGCTCTTCGGATCGTAAATCCAATCGTGAAAGAAGATGGCCAGTGTAAGCGCTGTTTCGTCTTTGACTACGGGGCGAAATTGATCCAAACACTGGAGCATGGAGTGGATGTGAGTGAGAGTGTGGTAGTGTCTTTGGGGCTCGTTGTAACGAGCGATGAACTCGTTGGCCCACTTCTTCTCTGTCGCTTCGTTCGCGCCCAGGGTCTTGACCAGCAGCGCGAACCTTGACTCCAGCTGGTGTTGGATTAATCCAGGATTCATTTCGAAAATAGCGTATCAATAGCGAAACCGACACCGTGAAATGAGAGTGGATTCCCTATATAAGTAAAGAACGTCTGAGGCGTAACGGAACCGTCGACGGTGGATATTTACAAAGAGAAGAGCGAGCAGCATGCAAGCATCATGTTCCCATGACACTCGCGGCCCGGTCGGAAATCAATTCCGCTCAGGCTTTCGTTTTGGTTTCGTTTCGTACAGTAACACCTTCCTTCGTCCTTAGCTTCACATCTGGACTTCCAAAAGCCTTACTGATACTCAATTGAGAGTTTAAAAGTCTGCCAGAAAACCGATTCCCTTGGTTTCCTGAACATTTCAATGTCTGCCAAATACTATGCCCAACAGCCTTACCCCTCTGGCCTCATGGATGCTGCCACACGTGTGCGATTTTCAACGACGCATATTCATTGCTCTCATGACAAATGCCTTGACGATCGATTTGAGCCCACAAACGTATAGGCTGCCATCTCGCCACCTTGTTGAAGTTGTGTTTCAAGTCTCCCCGTTCTAACCTCTCAGGCGATCTGCATTGTTACGTCGTTGGGGGGTTTGCAAATTTATCTCTTGCTGATTGAGCATTCACAGATCAAGACGACTGGGGCCGAATAGAGTACCAAAAATCAGGGAGCTTGCACTTGTCGAATTTCACTGCGGGAAGATTGATATGGAGAATTTGACGCACACAAACCACCATGCGGCTTTTTGTCCGGTGGAAGTCTGTCCTATTACGTCGCTGAACCTGCCGTTGTTTGGTCGATTGATGTTTATAAACCTAGACTGCCATGTCTTTCTCGTGTGTGTCGTCGCCACCATGTTGAATCCGCCGCTTTCTATCCTCTCAGACGATCTGCTTCGATACATCATTGGAGAGGTTGCAAATATCCCATTTTCAAATGAAGACCTCTGTAACTTATCCCTTGCTGATCGAGCATTCACACAGACCTGTCAAAAGTATATCTTTCGGGTCCTTGAATTATCGAACAGCGTAGACGCATCAGAGAAACTGAGCAAGTTAAAAAGGATCTTCGACGACAAGCCGTCATTCGCCAACTACGTCCGCGTGCTCGAGGTTGCCCACGATAGTGCATGGGTTTTCAAGGATCGGACCTTCATCAGCATCCTCCGACTTTTCGCCAGCTCACCTGTACCGCCACACACGCTTGGCTTGGGCAAAATAATGGGGAGGTCGTGGATAATCGAGGATCCCATATTCCTCGTGCAATGGCTCACGCAGTCATTCTTTTCGCAAACTCTGACCACGCTCCGCCTCCAAGAATGCAAGAACGTTCCATTACCTCTTTTCCTCGTCTTCCCCAGGTTGAGAGAAGTGTCTCTTGAAGATGTCGGAGCTACTGAGACGAGCTACCATAGATATCCCGATGACCTCTGTTCTGGCCGAGCTTCGCCAGCACTGGAGGTTCTCACATACCTCAACTCCCACAGCCTCGTCAAACAGATGATCGCCCCACCACCTCGGTTTACCACCCCGGTAGTCCTTTGGTCAAATTTGCGTGTTTTGACGCTAGCTCCTCGTGACAAGGAAGCAATGGCCTATTTGCAACCTATCCTCGATGCGGCTTGCGACACTCTGGAGGAACTGTATCTCACTGATATAGATATTGACGAATGTAGGTGTAGTGCCTTTTCGATAACGCGAAGCGAATTTGACGAATTTCGAAACCAGCTACAAAATCATCTCAAAAAATCCTCCTTTCTGAACTCGTGAACCTCGGCAATCTTTCAAACCTGCGCGTATTCGCTCTCTGCACCATTATCAAATGTAACAAACAGAGGAATGCACCACTCCCCGTCGGCCTTCGCGATATTAACATCGTCCTCAACGCGATTCCGAAGTCCAATAAAATCATGAACCTCTGGTTCGACTTTGCGATCTTGGGACGCCGGCCTTTTCATGGATATAAAGAACAAGATTGGGCTGGAATGTTCAACGATCGTTCGCATTTCGGACGGGAAGCCTCTCGAATTGGAACTACAGATGATAATATCTACAGGACAACTGGACACTGATCACCCTGGACAGGATGTTGTGTTCGCGCACTTTATGGACAAGGCAGCGTCGCTTTCCGAATACCCCAATATTTGCACTCACTTTTGGGACCCTACATTTTGGGATCGTGGGATTGGACCATTTCCTTGTGGTCAAGTTCGCAGTAGATGTAGGCGGTAGCACGTTTATAACTTCTTTCTTTCCACGCCCTCCAGGCTCCAGCCTGCAACCTTACATTCATTCATTTACAAATACATTTCTTTTTTGTAGCGCTCGATCTCATTCCCAAAGTCTTAAGCTTCACCTTTATCCGAAAGCGCACTAATCTTATCTTATCTTATCACTGCTCTTCTACCATCAATCTCGCCGGGTCGGCTGCTATTATCATGACTCGATGAAAGTCCATTCTCATTCTCCTCATCATTCATGACAATGTCCAACTCCGAATCCCCGCCCCCTGCTTCTGCAGACCTTCAAACGACATGGGCATTCCTAGAAGAGGGCATCGACCTCGTGATGGCGAACACACCCATTTCTTACGCAAAGGTGTTTTCTGATCAACTTAATCATCACATACGTCTCTGACCGATATCTCTCAGCATGTGGCACTAACGACCGCGGTATTCAACTATTGTATATCGTCTAAACGGACTGCCAAATCGCCTGCATCAGCAGCGTTCGATGGTACGGCCGCTGGCAGGCGACGTGAGTAGGTAAATATCTCTAGTCGTTCGAATTTTGACGATCATGGAAGCGGCTCACGGAGCAAACCTGATGGGTGGCGAACTATATAAAAATGTCAATCAATACTTTGGAACGCATCTGGGAGGTCTCCGAAATGTAGGCATCGTCGTTCCCATGCCCCTTCGATCTGACGTGGGGACTTTTTCAACCTTTTTAGCAAATCCAATCCTTGGAGGGCGAAGCCCTTCTGCAGTACTATGCGGCTGAGTGGTCTAGATATACCAAGGCGACGAGCACCGTCAATCATATCTTCACGCATCTGAATCGCCACTGGACCCAGAGGGAACGCGACGAAGGCCGCAGAAACGTCTATCCCGTCGACATCGTAAGCATCTCCCTTGTTCGTCGCTTAGAAAAGGTCTCAAACAACCTCTTTCTCTAGGTCGCTCTGGTAAAATGGAAAGATACTGTCTTCATTCCCTTTCAAACGAACCTTGTCGGCGCGGTTCTTCGTTTAATCGACGAAGAACGAAATGGCCGTGCTACCGATCAAGATCTTGTGAAGATAACCATCGACAGTTTTGTAGCGCTCGGGGTTGATGATCTTAACACGAATAAACAGTGTCTGGACATCTACAAGGAGCACTTCGAGCCTCCATTTATCGACGCCACCGAGAAATATTACAAATCAGAGGCAGAGATCTTCCTTGAATCTCACTCCATGTCAGATTATCTCCAGAAGGCTGAAGATCGCTTACGGGAAGAGGAAGATCGCGTGAAGCGCTATCTCAATGCCCGGACGCGAGAGCCGCTTATCGGCATATGCGAACAAATTCTCGTCCGAGAACGCTCATCATTAATCTGGGACAGCTTTCTGGGAGCGCTGGAGTCTGGCCGCGACGAAGATCTTCAACGAATATATTCACTCTTATCTCGGATTCCGGATGGTTTGGAACCTCTACAACAAAAATTCGAGGAGCACGTCGTAAAGAGCGGTTTAGCCGCCACTTCGAAGCTGGTCGAAGCAGGTTCTACCGCGGAATCGCTGGACCTCAAGCTTTACGTCGACGCATTGCTAGCGATCTGGCAGAAGAACTCGGAGACTATTACCAAGAATTTCGCAGACGATGCAGGGTTCGTCGCGAGTCTGGACAAGGGATGTCGGGAATTTGCCAACAGGAATGCGGCCACCGGCCAATCCAGCTCTATGTCGCGAGAGTTGATCGTTAAATACGCGGATCTCCTCCTGCACGAAGCCAACAAACTGGCGGGAACGGGCGATTCGGAACCGGATTTAAACCGCGTGGTACGTAGCAGAATACTGCCTTGTCCCAAATGATCGCTTATTGTCTTTGCGAAACAGATGATTTTGTTCCAGTACCTCGAAGACGGGGACAGCTTGACAACGCTCTATACAACAGCATTATCGCAGCCTACTATTCAAGGGGTATCGTCGAGAGTTGAGAGTGAACCGATCTAGTCTCTGGTTTGTAGTACTTGTTCGCACGTGCACGTTTCGAACGTTTGCACAGTCACGTAGTTGGCTACTCGAATCTATGAGTTATTTCATCATTCTATGGAGATCGGCATCAATTATGTTCTCCTTTTCACAGGATGGTACTCGAATAATACCTCTCCCTTCTGATGTCCTAACATCGAGCTGCTTCCAATACTTATATCCATCCGCGAGAATTTTAGTACTATTTCACCAGTGAAATCATAGTTCCTGTATGGTTTCCGATTGGCAGTCGCCAACGCAGGCACTGTAGTGGTAAATTACCGTACTTTCAACGGGCGCCTAATGGAGGACACCCGTACAAACCCTAGCGCAAATCACTGGATAGTATACCTTTATGTGTTCCTGGCTAGAATTAAACAATGACCCGCGATATCCACCGGTGTATAGCATCTATCGTCGTTCAAATATATATATTACCCAACTATTATCCGCCATATACTTCCAGCGTGGGCTATACTTTAACTCCGTCGATCGTCGGCAATACGGCATGACGCACTTCCCCGCTCCACTCTCCTCCACTTTGTAACAAATTTTAGCAGGCCCGTTCGTTATAAATGGGGCGCTGGGCCCAGTGAATATTTATCCTCCCACTTCCTTTTTCTTTCTCTCTCTCATCTTCAACCAAAAAAAAAGTCGCTACCATGTCGTCTCCAGCAATCTTCCACGCAGATGCCGTACTATTTGATATGGTCAGGACTTCGTTGCTCTCCATCGTTCGCTGGGCTGAATTTTTTTTTGTCTAGGACGGCACTCTAACGGACTCAATCTCAGCAGTCGAGGCTGCCTGGGGAAAGGTCGCCAAAGACATCGGGCAGGATCCCGAGTACGTTATCGCTGCGACCCACGGCAAGCGCGCAATCGACAATCTCTCTCAATTCAAACCTCATCTCCAAGACCACGAGGTTGAAGCGGAGGTGGAAAAATTCGAAAACACCATCCTTTACTACGCGGATGCGCACAGGATTCACAGTGGCAACAATACTCCTTTCGGGAGCATCCGTGGCGCCCCGTCTACCTTTACTTCACGCGAAGCCACACCTGGGCTTACTCCTGGGACATCTGCACCTCCTTCGCGCACGCCATCCATCTCCGGCTCTGACTCACGGCGTCCTTCATTCGGGAACCGTCTCCTCAACATGCTTAGCCTGGCAGCCGGGGTCCGTGTTCGCGATGAGGAGGAATCGCTGCTCCAGGATCAAGCTATCGCCGAGGACGACGAATTTATTGAACCGATCCAGCTCGACAACGGCAAAAAGACGCATGAAGACCTACTCGAGGCGTGGCAAATCGAGGCCGCAGGTGTTGATCGCGCTGTGCGTATCCTACCAGGTGTGAGGAAGATGCTCGATTCCATCCCACACGGAAGATATGCTGTCGCAACTTCTGGTGCCAAGACCTACGGTATGTTCTGATGCATATTCTCAAGGACGTTTCTGATGTCATACTTATCTCCTTTCTCTCCCAGCCTACGGTTGCATGGAGCGCGTCGGCATCACGCCTCCACGCGTCACCATCACAGCGGATGACAAGCGCCTAAAGGCAGGCAAGCCCGCACCCGATCCTTTCTTGCTCGCCGCCGAATGTCTCGGTTATGACGCTAAGCGCTGTGTTGTGTTTGAGGATTCTCCGAGTGGTATCAAGGCAGGCGTAGCGAGCGGCGCCACTGTCATTGCAGTTTGCACAAGCCACGAGAGGTCGAAGATTGAGGGATGCGGCGCCCATTACATCGTGGAGGATATGAGTAGAGTCGCATGCGACGTAGAGGAAGATGGTCATCTTAGATTTACAGTTTCCCATTGATAGACGCTCACTGGCATGAGCTTTCCATCTTATTTTATAGTTATTTTCTGCCATATATTCCTTTTTCCATATTCTCCGAAAGAATCACGGCTTTCGGTCGTCCTGAGTCATGCAATATTTCAGACGATCCCCGCCAGTCCCCGCCGGCAGGGTCCATAATTTCTTTCCCAGCAGGCCATTTTCATGAGGATTCATATGGATATGGTTGACCTTGCTTGCACCTTGCGCTCCTTCTTCTCGCAGACAAGTATTCCGTGGATAGAGCGATTCGGTATTTCTGTTGTATAGAACGTTGTCTAAAGATCTCTGTTTTCGATGTGCCTGAACAAAATCGTCGTTTTGTCCACTGGCGATGAATCGTCACGGTTCATCCCCTCCGAAAGTTACAGGTAACAGCCTCTGAATTCTTATGATGGGTCATCCCCCATAAAACTTGGTCCTTGGGATCCAGCGATTCGGTGCTGGAACCCATTTCCCCGAGTCGGGCCAACTAGCTTCAAAGCAGCAGTAAAACACTGTTAATGAGGTGCTCCTCGAATTTCTGCTGTAAAGGTCCCAGATCGTCCGGAATCCGAGATCATTAAGAGTGAAATCACTCGTTGAAGATCTACGTCGTGGACAAAGTCTAGCTGTCCTAGAAAACTGTCCTCAGCTGACTTATTTGTGATTGATTGATGTTCACAAACTTTCGTTCTCCTCGCCACCATGTTGAAGCCGCCACTCTCTCTCCTCTCAGATGATCTGCTTGATTACATCGTCAAACATGTTGAAAAGCTCCCAATTGCGGATGAAGACCTCTCCAGTTTATCACTTGCTGATCGCGCTTTCACACAGTCCTGTCAAAAATACCTCTTTCGGGAGCTCAAATTAGCGAACACCACAGACATATCCGAGATGCTGAAAAGGTTGAAAAAGATCTTGGACAAAAAGCCGACATTCGCCAACTACTTCCGCATGGTTGAGCTTCCCAATGAGACTGCATGGCTTATCAGCGATCATACCTTCATCAGCATCTTCCAACTGTTCGCCAACTCACCCGTGCCGCCATGTGAACTTTTTTTAGGGCGCGGAATGTGCGATTCGCGACTAATCGACGATCCTGTCCTCGCCGTGCGATGGCTCACGCAATCATTCCTTTCGCAAACCCTAACCATCCTCCACCTCAAAATATGCAAGAACGTTCCATTACCTATTTTCCTCGCCTTCCCTAGGCTGAGAGAACTGTCTCTTGATCGGGTTGGAGCTACTGAGAAGAGCTACCATAGGTATCCCGATGGCCTATGTTCAGGTCGAGACGCACCATCACTGGAGGTTTTCAGCCACCGCAACTCCCACAGCGTTGTCGCACAGTTGATCACACCACCGCCTAGGTTTACCACCCCAGTAGTCCTTTGGTCGAACTTGCGTGTTTTAACGCTGGCTCCTCGTGACAAGGAAGGAATGGCCCATTTGCAACCTATCCTCGATGCGGCTTGCGACACTCTGGAGGAACTGTATCTCACTGATACAGATGTTGAGGAATGTAGGCGTAGTTTTTTTTTCGATGACCTGAAGCGAATCTGACGAATTTCGAAACCAGATGAAAACTTATCTCAAAAAATCTTCCTTGCTGAACTCGTGAACCTCGGCAATCTTCCAAACCTGCGCGTATTCGCTGTCTGCACCATTATCAAATGTAACAAACAAAAGAATGCACCACTCCCCATCGGCCTTCGTGATATTAACGTGGTCCTCAACGCGATACCCAAGTCCAATAAAATCATAAACCTCTGGTTCGACTTCGAGATTATCGGTCTCCGGGATTTCCATGGATGTCGAGATCAAGATTGGGCCGGAATGTTCAATGAAATCATTCGCATTTCAGGCGGGAAGCCTCTCGAGTTGGAATTGCAACTAATGGTATCGACAATGGACATGAACAAAGAACCTGTTGGACATCATGAATTGATCAAGAAGATCATGGAGAACGCAACATCGCTTTCCGACTACCCCAATATTTGCACTCACTTTTGGGACCCTAAACTTTGGGAACGAGATATTGGACCTGGTCCCTTTCCCCGTGGCCAAGTCCGCAGTAGATGTAAGCAGTAGCGTTTTCACTGAATACGAGGCGCATGTGAAAAACAGTCCTTGAAGCGCCAATATTCAGCAAAAGGCAAAAAAAAAAAAAAAAAAAAAAAAAAAAAAAAAAAAAAAAAAAAAAGAAAAAAAAAACCATGACTATGCATGGCGCTGATTCGAGTCATTCGAGAGGCCCCGGGAATATCTAAAGAAGCTCCCGAATAGGTCTGTGCCGATTTTGCGCTTTGCGGCCTGAGGGCCCAAAAATCGCGATATTTCTGTCCATACTTGACGGATTCGCGGCCGTCGAAGAGATTTTCTGCGACATCCTCGCCCAAATTATTTTGAGGACAACCTTTTGGAAATTTCCAGCGATAACATGACGATGACGGAGGAAAACGCATGCGCCATATCAGACTCGGAGGAAGTGCCTATGTAGGATGTGCCAGTGCGCCGCCCTTCAAGTTGAGGGCACCACGTGCGGTGGCTTGGGGAATCTCATCACAGCTGCGTTTGGTTCCACGAGAAATTTATTTTTGTAAAAGTGAGGAAACAGACCTTGAATGAGCGCAAAACGCCAGCATGCTCTGAGCGAACTGCTCCTCGAAGAATTGTCGCTGACTTGAAGGATGATCGGGATCTTCATTTGGCCTTGTTTGCCATAAGCCTGGTTTGTGTCATTGCCAGCGTCTTCATGATCCTCCGTTCTTCATGTTTCCGATACGTACGTAGCGAGGACACTCCTGAACATCGCGCACACCCAAAGGCTCGCTGTTTTCTATAACACTTCTCGATATATCTGGTTCCCTCCAACAACGCCTCCGGTGCGACGGGTTGGTGTTTTCCATTGAAGGCGGTCTTGTGAACAAGAACCCCCACATAGGAATCTAATTCCCTCAAGTTGGTAAGCTGGGACTTTTCTTTCTCGAAACGAACATGATTCTAACTGACATGCGATTGGCAATGAAAGAAGTAACGTCGATCTGGAGTCGACTTCTTCGAATCACATGCCAATTACGAGTTACAACTCTTACCTGTCAAAACCGCTCCTTCGAATTCCCTAAATACATCACAATCTCTTCTTCAGATACACCACAACGATGGCCGCACTCGATTACATCGATATCCCAATCGGGGCAACGCGCCTACGCAGCCTCTCAAATACGAAAAATGCCAAGTCACACGACGTCCGCCCTGCTCCCAAAATTACCACCTCCATCCCGAATCCCTCACCACCGCCCTCACCCACGTCAATTAAAAGACGCCCGTCGATTTTATCGTCTACGGCTGCGTCTTTAACGTCCCCCTCGTTGTCATTGATCCCACAACTTATGTTGTCGGCTTCCCTGCCACCGCTTTCGCCTAACCCGAATGCTCCACAGCCAGTAACGGGAGTGTCTAAAGGAGAAACCACGTTGTTATCATCGCGAGATCCTCTGTCGTTACCCATCATGTCAACGAATTTTAAGCGCTTCGTCTCAATCATTGGGCCGGTATTTTGGTTACAGGATAGAGTTGAGGAGATTATCCTGTGGAAAACGGGTCCGGCGAGGACACTTGTTTGGATGGCGGCCTATTCTTTCATTTGTTCGTTCCATTCTCTTGGTTTTTTCTGGTTTCTTGGCTGAACACATCAAAGGTTTCTTCCCCCGAATTCTCCTCTTAATGCCTCATATCGTCCTCATCGGCGTTATCCTCGCGACCTATCCGTATCCCTCCAAGGCTAATGAGGATCCCATCTCCACTGCTCAAGCTACGCCTACTCCTCAAAGTGCGGCGGAAGGGTCCGTCCCTTGGCAGGCTAACATCCAAGGAATACAAAACTTAATGGGCGCGGTGTAAGTTGTCTTTTCTTTTTCTCCTCGTCATTCTCATTCTTCTGGACAGAGCCGATCTACACGACCTCGTCGCCCCTCATCTCTATCATCTGCGTTTAAACCCCCAACACATATCAAGCACTTCACAGCGTAGCAACAACCCCGTCGTTGTTCCTCGGTCACCATATACCCCACATCTCCTCGCACTTCTCTCTTTGTCGTTCTTCCCCCTTTTATTTATCATCCATTTACCTTTATTTCCCATCCGAGAAGTGTGTCTCGTCGTTGGGCTTGTTCCTTTCGTTATCACGCATCCGTATGTCCGTGCTGTGCTGCTTCCGATGCTGTGGCACGCTTTCGTGGATGTGATGCCATTTGTGCTCGTTCGGATGGGAAGGGTCAAGAACCGTGCGGCTGAGAAATTGCATTTCGGGCGATGGTCATGGAAAGGGAAAGCAAAAGGATATAACGAGGCGATGAAAGGCGATGATTACAGTGTGGGGGATAAGGATACAGACATGCCGCCATTACCGCTTTCTATGGTTCTGCGCAGAGTGATGGATGACGATCGGTTGAGTGACGAGTGTTGGAATTCAGAGATGAGGGAGGTGCAGTTGTGGGAGAATGAGCGGTTTGGTGGTATGTTTATTTATTCTATTCGATTTTCTATTCTAATTGTCCATGTAGGCCCGGTTCCATCTGATTCACCGACGTTGATAGCAACGACTATGGGCGCTTCTTCTTCGTCGTCCTCCGCTTCTTACGCTACCTCTTCCTCGGCTTCGGGCTCGACCTCATCTGTGCAACCGCAAAAAGGATGGAGCAAACAGAATCTAAGACCTGGAGAAAGAAGCGCATGGACACGTGGAAGAGACGGATGGAGTGGAGTTGGTGTTGGTGGGTATGGGAGTTTGGTGGAGGGTGGGGAGGTTAGGTTCGTTCTTTCTTCCTCCTTCTTTCCCGTGTGATGGATATCATCCATACTGATGACATTCCTTTCCTGCGTTTCCATTTCCGTTTTGATTACAGTAGCAATCTCACGTTCTCGCTCGCGCCGGGATGGTCGTTCGTGGAGTCTGAAGATTGGAGGAAGGACGTGAGATGTGCCTGGTCGGGGTGTGGTGGAGATTTTGGTATATCTTTGTTGTTCTTTTTGCCGATGTTGAGACTTACTTTCTTCTTTCAGATGGCTGGGTGTACACCAACGACGCATGGATTGGAGCCAGGGGAACACCATATATATCGGGTGGGGGAAGTGTTACGAGACGTAGGAGGTGGGTGAGGAGGGTGTGGTATGATCCTGCGAGGGCTGGTGTGGATGGGTAGGTAGGGGCGTTGGAGTTCCGGTGGGGGTGGCGGCGAGGAGTTTGATGGGAAGAACAATTTAATTTTTGAGTAGTATTTTAATTTTCTTTTACAGTTTTTACGAGACCGTGCATGAATTCGGTAAAAGCCTCGTTTATTAATGAGAGGTTGGAGGTAGCTCGAGGAATGGTACTGCTGCCCAACGTCGCTGCTTCTGCGCTCTGCCCCCTTCCGCAGTCTCTCAATCTCAGGTTCCCTCGAACGAAGGAGTTCCCTGGTTTATGTCAAGGTCTTTTCGAGTATCTTACATCGTTCCTCAAGATGCGCTGAATAGTCCTGTGCGCGAGCGAAGTCATGCTCCCAGATGTTGTGCATTTGCGAGTTTTGTGCGAAGTTGACTCGGAGGCGCCCAACCAGGATCAATGACGTCATCCAGATTCAGTGATCGAGTGATTCACCTCAACGACAAGAATTTAATTTAACCGAGGAATTCAATCATCTTTCCGTCGCATTCTCTCAGGATCAAGGTGAAATCTTCGATGCCCAACCCCCAACCCACAGGTCTGCCCGTCCCCCCTGCCTCGGCGGATGTTCAAACATCATGGCCGTTCCTCGAAGAGGGCATTAATCGCATGATGACGGAACCTCGTGTTTCGTTTCAAAAGGTGTGCGTTTTCAATCTGTGAGTTGATTCAATTTTTTTTTCCTTTGCATGGTGATCCCTCGGATTAATTGAAGAAGGTTGAATAATTCATACGAGTAGAAGAAGCACACCGTGTAAGAGTGCTAACTCAATTCACAGCCACGAAAACGGATTAAGTATCAGCAACTGCCATCCCGTAAAACCGAAAACGCTCGGCGTTAATGATGTCTGCATTTTGCAATCACAGTTGTCGTACATATTTTCTGCGGTTTAAAACGGAGAAGAGTTGGACGCAGCTTTAAATAAACAAGCGTGCTGCCGTCTGTGATGACTGATAGTGGGAATGCGGAGCGTTGAAGGGGTCCATAACCTATGAGATATCGAGCGACGAGCGATCAATTCGGACTCCCGAGGGGCAATGGGAATGAATTTCTTGTATGAATGTACTCCTAGACGTTTTACTACCTTATATACCATTGTGATGCTTTTCGGATGGTATACAATAGTTATACACAGCGGTGATTACTGTAATGAGATGCGTTGCGAGGCTATCCTCATCGTATTTGACGACAAAGTTGACCGTACAAACACCTTTGAATATGAATCACTTATGAATTACATCTACCGCGAACTTGACCACGGGGAAATGAACCAAGCCCACGATTCGAAAACGTAGGGTTCCAAAAGTGCGTGCAGATATTGGGATATCCCGCAAGCGCCGACTTTGCCTTCTCCATAATGTGCGTGAACAGATCCTCCTGTCCAGGGTGTTCAATTTGCGATGCGCTTTCCCAAAATACCTCCATCATTAATTCCAACTCGAGGGGCTTCCCGTCTGAAATGCGGATGACTTCTTTGAACATTCCAGCCCAATCTCGCTCAAGACAATCACCGAAAGGGTGTTGACCGATGATGGTGAAGTCGAACCAGAGGTTCGCGACTTTATTGGATTTGGGTATCGTACCCAGGACAATGTTAATATCGTGGAGGACTGGAATGAGGTGTGCTGGAAATGCTGGTTTATCGCATTTGATAACTTTGGCGTAGAGAGCAAATACTCGCAGGTTTGGAAGATTGCAGAGGTTCAGGAGTCCAGCGAGCGGCAATTGTGGATCTTGTTAGGGAGCATGTCAAATACCCTTCTCTCCACCAGAAGAAGAAAAAAGCTACCCCACCATCCATTCCACTTCCTTGTAGTGAGGTACAATTCCTCCAGTGCGCTGCAAGCCGCGTCGAGGATAGGTTGTAAACAGGTAATTGTTTCCTCCTCTTGAGGACATAACGTCAGAACACGCAAGCTTGACCAATGGACCGCTGGTCTGTTGAACTTAGGAAGTGGAATGATCATTTCTTCAACAACACTGTCCACGTTGCGCGAGGCGAAAACCTCTAGCGATGGCGGCTCTCGGTCGGAACATAGGTTGGCTGGGTATTCATCATAGCTCTCCTTACCGAAACAGTCCTCGAGGGAGACTTCTCTCAGCCTGGGGCAGATGAAGAAAAGAAGTAACGGGATATCCTCGCAGTCCTCGAGGTAGAGAACTCTCAGGGTTTGCGAGAAGAATGATTGTGTGAGCGATCGCACGACGAATACGGGATTGCGGATTGACCAAAAACGCGTGAGTTCCATATGGCCGAAACGAATTTCCTGTGGTGGCACAGGTGAGTTGGAAAGCAGCTGGAGGATGCTGATGAAGATGGGATCGTCGAAAAGCCATGCGCAGTTGTTGGGAAGTTCTACTAGGCGGACGTGGTTGACGAAGAACGGGTTGTCATCCAAGATGATTTTCAACCTTTCTAGCCTCTTGGATATGATCTCCCTCTTGTCCGCTAACCTGAGTTCCCGAAATATGGACTTTTGACAGGATTGGGTGAAAGCTCGATCAGCAAGGGATAAATCGCGGAGGGTTTTTTCAGTGTCTGAACCTGGAAAATGAGGCTTTGGATTTCCAATGTGCTCGACGATGTAAGCAAGCAGATCGTCAGAGAGGTGAGAAATCGGTGGGTTCAGCATGATGGCGAGAGGCAAAGAGCGATATGTAGACGACCTGCAGATTGTCTGGGAAAAGCAATCACTGTTTTTTTACTTACCCACCGGCGACTGGTTTTTGCCGAGCTGCGATAATTCCGGGAGGCACTTGAGTTTGAACTGCCAAAATCTAGCAATAAAACAAAACTTACTATATCATACTACACTGATTCGGGAGCCTACCAAGCTCCAGCAGAGGTCTGTACGGGTTTTACGGTTTGAGGCCAAGTTCGCAATAAGTTCCATTGGCGGTTGCAAGTTAACCACAGCGCCATTCGAACACGCTATCGAAGCGCTCTATCCACGGATATCTGCGAGAGGAAAGAGAGCGCAGTACTCAAGGTCGGAAGCGGACGCTCGTCGCGTTGCAAGTACGTGGCAAATAAGGGCAAATAAGGCGGCCAAATTGTCGATCGCCTTTCCTCTTGCCGTCATGTTGAACCCACCGCTTTCTCACCTCTCAGATGATTTGCTTGTTTATATCGTCGAACACATCGGAAAGACATATCCATACACTAAAAAAAGCCTCTGTAATTTGTCCCTTGCTGATCGCGCTTTCACCCAGCCCTGTCAAAAGTACATCTTTCGGGACCTCAAGTTAGCGGACAAGATGGGGATCGTATCCAGGAAGCTAGAAACATTGAAAACGATCTTGGACGACAAGCCTTTCTTCGCCAACCACGTCCGCCTGGTTGAGCTTTCCAACAGCTGCTCATGGCTTTTCAGCGATCATACCTTCATCAGCATCCTCCAACTGCTTTCCAACTCGCCTGTGCCACCACACGAAATTCGTTTCAGCCGTACGCATGGAACGGGAATTCGCTCAATCTTTAATCCCTTACTCGTCGTGCGATCACTCACACAATCGTTCTTTTCGCAAACTCTGAGTGTTCTCCACCTCAAGGAGTGCACGGGTGTTCCGTTATCTCTTTTCTTAATCTGCCCCAGGCTGAGACAAGTGTCCCTCGAGCACTGTTCGGCCGAAACTAGTTACGATGAATTTCCAGATAACCTATGTTCTGGCCGAGAGCCGCCATCACTCGAGGTCCTTAGCCACCGCAACTCGAACGTTGTGGAACAGATGATCACTCCGCCTCCTAGGTTCAACACACCTATGGTTCTTTGGTCAAATTTGCGTGTTTTGACATTATCTCAGGGGAAGGGGGAAATGGCCTGTTTGCAACCTATCCTCGACGGGGCTTGCGGTACATTGGAGGAATTGTACCTCACAAACGGAGGTGCATGGTGGTGTAGTTCCTTTTCTTTCTTATAACAAGAGGGGAATTTGACACATTTCTTAACAAGGTCCACAGTTGTCACTCGCTGGACGCGTGAACCTTCACAATGTTCCGACCCTGCAAGTATTTGCTGTCTACACCAAAGTTGTCCAACAATACTCGTATGGAGCAGGACGGCCTCTCGTTCCAGTCCTCCACGATATTAACATTGTACTTGGTACGATCCCCAGGTCCAATAAAGTCACGAACCTCTGCTTCGACTTTACGATCGTCGGCAGTCACTCTCTTGAGCAAGATTGGGTCGGAATTTTCGATGAAGTCATCCGCATTTCGGATGGGAAGACTCTCGAATTGGAATTAAAGATGGGAATATATGAAATAGACCTCCCTGGACAAGATGAGATGTTCACGCAGATGACGGAGAAGGCGACGTCGGTGCTTTCGGCCTATCCCAATATTTCCACGCGCTTCTGTAACCCTACCCTTTGGGGTGGACTTCATCCGTTTCCCGGCGGCCAAGGTCGCAGTAGTTTTGGGACGTAAGGATGGTCAGCGCTTGAGGGTGATCGACATGACCAGTTGTCGATTGGGGGAACTTGAAGGAAAGGTTCAAAGTTTGTCAAGTCTTATGGATTTCCTTCTTTTCTGATTCCTAGTCGCTACTACATACTCCGAATTCTGTATCCAAAAATCACTTTTTTGTTCGTTGCTTAGGCTTTGGCTGCGACGGCTCGGACCTAATTTAAAGCCGGTCCCGCTGTCCCGAGTCAAAATTGATGGTAAATAATGCCAAATGAACGTCGTGACTACGCAGGCGTCTCAGGCTCTCTTTCCAAAGCACCCATCATGTGCTTCCCAGTAGAACTCCTCGAACTCGTATTCAATTTCTGCTACTTGGGTTCTTTCAATGAAGAACCGTCACTTTCTACCCTTTTCCCCTATTACTTGGCCGAGGTGGATCCTCTGTGGAAATGCATCTTGCTCAAGTTTCCGAACTATTGGACTCAAGCGGTCTTTAAAACCGCAAATGGCGTTTCCGACACTCAGTACATATCACGACGCATGCCTACCAATTTTTTGGGTGTGGCCATCATACGTCGCTCCGGAGATGCAGTCAAGGGGACGCGGGTCAAAAACCTCATGGATCTCCTGGAATCGAATATGTTTCCATGCGAGAGTTTTTTCATCGATGTATATGCAAGCTCGTCCCTACCATCTATTACCACCGATTTCAACCGTGTTCCACCCACTTTCGAATACTTGCCCGACGTTAAAAGCGATCGCGCCTCCGAACGTGAAGTTCACATGCCCTCCTACATAATCGCGATAGTTCACGATGGGTATACTCTGAGTAGGAACCTATCCTGGCTTCGGCATTATAAAAATCTGATGTCATTGGCTGTATCTCCACCCGACCATCGTCAACTGGGCATCCTGGACGTAGACTGGGCGCTACAGACAGTGTTTCCGATGACTACCCCGCCAAAGGAAGGAACCGGCAACTCACAAAGCCTCACGGTTGAGGACATCACTGACTCAAGACTCGGTATGACTCTTACACGCTCCATGCATCTAAGTTTGTTATGCACTCACTTCCCTCTACTGCAAGAGCTCCATCTGACTTGTGGTGTGTTTCTCCGCCAAATTCCCCAATGCGAACGACTCATTCTCGAGGGATATGATCGTGCTCATTTCTTCATCGGCGGTCTATTTGACGAAACCGTTTTTGTCAGTCCCGCGCTGCATCTCATCGACTGCACCGGTTTCACCGACGCCGAACTCGACCTTCTCACCAAGGTCGATCCGGCCACCGAATGCCCCTTGTTTTCCGTAAACTTGAAATGCTTGAAGCTCACTAAGTGTCGTAATTTTACCATTGCAGCACTTAATAATATGATCCATGCACGAGGGCAATCTTTGTGGAATTTCTTGTGGGCTTTCGTGAAGAGGAGGCACTTCGCATCCTTGATGGTGAGCGGGTACGGGACCCCGTTGGCGGTGGAAGATGGTGAGTGGTTAAATATTCATTTGATGTACTTTCAGTGGGAGGGGGTGTTTTTTCCCTCTGCAGGTTCTTGATTCCTACGGATTCTCAGGTGTCCTGATCCAATATTCGATGTATTATCATTACGAAAATTCATGTTCATTCATATGAACCTCGACGCAAGTGTAAAATGAATGCGAAGGGAATATCCTTAATGTCGCGATCTGTGTATATGTTCGTCGGCTCCTAAGGATATTACAGCCAATAGTTCCTTTAACTTTATGTGAAGTTTCTTGAACGTGGATATCTAGGAAATTCTTAGAGAACTTGACGAGGAAAGCTCTCGATCTTTCACGCGTTTCAAGTTGGGGGTATACGTAAAAACTGGTTATGGAATTTCTAGTAGAATAATGTAACAAAATTAGCGAGAATCAACCAACCCTATCGACACCGTGCTTTAGATCCTTCGCTTCAAACCACAAATCCCTATGTAATTATCATGTCAATCCATCAGCACGACGACACGTGAAATATTCAAATCACGTACCCCATTAACCCGAATATTCTGCCCAGTAATCCACTGTGCCGCTTGACTGGCCAAAAACCCAACCAACGGTGCGATATCGTCTGGTTCCCCAAGTCGTCTAGAGGGACTTTGCTTCGCGATAGAGTCGATGATATTTTGTGGCTTTCCTTCACGAAACATGGGAGTATCAACGGGGCCTGGGGAAATGGTGTTCACGGTTATACCACGAGTACCGAGATCCTTTGCGAGGACGCGCGAGATCTGTTCGATGGCACCTTTCGTCGCTAGATAGCAGAGGGCATTCGGCGTCACACCTGTGAAAGAACGGGATTGAATAAACGAAGATAACATTGGTGGAGGAAGGGATGATACGTACTCGACGCGGCGGTCAGGCTGGATGAAAAGAAAATAATGCGGCCACCAGCTATACAGTGAATTATTCAAATTCGTCCTTGGGTAAAAGGGTAAGGCGACTTACGAGAGGGAAGGATAGCAGCCGCAGCCTTCGCCATAAACAACGGCGCCTTCACGTTGATATCGAAATGCGAATCGAAGAAATTCTCGTCAACTTCCGCCAGCGTCTTGCTCCCCATAATTCCAGCATTCAACACAAGGATGTCGATCTTCCCAAATGTTTTCACGGCTTCGTCAAGGAGGAATTGACCGCCCTGGAGTGTGGACGTGTCGGCGCAGACAGCAATTGAGCCTCCCTTTCCTTGAGATCGAACCGACTGGACGACTTCTTCAGCTGCGACCGCGTCGGTGACATAGTTGACCACCACATGTGCGCCGTGCTCCCCAAGGCATTTGGCAATCGCTGCACCCGTCGAGCGAGACGAGCCAGTGACGACAGCCACTTTGCCTATTAGCTTAAATCAGCTCCAAGTCGAAGGAAAGAAAGAGACAGTACCAACCTAAAAGGGACGTATTCGCTAGAAACGTCGAGGAGATTGAGGGCTGTTTTGTAATCTTCGCCGGGGTAGGTACGGCTAGGCGATTGTTGCTGGGGCGAACAGAGCTGAAGAAGTTTGCCATTGTTCCCGACATCGTAGGCTTGCGAGAAGGCATGATACGAAGGAGACTCGAGAGGAGGAACTTAAAAGGAACTTGGGGAGGAATGCGGATTACCCAATTTGCGAGTGCCCCACTCAAAAACTCGACTCGACGATACAGTGTGCTTGACGTGCATCATCCTTGCATTCTCCTCATGCAAATACCTTTGCAGTGTTTTCCTCGAGCCATTAATTCGGCCGTCCGACAGAAGCCGAATGTTATCATATCGCCAGTGGAATAGGTGTGGCGCATGGTATACGCATGCTGGCAATAACGCAGCCCACGAGGCCCATCCCGAATGCCGAGTCTAGGGAGTTTAAATTTGAGAGTGTAACGCAACGCCTCCCTTTGAAAAAATTGACATAGCAAATGCAAATTCGGCCAAGAATATAAGCATCGTGAACGAGTCCCTGAAAAAATATAACTTCCAGTATAAAAAAAAGATCGAAAGTCCGAAAACGAATGTGGTCCACGTCAGAGCTCTGGGTCCGCTTGTTTGAGGTATCGAAATGTGACGACGCGCGCACGAAACCATTCCATATCCTTCTCTGTGAGCTCCGCGACATCGCAGCGAATGACATGCAATTCCCGTATGGCAGGACCGAAGGGCGCTGTAGTCCTCCAACTCGGATCGTCGTAGTTGATAGACCGACTTCGGAGTTTGATCATCTTCTTCAACTTTTTCAGGGAAAATCTGGGAAGATGGGCGAGGTAGAGGGTTTCGACCCACGGGCAATGGAATTCACCGTCGTCCCAATCACTGGTCGTCCGTAACATATCCAGGAACGAATCTCCGAATCCACGACACCGGCCGATCCAGAGATGGGACCCTTCCCACTCCTGTAGAATAGGTTCGAGAGGATCGCGGGGATCGATGTCTTCGAGAACGAGCTTTGAAACAGCAGGAACGAATGGAAGGGAACAGCGTGTGATGTGGATGGTATGTAGCTCGTTCATGGTGCACGTCCGGAAAATCTCGTCCATTATCAATGCCTCCACCTCTTCGAAATGCAAGACCTGAATTTGGTTGGTAAACACTGCGCTTGAGCCCAAGAGGACGAAAACCTTGTCAAATTTCAGTCGGAGGAGGTTGGGCAGGGTTTGAATCGTCTCTAGAATGTGATCCAAATGAATGTAATTCTTGGCGTCCACCGAGTAGTTCAATAATACGAGCTGCTCCAGGGAACGCTGGGATCGAAGCCATCCGCTGCACACATCTGGGAGATTTCGCCCATCCAGCACCAAACTTCGTAGGGAGGTATCGCCCCATTCAGGCCGGATGGGGAATAATACTTCGTCTCTAGGACTAAGGTCGTTAAAATCACAGAATAGTGACAGGGATTCAAGAATAGACGGATAGCCCACAAAATGCCGGAGGATGCGAGGGAGGGATGAATTTAGGTGTACGTCAATGTGGATACTCCGACACCGATGGAGATGAGGGGTCAATAGATCGACAAGAGCCTGGACCTGCTGCTTTTCCGATATATCATCCATATTCCCCGGTGATCGAGGGGCGTCCTTCTTGATAATGGCGATGTCTACCGTGAGGTCTTTCGACCACGACAGAACCGAAGCAGCATCGAAAGGCGGCTTGGACTCGGAATCGAGATGGAATATGGCTGTCCTCCAATATCTCGGCGAGGAGGATAGAACTTCCATCCAGTATCGACATACCGAAGCATGGGAATAAGGGAACCAAACCCCGGACTTGAGCAGTTTGAATCTGTCAACTTGAGAACCGAATCGTTGCGAAGGCGAAAGTCCCTTGCTTATGAAATGCCAGGGCGGTTCATTTAACTGGGCCTTTTTATGTTTGATTTTATCGAGATGCTTTAGTTCAGAGCAAAAATCGAATACCAACGCCAGAAGCTCTGCGGGCAATGACTCGATCGTCGTCGTCCGAGTCGTTGTCTCGTTGGCCATCGACACGTCATCCGTTTGCGTGATAGGTAGCGTACTTATCCTTGAGCCTGGTGAGAAAAAAGATGATCAAACAACAAAATCTGCAGCAATAGATTATAACACAGACCCTTGCACAAACCAAAGCTGTAAGTAAGCAGCAGCTTGGAAACGAGGAAGGAGCGTGGCCTACCGGGCTTCACAACAACCGGCGGGCCGCATCCCGAAGTGTAGATAAGATAAGAATCATAAGATAAGATAAGATAAAAGGATTCCTGGATTTGCGTTGGATTTCCGGTGGGGAGCTCAAGGCACACGGTACACATCTACCTCTTCGATCCACTGAAATGTCCGATAACCTCCTTGGACAGGTTTGATATGGAGATGCATATCACTTCCCCTACGTTACGCAACTTGGGCATTTGTATGGCGCTTAAAAAATGCCAAGATCCATTATTCCGGGCGGACGTTCGGAATCTGACTCGACGTTTTCAGGGAAAACAGTTAACAAAAGCCTTTGAAGCATTCTCGATCGGTGCCGCACCATGCACACGTATCTTGACTCCACAAATTCAGGTATACTTAGTTCAAAACACAGCCCTCAAGGAACCCTTATTACAAATCTTACAACGCCCTAGCATATATTCTAGAGGCTGCGGTGACACACTACGTATACCTATTATTAATTTCAATGTACTTCGCTATTTAAATCGAATCTCATCAGTACAATGTCCAATTCCTTTTCAGACCCCGAATTCCTCGATCCTTTACAAAATTATCGACATTCTACAACTCTACTTCCCAAATGGACGTCGCCAGCACCATATACGCACTTGCCGTAGCCGTCTACAAGCTTTCAGTGGGTATCGTTAATTTCGTGGGACAGCACCAGGAGAAAGGCCCTCTGATCACCAACATCTCCGATATCGCTAACCAAATCCAAAGTATCATTTCCCCTCTCCTCCTCCCAAATCACGTCACATACGACTCAGTGAAACAAGTTCTCCAGGCGCTTCAGAAAGCGCTCGCTCGCACAGATAAACACTTGCGTGCCTGGGAAGAGCGCCCAAGTCTACGATTTGTTGCGTTCGTCAATCCATCGGCGGTGACCTCCCAGCTTCGCGAAGATCGAGAGCAGCTCGTCCACCAATGTCTTTTGCTCCTGGTTGCAATGCAAGTTGGGGATCACATGAGGCAATATCGACTGCTCTTACCTACGGCAGAAGACGATACTTCAACCCTTCCCGAGTACAGCGAGGTGGCTTTATCCCGTCGTGCTTCAAGTTCGAGTTCGAAAATCCACGACCCCAAGTCTCAATCGGTATTGAAGCCAACGCTTCCATTATTGATCTGGATCGACGACGACCCAGAGGGAAACGTTCGCAATGCCGCGTACGCTTCTAAACGTGGAGTCACCGTTGTTCGACTCGGTTCGACTTTAGCAACGAAAACCTGGATTCGGGTTAACAAAGGTGAGCTTTTGTAATCCTCCATATATCTCGGGGTGGGATTTTGATATGACTATCCTCCGCAGACTACCTGAAGAAGAACGATGATCCCCGGAATTTGCGCTTCATTTCCGATCAAGTGCGTCATGAGGTTAACGCTGAAGGTGTTCTACACAAAAATCTGAAAGCTGGAAACGAAATCACGAAATTCATTCGAGACGAGGGGTTCAAGGCTCCGATTCTCATATGTACCAGCAAGCAAGGCATTGCGCTTACTGGCTATGTCCGCTCGTATCCCAATACAGGCTCGCTGAAAGGGTCTGACTATAAAATCCTCAACGAATATTTGGAGGCACTAGGGGCCCGCAGGAGGGATGATACGGGTTGGATGAAATTTGGCGGATGACCAAGCATGGGCATTGGGGCACAAGTTTCTCACCTTCCGATCAACAAGAGAATTCAGCTCTGTGTACGGCACGAGGAAGTCCATCGACGTTGCTGGTAGGGCCGATTTCCGTATTCCCAGACACCTACAATTTCACATCCCTCAAAGTTCTTGTGGTATAAAAAACTCATGCATGCTCATATTTTTCCGGTCGAGTCCCCCCAATGAATATATTTTATATCTCATCCAAAGTTTCTACTCCAGCTCATCATGGGACGGACAACCCATTACGTAGAGATCCAGTTCTTGTCCGGTCCAACGATCCACCGACGCCAAGTAGTATGTACTTAGCAAGCACTTTTATCGAAATTTTATCTGTGGCTGTGCCGGAGGTTTGGTCCGAATGTGTCGTCGCCGGCGGCATTTAAGTTGTATTTCAGCCTGAGGGCTTTTATTTCCTGGAAGAGTGGACGGAATGGACGAGGATGTCAGGTTGTTATCAAGGGGAAGCAGAACCGGACTTCTGCGAAGCGCCAACTGATGTTTTCCTCTCAGGCCATGTGTTAAATTATATGGTAAAACCTGACAATGTAATTCTTCCACAAAATGGTATGTAAACTAAACAGAAAAACGAGGCAACAGATGATACTGTACTGGTACACAAAAAGAGCATTCAACATAGCTGGGTAATTTTTTTTGGCTTTTTCGTAGAATGTGTAAGCAGACATGGGGAAAGACAGGTAAAAGAGAGATACATGCATAGTGGTACATCATGACCGAGAAGCACTTGAGAGACTGGAAGAACGCAAGAGCAGGAGAAGAATGTGGAAGCCTAGTTCCTGTCAAGTCCATGGCAATCATCCCCTAGATTCTAGCTTGGAGCCAGACTGCTGTATGCGGTCTCGGGGACGTTTGCATCCTGTACCCGTTGCCAGTTGATGAAACGGCCTTTACCGATACCGGTCGTAAAGGGGTCAATACCTGGACGGAAGGTAGTCATAAGGTCTGTGCTTAAAACAGTCTCTGCATTCTCCTTGGGTGCAGCATTCGTGATCAATTTGGAACGTAGGAGCTTCGCCCAGAAATTCAGGCTAGAAATTCAAACGGAATCCTATCAGAAATTTGTCTTTCATATGTCAGATACATGACGCACATAAAGTCACCGCATCCTTTCCACCTTCCCATGTCCTTTACCTCGTAGGGCAAGAAGACAAAATGGTGCATATTTTCCGAGATGGCTGCATCTAGGATTGCACCCATGGTCGTGCCTGAGGCACATGTATATGTGAGATCGTGGGCGCTATTGTGAGTTTTCGCTGCGTAGGAGAGCAGTTTGACTGTAAACGTTCCGGGTTGGTAGTCCTGTGCGGGAGATCCCTTAGTGGTGGAAAAAAAAAGATTAGACGGCTGGAAGAATTCATATGTATGGTTCGAGTGCTCACTTGAAGACTTGGGACCACTTTCTCTGAACCAACTTCCATGGAGATACGAGCCGCGCTATACCCGCAGCACTTTCCATTAGCGAACTTGGCATTGCCAACGATGTGGTTCTTGGTGGAATCATCACTGTGGGGGATTACAAGCCATTCAATCCTGAGGGAGGCGACGACGATGTCCCTGACCCATTGAGGGGCATGGATAGCTGCGCCTTCGCCGAACGTACTATCCCAGTTGCCATCTTTGTCGAAGTCAACGTTAACCTCCGAGCCTTCGGGAGTATTACTGAGTGGCGGTGAAGACATTTGGTAGCCAACTGATAACTATTAGCAGGTATTAAGAGGTGACAGGATGGTGCACGGAAAGATAGAAGGGTAGCAAAACAGAGCGCTCTGAGGTTCTGGCGATAAACGCATAATGAGGGAGTATTTATACTAGTCAGAACTTGAAGAACCGAGTCCTGAAACAAGCCAAACGATAGCTTGACAAGGAAAGAGCGAATCAGGCCTTGTCATGGCCAAGACAAAAACCGTCCTGATTGAGGTTTTACGTTAGTCCAAGTTCATGTGCCCTAATAGTAGTCGCACTTTAATGATACAACCCCTTGAGTGATCATTCCGCTTACCATCAAGAACTTGATTACCTAAGCGGCAAACTATTATAACAAAAGCACATGCTTACTATATGTCACCGAGATTCGACCCACAAACCAAGCCTTGTTCAGGATAAGAACAAAAGCAGGAGTCGGGACATAAACTACAACTTGTCTTGACAGGAAGAATGGATCCTTATCAATTATTTCTTATTTAGGCCTCCATGAAGAGAACAATTTGATGGCTGCTCAAGTTCGAGCGCATTTGCGTGGCCAGATTTGGTTAGACCGATAGCAACGCTAAATTTAGTACAAGGCTCGAAACAGGATTGCTTCAAGGCGTGGGAGCTTTATCACATTTAAATTCAGCGCCCACCGGTCACCGTTGGCTGCCCCACCCCCACTGCACTTCCAACCAACAAGGTTCATCATCATCATTTTCATCCACCGTGCGTATCATGACTGCTAGTCTAATGCCTGTATTCATGTCTCTAGTGATTAGCATGTCCATGTCACCCTCCGATCAACAGGCGATCATTCAGCTTTGCGAAGAGCATGAACAAGCCCATCAACGAGATTTCTACTACAATCGCTGCGTAGTGTTCGGCCAACGCTTCATCAAGTATGGCCATCATACTAAGATATACTACCAGTATAAGACGCAGGAGTACCTCTTCAATCAGTCAGTTGGTGACCCGAATGCACCACGCATCCCCGCGGTCTTGGAGTACTTTACCCATGAAGACATGGTCTACTTAGTAACTGAACTCATCGACCCCATCATGCCTGCCTCCGATTCCCCTGAAGCTGTTGCCGGGGCTCTGCGGTGGCTACATCGTGTCCCCGCTCCCTCTGGCCACATCCTTGGGTCGGTAGGGGGAGGTAATCCCCGCCACATTCTGTTCAAGAATTATGAGGCGCCATACATCTTCTCCAGTACGCAGGCTCTGCAGAACTACATGAATAGGGTTTGTTTTCTGTTCATATCCGTTTATCGTTTAGCTGACCATTCAACTGAGTAGGCGCTTGACTGGATTCCACCCAAAGGCCGGCCAGCGAAGATGGATTTCCTCGAAGATGCACTCATCTTCACCCAGTCCGACATGCACATCACCAATTTTGCCCTTGACAAGGACAATAAGATCTGCATGTTCGACTTCGAAGACGTCGGAGTATTGCCAGAGTGCTTCGCCAGGTTCACCCTAACGTCGAGTAGGGATCCGTTTCTAGCCAGAGTGGCGGAGTGCTTGGGTTGGACTAAGGATTCCAACAGCAAAAGCCTTGGAGGAGCTGGTAGTATTTTGATTATGATTAGTGACTCGAGTCTTGGTGCGTTTCAACTCCCCCTGCGACACCCGCTTGCGCTGACATCATGCTCATTGACAGGCCTAGACATGCACGGTAACGTCAAGCCTAAAGTCCGTAAATCCCCTCAAAACGTGAAGTCTTAACAATTTTATCCTCGGACTCTGGAGATCCCTTTCTCGACCTTTGTAATTGGCAGCTAACTGTTTTCAAGTTGCAAGCTTCGTCGTCTTGTTATCGCCCACCATATGCATGTACTTGTTTTTCTGTGACTGTATATATAATTTCTATCCCCTGCGTATCCGTAACTGAGTGTGGTGACTCGGACAACCGCGAAAGTCCTCGAAAGGAATTCCTTAACTCTCCAAATTACGTCTCTAAAGCATTGTGTGACTTCTACTAACTTCGAAGGCGCTTTCCTGATGTGTATTTTTATAGTTTTTCTCCTGCATGGTTGTAGAGTTTCCGGTGTTGGATCGGAGACGGGAGAAGGTTGAATGACCGTTTGTAAAGGCGAAATCATCAGGGCGACACCTGTTAAATGAGGGGTCCGTAAAGTCCAACGAAGGACCGGGGTGATTTTGTCGGTATATCAATTAGTCCTTCATTGTGGTATCCTCAGCTACACGAAAGTGTATTATTCGTGTGTCCGGACGCAAATGCCCTGCGTATACGTAGTGATGGGATTTTGGTGGTGCAAATCAGGTTTTCCGATGTAATTTCATGATATTATTTGAGAACGCAGCAGAGAGAGTGACTTACAGACGAATAGACGTAGAAAAACACCTACTAACAGCACCGGTTTCAAAATTGCATAGGTAATTTATACTTCAGGGCTGGGAATTCATTGGCAGTGTCAGGATTACATTTTAGGTGCTTAAGAATCACGAAGACTTAGGAATCGTAGATTTCTATTGAGGCTAGACAAAAATAAGATGACGCGAAACGAGTCAGATGCGTACTTCATGATGTGCGTACGGTGGCGAGGCAAGCAGTGCTTCACTGATGATTGAATCAGAACAGGCCGGACCGCCTTGCAAGTAGATCACGTGCATTCCTGTTTGGTCGGTCCGGTTCCAACCGCCCCTTTTTCCAAACCACGTCGACAGTCCCCAAAGAGTAGATCCACCCAAGGGGCTCCCACCGGAAGATTCCGTGACCAGCACTCCCAGAACTTCGAGCCTTCCCTGTTCCACGGGGTCTTATCAGGACCCCGGCCAAATTCAGCGGTACCACCCATATCTGGTAATTATGATTCGGCTAGATTTGCTCTACTACCACCGCCTATAATTGTGTTTTCATCAATAGCGGTAGTTCTACGTATGCTGTTCTTGTGTGTTCGTAGTTTCAATATACCTTATTCCTCCCCATGCCACCAAAGACCCCATCCTGGATTCTTAAGCCAGAGCTGAACCTTTCCAGTGCTTTAATGCAGATGGATCTTCCACTTCGTCTATCTAGAAACCAGAAAAGAAACAGTTCAATGCAATATATGTCAGGTGCATGTGAGCTCGGGGCACCTTTATCGTCACCAAAAGGCCGCTGTGTGCGACCAGAAAACCAGGATCAATGCGCGGCTGCAGAGCCAGAATGCAGAACGGGAAATGCTCGGTTCGGAGGTCTAAATATTCGAGTTCTGGAAGGGAAGAATCTCCTACTAAGATACAACATATGTAAATCGAGGATGGAGTGGAACGAATTCAAGTCAACGCTGCGCTGAGCGCTGAAGCGCTAGGTTTCTTACCTTTACCGACGATCAGAATCTTACCAAATATGGGTGGTACCGCTGAATTTGGCCGGGGTCATGATAGACCCCGGGGAACAGGGAAGGCTTGAAGTCCTGGGAGTGCTGGTCACGGAATTTTCCGGTGGGAGCCCCTTGGATCCACCTTCCAATTCGAGCCTCGCAGTGAACATTTCATTTCTCGGGATAGATTTCGCGAGGAAATGTTTTGAAGAAAGATTTATTGTCTGATTCCACGTTCAATTGTATCAACATTTGGTTCGTTCCCTGCCTCGAACCTGTCTGTACATTGACCTTGCCAATCTGTTTTCCAGGTTAAAATTTCACCTGTGGAGGTGTTGGGACCGCTACGGCAAGAGGACACGAAGCTCGATTTTAAGGCAAGTTCGTTTACTTATGTCATTTCAATATTGTCATATCCTTCCACTCAGGGCAGATTCTCTCAGATTCCCGGACCAGGCGATGCAAATGGGACTGCGCGGAAGTGCTCCCGTATACGCCGCTTCCCATTAGGGTACGGACGCCCTCATGCTAAGTATCCCCTTGTTTGGTCGAGTGAAGCTTCCGTTGGGTAATGTACTCCATTCGTGCGTTTCTATTCCTTACACCCTTCTTTATCTCTGGTAATCAATCGCATACTCTAGGTATTGGGCTTCCTCTTGTCGTAAGTCTTACATTTTCGTTTCCAGTCTGACTGTGGCGCGTCCTTCCTTAGAATCGCCAACTCATCTGCGTTAGGTCCTATTATAGGATTCGGCGGTGATGGGAACCCAAGTACTATCCTCTCCTGCACGCAAGTTTTACTATTAAAATACATCCAGCATTCGAAGGGTGCGTCTGCAATGTCCCTGCCAGAGATTACGTTCTTATTTTTCTCTCAGAACGTTCATCCGCATTTCGACCACCACGGCCAATGCTACCTGGAAAGTTAGGCGAGCTCCTCCTCGAACTCGAATGGATCCCTTTCGCAAAGCAAGAATTACGCCAGAACATGAGGCCAGCCGCATCGGCGGTATTACCTTCCCTCGCTCACGATCGATTATCGACGCTTTCTGTGCATTCAGTAGTCGCAAAATTCTGCATATCTTGTAATACAAGGATCGACCATGTTGCTAAATCCTAGGAGCATTCCGAACAATCCCGCAGGTTCTCAAGGGACGGTAAAAAGGCCAGAGGAATGTTTAACGTAGGCAATTGAGCGACTACAATTATTGCGACATCATCTGTGGGGAAGGCCGAGCCCATGGCCTATCGCGATGGCGAACAAAGATAGTACCATGAACATTCCTTTTCCGTTGACGCAGTGCCGAGATAATAATCGGGAGAAGTGTATTTTGACGAATGCTGCTGGTCTAACGAGGTAAGGCAATTACGACGATGACATACAAATCCAATGATTATTGTGGCATGGCCGTTAAAATCTCCAGGCGGGCCAATTCTCGAAAGGTATCCTTTGAGACGTCACCAATAAAGCGGAGGCCAAAACAGCCGACTTTTCCATGCTGATTTCTCTACGAGGATCTGAAAAGCGGAACTAATAATTCCAAAAGATGACAGCTACACACATGGCGCCTATAAAGGACCCACTCTTCAAACTGTACCTAGGAAGTCTGGGAGCGTAAAATGTAAGAGATTCGGATGTCCACAGCTCAAGGAAGGTTCGAAAGAATGCAATGATGGAAAGGATGGAAGAGGAATACATCGGCATAACTAAGAAGAGTTCCACGATTTAGATATTTTGAACAGATTGAAGGCCTCTGGGAATACTCTCGAAGCTATTGACGCTGCGAGTCGTGGGCTTAGGATTGCCCGGCGGTGTTAGTTGCCCCCAGGAAGCTGTTATGGAACTCGACTATGACCAAAACATCGGCACGAGTGTGGCTGACTTTGTGCAAATGCTGAACTTACCTAAATAATTCGAGGTTTGGAGGTGAGTCTATGGGATTCAACTCAAGGTTGGCTCAGGGCTTCGAAAATACCTTGAGGGCATGCTGTTAAGGGATATGGTAAAACCGTGATAATGTACATATAATTCTTTCACGAAACAGTATGTAAAGAACTGCGTGCTACAAAGCTAAACAGAAAATCGAGACAACATATGACACCGTACTCGTACACAAACAGAGCATTCAACATTGCTGGGTAATTTCTTTGTGGGCTTTTCTTTTAAACCGGGGAAGAAAACAGGGGAAGAAAACTTATACATGCATAGAACATCATCATCATCGAGATTCGAGAGGAGACTGGAAGAAAACACAAGGCAGCTGCAAGAAGGAGGCGGCGTATATCACCGTTGAGTTGTGGCCGTCATATGGCCAAGGGTGCATCGCTGTATGCAGTGTTGGGCGTTTAATGGTCGTTCACGGGATTCCATCGGATCCAGCGGCCTCTACCGATAGGGATCAGCTCAAAGTACCTCCTATGAGATTCCCGAGAAATGTGCCAGGTAAACCCAAGTTCTGTGGCTAGGCCGGCACTTGGGTTCTCCTCAGAGAACCCATTGACCCATCCAGAGCGGACGAATACCGCCCAGTATTGGAGCCTGTATATGCCAAAACAGACCCAATCATAGTCTCAGAAGTCTTTTAAGTGCCAGATAAAAATGACGCACATGAAGTCACCGCATCCTTTCCACCTAGCTTGATTACGACCCATATTATCACGACCCACATGAGGTAAGAAAACAAAATGGTGCATATCCCTGTTGATGGCTGCATCTAACATTGTACCAATAGTCGTGCCTTGTGCAACTCGGTACGTGAGTTCGTGGGCGCTGCGCCGGGTCGGGCCCCCGTAAGAAAGCATTCGGACTGAGAATATTCCGGGGTTGTAGTGTAATCCGGAGAAGGTTCCCTTGTTGGACAAAATTGAAGTGAGATTGCGCTTGTGGAATATAAATATAGTTGGCGCTCACTGGACCACATTCCGGGACCCTCTTCTCTGGACCGGGCTCCAAGGAAATACGAACTGACTCGTACGGCATGCCTTGACGCCAAAAAGGAGAGGGGAGGATTGCGGTGCAAACCATGTGGTTCTTAGCATAGATATCTTCATTGTCGCTAAGCCATTCAATCCTGAAGGCGCCCACAGCAGGTTCCTGACCCACTGAGGGGCATGAACAGCTGGGCCCTCGTGCGCCTCGTAATCCCACTGGTCCTCTTCGGTGTCGAAGTCGAAGTCCATAACTTCAACATCCGTATGGTAGGTAGAAAAATTAGACATGCAAGGCTAAACACACACACAGCTATAAGAACAAGGAAGCAACAAGGAAGGATCTGGGGTTCAAGTACGGTTTATATTCGAATAGGCAAGTCATATTGTATAAAATGGCACCGAAACGAGTCAAGCATAGTCAAGTGCATAACTGAGTGAGTTACCACCGGGCATCGTGAGAACATTCTCTCTCCCACACACCAATCCCAGCACTCCTCTAGTCAGCTTCACCATGGTGTCCATCTCGCCTTCCGATCGACAGGCAATCATCGAGCTCTGTGATCGCCACGAAAAGGCCCATCGCCTGGAACGCGATCACCGTCGCTGTGTAGTGTTCGGTTCGTACTTCGTCAAGTATGACGCCCATGTGGATCTTTATTGCCAGTATAAGACGCAGGAATACCTCTTCAACCATTCTATCGGCGATCCGAGTGCACCCCGCATCCCCGCGGTCATAACGTACTTCGCCCCCGAGGAACGATGGGGGTACTTGGTCAGCGAACTCATCGATCCCATTGCACCCGCCGATGACGCCCCCGAAGCTATCGCCGATGCTCTTCGGTGGCTCCATCGTGTCCCAGTGCCCACTGGCCTAATATTCGGACCCTTGGGAGGAGGCCTCGCGCGTCACAGAGTGTTCAAAAATTGCGAAGCGCCTCTCCGCTTCTCAAGTATTCAGGCTCTACAAACATACATGAATCGGGTGTGTCTTTACTCGTATATCTCTTTCTCGCTCCCAATTGATTGTTTCCCCGAACTAGGCACTAGACAGGGTTCCACGCCCACACATACCACCCAACAGGCCACCGGATATGGATTTCCTTGATGACGCGCTCATCTTCACACAGTCTGACATGCACATCAGTAATTTCGCTCTTGACAAGGACAATAAAATCTGCATGTTCGACTTTGAAGCCATCGGTATAGTGCCAGAGTCCTTCGCTAGGTTTACTGTAACTTCAAGGGTTTGGTCGTTTCTGGGCAGAGTCGCGGAGTGCATGGGGTGGACTCCTGATCGCAATAGAGAATCGATGGCGAGAGCTGGTGGCGTTTTGTTGATGGTGGCAGACCCAACTCTCGGTATTTGCATTTACTCTCAACCTGAATACAGTTCGCATTAAAATTATGATCATCCACAGGTCTAGATGTGCACGGTAATCCCAAGCCTAAAAAGCGCAGATCCCGTTCTTCAGAGATCCCTTTCACTGCCTCTGTAACTGAAAACTAGCAATGTATCTTGCCAACCTTCGTGTCTTTTTATTGTCTATCATCATGTACCTCCCTTCTGTGTCGATGTCTATGTGCAAGCTGCACAAAATACTTCCTTTAGAAATACGCACTTGGGTGAGCAAGCAGCCGAAAACCATGATCTCCGACCAAGTTCATTCCTTCATGAAATGTACTTATCTATATACCAGTCCTTCCAATCGAAATATTATACGATGATCCTTTTTTCCGTATTAATGGGACGGTCAAAAAAATGCTATACCGTGAACGTTCCATTTCCGTCGACGCAGTGCAATATAATAATCGGCAAAGGGTATTTTGACGAATGCTGCTGGGTCCAACGCGATAGAGGGAAGGCAAGGCGATGACATATAAGACGACGATTATTATTGACATGGGAACCGGTACTAGGGTGCGTTTAAAATCTTCCTCAAGACGGACCATTTTTCAAAGTCATCATTTGAGGCGTACCAATAAAGGGGCCCGAAATGCGGATAAACAAGTCTGTTCTACAAGTTGTTCGGAACATTGTTCAAGTTCGTGAGAACTTCTTTCTCTTTTTCTCCACACCGGCTTGAATCCTCCCCCCAAGTAAGCTCCAACATGGCATCCATCTCACCTTCAGATCAACAGGCAATCATCGAGCTGTGCGACCGCCACGAAAAGGCCCATCGCCTGGAACGCGGCCACCGTCGCTGCGTAGTGTTCGGTCCCTACTTCGTCAAGTATGACAGCCATGTGGAGCTTTACCGCCAGTATAAGACGCATGAATACCTCTTCAACCAGTCTGTCGGCGATCCGAGTGCACCGCGCATCCCCGTGATCGTAACTTACTTTTGCCCCGAGGAACGGTGGGCGTACTTGGTCACCGAACTCATCGATCCCATCAAGCCCGTTGATGATGCCCACGAAGCCGTCGCCGACGCTCTTCGGTGGCTCCATCGTGTCCCTGCTCCCCCTGGCCTAATACTCGGACCTGTGGGAGGAGGCCCCGCTCGTCACAGATTGTTCAGTGATTGCGAGGCCCCGCTCCTCTTCTCGAGTATTCAGGCTCTGCAAACATACATGAACAGGGTGTGTCTTTAACTGTATATCCTGCTATCTTCCATCTGATTGTTCCCTAAACTAGGCACTCGACTGTGTTCCATTGCCACATGTGCCACCGAACAGGCCGCCGAACATGGATTTCCTTGATGACGCTCTCATCTTCACCCAATCTGACATGCATGGCAGTAATTTCGCCCTGGACAAGGATAACAAAATTTGCATGTTCGACTTTGAAGCCATCGGTGTGCTACCAGAGACCTTCGCCAGGTTTACTCTGACTTTGGGACGTGATCCCTTTCTAGCCAGGGTGGCTGCGTGCTTGGGGTGGACGACTGATGATCGCAACAGAGCATCGATGGAGAGAGCTGGTGGGATGTTGGTGATGATGGCTGACCCAACTCTCGGTACGTTCGTGCTCACGACTACGGCTCGCACTAATATAATGAGCATCGCCAGGTCTAGATGTGGACGGTAATATCAGGCCTAAAAAGCGCAAATCCCCTCTAGACATAAAGTGTTAACAATTATATCTTCAGAGATCCCTTTCACGGCCGGAACCCTAACTGTTTGTTGAAAGCTCCGTTGTCTTTTTATTGTCTGTCATCGTTTACCTCCGTCCTGTCTCTATATGATGTCTATTACCTGCATTTCGTGTTCCAACTGAGCTGTGGTTAAATCAGTATCACACGGTGTCATGATTCGGATCCAAATCTTTCCTGAGATGCTCACATAAGTATCAGGGTTCTATCTCGAGCTGGAGGTCAGGCTCCTACCCTCCTCTCGGGGTTTACAAAAAAAACAAGCTACTTCAGAGAAGATACGATTTTATAGCTAAGTCTAATCTGTTATGAAGCTCGTTTTTTTTTGTAAACCCCGAGACGGTGGGTGGGTAGGAGCCTGGCCGGAGAAGGACCTCGGACTATACCAGGAAAGGCCATATCCCAATCCGGACAGAAATTTTGAGGTTTAGGGAACAACAAGTCTGCCCAAAGGTATGTAAGCATGCTATGACAGCGCGGATCAACGGCAAGGACGGCAACTGCTGTATTTTATTTCCCCTTGCGTGCAGCATGCACTTGCGACGATATGCCACAGTATTCTAATGCCTAACAACTTACCTTTTTTTAAAAAGTAGTATTTCCATTGACGCGTTCAGAAGAAGTCCGTGAAAAATAAATAAACGATTGATAAAACTAGTCTGTTCCGAGGTCCTACAATAGGACAAAGCTTCCCTGTCATTTTAAGAACCTGTTAGTGTAATGGCTAGTTAGCGTTATAGACTGGCTTTTGTCTCCAACAGCCGTGTTCGATTCTTATGGTTGACTTTTTGTCCAAGTCCTTTTTTCCTGTTAAAATTGATGTGATCTCATGTGTAGTCGTACCTTACCGGAGGCTTCGCGCAAATCAGGGTGGCAAATGTTCTTCGAGCCGTTCAATATTATATAGTTTGCTCGGATGCGAAACTCCTTTTTCCGGCCTTTCGTCTAGTCAATGAAAATTCACTTACAAAATTTTCAATTTGTAAGGGAAGTTTTAATTACTTATAATCTACTTACCTCATATTTTCATAGGAGGTCACTTTGTGTTAGCATTGTATGTTAAGAAATATCGGAGCAATGTATGTTCTTTGTACTCTTTACACGCCAAAATGCTGAAATGGCGACATAACTCGTTAGGAAGGGCCATTTCGGCTGAACTGCCGTGAATGGAACTCCGCCTACGTGCCGGCCTCGCATCACCTTCTTCTGATGTCAAAGAACTTTGGGCAGACTGTGTGTCCAGCTTTAGGGCGTCTCCAATCCGGCCAAAAATTGACGAAAGATTGGATGGGGCCGGAGGTTTTCGTCCGGACAGATTTTGGATTATGAGGATAACCCATCTGCATTATTCGGACACGAATCGCAATTTTTTCGAAAGAGAGTTGGGAGGTCTCGACAACTAGTTTCCTGTCATCTCGAGCACGCATTTTTGAACTTCCTCCCCACTTTACACCCCCACATTATCCTATTTACGCCGTCTATAGCCCAATTTTAAGCCATTTCGCGTGCCACAAACATTTTGAAGGCACAGAAGTAATTTTACGCCCTTAAAGGGCCATTTCCACTAATCCAAAGAAATATTGGCTTGAAAATGGCTGCATCCTAAGGCCGTATGAAATCCGGACAGAAATGGTCACCACTGGTCCGGAGAAAAGTCCCAAATCCTGGATACGGCCTCTCCTGGTACAGGCCGGGGTCCTGCCGGACGTTCTATCTAGCTCGAAGTCAACTTATCCCCGGTCTTCCTGTCCCATTATCTCAAGCGCCGAACCTGTGGTGCTTTATCACATTGGCGCCTGTTTCCGATTGGGCGCAGATAGCGCATACGTCCGCTTATCAAGGTCACCACGCATATCCCATGATCCCATCCTCCATACAGGTACATCTTTGTGACAGCAGAACTGACTCCCCTTCATGGCCTTCATTTCGCATAAAATCCACGACGACCCCTTGGACACATCGGGCGTATACCGAGGGGTACGGGTCAAAACTTAAATGTAACAAGAGCCGAACCATTCAGGGCGCCAATTGTTCACCTGCTCCAATTCTTCTGTGGCAGCTGTCGAACGCGAGTTCAAGTTATTCTTTGTTTTTCTTGGCAACGTGCCGACAGCGTTCCTTCCGCCCCGACGAGACAGACTGTCCCTCAGGCTAACTACTTCTGAGATCGCAAAACAAAAAAAGTGGAGTAGGAATTTATTTGTTTTTCTATGGATTCGTACCGAAATAGCGTTCGCGTTGGTCCAGACTACCGAATTGAAATCGCACTAACAATCGCTACCGTAGTTCATCGCAACTCCTCTTTTCTACACATGATATGTTTCGTAAAGATACTCACTGCTATGAGGCCCGGGTGAGTGTGCGACTATGGGCAGATGTTATCACAAACCGCGAGATAGCGTTCTTGTCGCCTAAACTTTTTCTCGAAGATACAGCATACAATGGCCAATTGAACGAGTTCTGGACTTTCTTGCTCTAAGTAACTCATGCAGAGTGCCTTGGAGTAAGTCTCCGCTAATACACCTATATGGACGGAAGATACCGCCGCACGGTACTTAGTAAGTATCGAGGTTGACATGCCGTTCTCTTGGCTGCCTTTACGAAAACGACCTCTCAGGCACCATTCGGTAATCCTATACCAGACCAAGTACTGTACCACACTGACTGCATCTGCCGAACGGCTCACAAGCGGTTTGCGAGAGAGCCTAATAATATCCCACTGGATGACCTCCTTGGCTCCTATTTAATCGGCCTGCCAAGCCTGACCGCTATGAGCTCCGATAGTCAACATTATCCCCCAGATTGCGCGTGAAGACCTTGCCAAGGCCATGGCAGGAGTCACGATAAACGCTTCATTTTTGAGCGTCAACTATGATAAAAGTCGACTGCTCATTCACCCAAGGACACCCGCCATTCCACTCTCCCTCAGTATCATTGTCCTCTTCGGTTGGTTTCCTTCCTTAACAAGTTCTGCCCTTGACCTGATCCGTCTGATTTATCAGGCTACGACTTGGCATTTACCACCGCTGCTCGGGCGCTTAGTTTGGAACCGCCTCACATTCGATCCCCACCTCCCAAGAAATGTCTTTCGACGGCCTCAGTCACATATTCGACTCCGATAAAGCCGCTTTCCTCGACGACATCGAGAAATCCATCAGGCTCTACGTCCTCGGCACAGGAAAGCAATGTATCGCCATCGTCGAGAAAATCCCAAAGAGAACCGGCGGGTACCCAGAGTACACACTGTACAAACACGAATTGCACCTGGACTCTGACCTTCCCGAATTCGCAGAGGTCCTGATCAAATTCATTCGACGAAAGCGACATGATGGCCATGACCTCGACTCCGCACTCACCGAGCCTATACTGAAGATCATCGAGGACAAATACGTCGCGCTGTACAACTCTCACGGAGAAGAGATCTCTTCCGAGTTTCTCGAGATGCTCAAGAAGGATAATATCCTCTTGAACAGTTTCGTGGAGCGCTTGGCGGACAAGGTCTCAGGAAAGATATCCAAGAAAGCTCGAGAAAAAATCGTCCATTTACTGGTCGAGCAGATTCACGACGCCGCGACCTCGCACACGTCACATATCGTCGGACAACATATCTCCCATTTCGCCTCGACGGCTGTAGGCGCGCAGATCGCATCGGTCGCAGCGCACGTTTTGCTCAAAGCGATCGCGATGAACATGGGTCATATCATCGCGAAATTCCTGGCAAGCGCGGCGTTCAAGAAGGTGGTGATGGTGCTTTTGCATAAGCTCGTGGTGGGCGTTATCACAGCGGCGGTTCTCCATTTCCTAGCTGCAAATATCGGGAGCGCGATTGGGGCAGGGGCGTTCATGTGGATTATCATTCCAATCGTAGCTGCGATCCTCATCAAGCAGATTGCGGATTTCCCGAAGAAGCTGGGGAACGAGGTGTCGAAGAGCGTTAGAGGACATTTGGCTTCGAACTTTGGGCAGACAAACAAGGATATATTGGCGAAGAGGTTCCAGGAGATATTCAATGGAGAAAAGTTGTTGGAGGAGGTGGCGAACGATAAGGATGTGAAGGAGATGATTGGGGCCTTGGCCGAGAAGGTTGTGAAGCGAGGCAGTTATTGAATCGATTTTGTACCACTGCTTTGCTTTTCGTTTTGTGGTCTTATTCCGTGGAAGTGTTTCTCTTCATAGCGCTGTGGGCAGGTTATCCAAATTCATTCCCTTTGCCCACCTCTGGATCATACCAACCGTCCTCAAGGAAGAGCTAGCAACAGACCTGAGTCGGCGTCTTCTACATCTTCCAACTTGGTAGGATCTAATTTGAAGTGGATGATAAGATAGCGTGCGCACTTCCGCCGGACTCGAATACCGTGCGGGAATAGGGTCTTCCGCCTCTGTATCATGTGTCGTGGCTTGTGTCAAGGCTATGGACGTTCGAATCGTGGAATTTTGTGTCCAATTAAAACAAGTTTCGAGGCTTTGGAAGAATGTCCAGAGTTATTAGGAGAAGATCCTAGGTCTGACTGAATTCGATCACGCTTCAGTTTAAAGGCATTCTTGAGAAGACACGGCCACCCCTTCTTTTGTTGAACGTCAAACGTTATTGAGTCCTAAATCTATACACTGGAAAAAATTGTTGGAGGAGGTGGCGAGTGAAGGAGATGATTGGGGCCTAGAATTGAGACGGCTTTGCCTTTTCGTATTGTGGACTTACCCTGGTTAAGGGATTAGCGCTCGCTCTCAAAGCACCCATCCAGCTGACTTGAGAACAATTCGCTAAACGACTGTTTTACATCTGACATGGAAAACTAAATATCTATTCATGAATTATTATTTGAGCGTCGATACGGAAGAAATTTAAATCTAGAGCAGACCAAATGAACCACATACACCGATCTCAATTTAAACACCACCACCACTCTTCTCGACCGGAATCTTTCTTCGAGCTTTCTTCTCTATAACAGGCGCGAACAGTACTTCTTTCAAACTTCCCGACAACTAAAAGCAAATTTCAGGAATGACCAATGACGAGAGAAAGGAAAACCCGACCTCTATAAATTCATCAAGGTCCACATCCTTCTGTCCATCCATGCCCGCTTCAGCAACGACATAATCCAGTTCCTTCTTCGAAATCTCGGGGTATCCAGGAACACTTCTCAGAATATCCATAACCTCATCCATCCGCACCTTCAATTCCGCCACATCGCCATCACCACCACCAGGCACAGACACCTTCGCCTTCCCACCGAACGCTGTCCTCAAAGCAGCCACCTCGCCCGCCTCGAACCGCGAGCGCCCAGGACCGAAACTCTCGATGGTAACATCCGCACCACGTCCATATCCCAAGGCCCACGATCCCGCGCGTTTCACTGCTTCGCTCGCCTTTTCTACGAATCCTCGCGGGATTGGCGCAGGTGTGATGGAAGACGGTGCATTGAGACCCATACTCTCAAGGAACCTCACAGTGTTTGCGATTTGGCGTTGCCGTTCCGCATAAGACCACTGAAGCTCGTCAGCCATAATTTCGACCACGCGGGGGAGGGCATCGAGCGCTGCTCGTGCGTTGAGGAAGGAGAGCCGCGTGCGCCGGGCGAGTACGTCGATGGCGGATACGGCGTATTCATTCCGGATTGCGTACCGCACTTCCGCGTCGATAACTAAGGGGCGGTTAGCGTTGACATTTTTTGTTACAGAGGGAAGATCGTACAGGGATACTGAGGTGCGAGACGTTCGCCGTGTAGAGGCCATGCTTTTCCAGTAGGTTGAGCTAATGAACAGACTGTCCAGGCACGATCGCCGTAGTTTTCTGATAGGTGCTTGGCGACATCTGTCTCCAATCCGTACTTTGTAAACCAATAAGTCAATCGAAACCTGTATCAAAAGCATGGAACGACTGACCGTTTGAATCAAACCAATAAACATATTCCGACTCCATCCATCACTACCCACCAACCGCAGACTCTCCGTAACACAACCATTTCTCACACGCTCCTGAAACCCGAAGACTTCAACAGCTTTATCAATAGTCTCCTCTGCCATAGCACGATACGTCGTCCATTTCCCGCCAGCAATAGTAAGAAGCCCACTTTCGCTGACGTTTATCATGTGATTGCGAACTAGCCCTTCCGTCTTCTCCGCATTGGGATCTCGTACTAATGGACGAAGTCCGCTCCATGCACTGAGGACGTCCCCGCGGCGGACCTTGATGTCAGGAGAAAGGTATCGCCGGACTTCCTCCAGGAGCCAGCGAATGTCTTCCTCTGATGCGACAGGATCGCGGGAGACGTTGGCCCGGGTGTCAGTGGTACCAGCAATGGTGTTGCCTTGCCATGGTAAGAAGAAAATGACTCGTCCATCAGAGGTAGCGGGGTCCAGGAGACCCATCTTGCGAGGGGAATAATAATTCGGGAGGGTGATATGTACGCCGGAGGAGGGTTGAACGATAGCTTCATGCGAAGGGTTATCAAGGGATAACATGGCGTCCGAGAAAGGGCCAGTTGCGTTGACGATACCCTAGTGAAAAGAAGACTAAATAAACTACTATACGAAATCCATTTACGATACTGACCTTGGCCCGAACGTCCCATTCTTCGCCTGTGAGGTTGTCCTTGACCTTTGCGCCATTCAAATTTCCGTTGGTGTCTTTATGTAATTGAGTAACTTCGCAGTAGTTGGCGACAGTCGCTCCATGCTTGACGGCGCTCATAATGAGCGCCATATTCGTACGCGAATCGTTGTGCTGTCCTAATTTTTTTAGAATGAAATCGTCATCCAACTGAAAAGATTGTAATGACATACCATCGTAATAAACCAAAGCGCCAACAAGGCCGTCGCTTTTTAACATGGGGAATGTTTCCAGCGCCTTGCCTTTGCTCATAAGATACGAAGTTTCCATGTTTTCCTTGCCAGCCAGGACGTCGTACATCTTGCACCCAGCCCAATAATATGGGACCTGCCAGTATTTATAAATCGGAAGCATGATGGGCAACATTTGGGAGAGATAGGGAGCGGTTTGGAGGAAGATCCGTCGTTCGTGCAAGGCTTCCCGCACGAGCTTGTACTGGTCATAGTCGAGTTCCATCACAGCCTTCTGTAGGTAACGAACACCGCCGTGTACAAGCTTTGTTGACTTGGACGATGTACCTATCAACTCGTCAAAGAATGGAACAATATAAAGTAAACAAAAGACCCACCAGCACTAAAATCGTCTCGCTCCACCAAAGCAACCTTAAGCCCCCGACTCGCAGCGTCAACAGCACATCCCGCACCAGTAGCGCCACCTCCAATGATCAATAGGTCGAATTCCTCCCCCTCACTTGTCTGAGCTCCTTTGGCGAGCTTCGTTATAGTCCCAGAGGCCTTTAACCTGTTCAACATCTCTGATCGCGAGGGTGGCGTCCATGGAGGCGGGGGTCGCCGTGTCGCCATTACAGGTGCAGGATACGATGGCCCCGAGTTCAGATACCAGTACCCACCCGCGACGAATACCGTGGTCCCTCCCGCCGCGCAGGCCAGCGTCCGTCGAGAGAAAACCCTGGATAAGATGGCCATGCCCTCGAGGGTTTAGTTGAAGAAAGACCGATAATCGTTTGGCGACCTGGAAGTTCCGAAGTTAATAATATTCTTCATTCTCCATAAATCACATTCGCGTTGGCCATTGAACGTGCGTGACTCACGTAAATTTGACTAGATCTCGGAGACCCAGGAGCCAGGAAGTCCAGACCTGGTATATTTGTTAGATAGGACCTTCTACTCGCCGCAGACGATGATATCGTGGCCCGAAAGGAAGGGCATGAAAAAATACGGAACGAGCGACGAAAGGGTCATGGTGAAACCCGTGAAAGTGGTAACGGACCGGGCGGACCGCCCATTGATAATCGACATCGGAAAATAACTTGGAAATTCCATACCCGATGCCTTCGAACTGTATGTAACAATTCGGTCAGTGGGGGGAAGGGGGTCGAAATTTTTATTGCCTAATATGGTACAAAGGATGGTCTGGAGACTCAAACGCCTGGTTTGCAGGGGACAGAGGACGAGAAACCGACATCCAAAAGCCAGGACCAGGGGACGCCGAATTTGATTTAAATTGATACAGCATCTGACGGTTTTCTGAAATAATAAAACGGCGAGGAGAATTTGAGAACAATCTCCATATGTCGGTGTGCTCGAGCCTTGAACTTGAATAACCCTTGATCAGAAAAGGAAGATTACTGATTACTTCCGGAAGGTTGTCCACAATCTATCCGCCAACACTCGGTGTCCGGCAGTCGAGAGGTGAATATTGTCCGCCCACATGGGCTTTTCACTGTCATCATCGCTGTCTTCTAATTCCTCATCCTCGTCCTCGTCTTCATGATCTGAATCTTCTTCCTCTATACAGTCGGATAGTCCATAGGATTCAGGATCATCTAGGACATCTGCAATGATGGTGTAAGATGAAACAACAGATACCGACGCTTTGGATGCATCTGTAGCGAACTCTTTCGCCTGGCGAAGGAGCTCAGAATTCCACGTCGTGTAACGTTCGTCGTCGATACCCATCGCTTTTCCTTGAGCGAGAAAAGATTCAGTTACAGGATTCATGAAAAGGATGACACCAATACCGCCCGGAGACCTATGCATTGGCGGAACGTCGATGAGAAGAAACGATCTGGCCTTCCACTTCGTGTAAAGATCATGCATCGCTTCGAATATCTGCTCCACAATTGGTTCCAGCTCGTCGGCGTCGGTACGACTACGTGTTAATGGACCAAACATTAATTCATGATTGCCATTAAAGCGATTTGAACTCGCACCCCCAGTCGTTGATTCCTAGCCAAATGACTGTCAAATTTTATAGTCAATTTACAGAAGAAATAGAAGATATGAATACCCCTACCAACGAGCACCTCGCCATTCCCCGCGATAGATTCAGCGGTTGGAAGCCTAGTGAAAAGACGTTCCAACTGCAACGTCAGGTCATCCTCGACCGTGTCGCCACCCTTAGCGAAGTTACGTATGGTAGGGCGTGAGTCAGACGGTATGCGTTTGCGAAGGAACCCTAACTTATACACGTTTGTCCTGTGAACAAGTGGATACCAGCATTAGGAAAGATCGACCGACAAACCCAGTTTTGTTCTTCGTCTGAGCTGTAAGAATCGCCGCTTGAAATAATCGAGTGTTAACTATTTTTCTCCACAAGAGATTGCAATAGACGCTAACTTACAGGACTATAATGTGCTCAAAGTCACCCCACTGCATTGGCGCCCGGTGAGATGAGAGCACTAAAGCAGCGTCGCCACCAGCTTCTACTTTCCGGATCTTCGGGAGGCGATCTGATGTTTCAGGAAGGTCATTTTCTGGACGATTGTCGGAATTCCTCTTCATAGCCGCCTTTGTGGTGAGGCTCCTCGGCGAAGCCTGAGCTGAGCGCTGGCCCGAGAGAGCAAGCTGGCGTTCAAGTTGAAATGGCGGAGCCGGCGATCTGGAGTATGTTGAACTGATTACATAATGAATTTGATATCTTCACGTGATTTGTTAACAAGCGCCGAAGAACTTCAAGAAGCGAGCTAGGCTCGTGACCAGCCTGTATATGAGAATCGATATATCGACAGGTTCATCATCGAATCGACACCTTCATTACAGACGGTCACCGGTCTAGAAGCGAGCTTTGGCGCGAACCTGGCGCGAACCTTGTGCACCATGCTCCACCATGCCAAACATAATGGAACCAATTCCTAATTCTTATGTTGGTGTGAGTAGGAACGAAGTCGAATTTGCTTCCATATAAATGTCGAAAGAATCCATTGGTGATAAGTACTTCCGGGATCCGGAGCAGTTCATTTGATATATCTACAGCTGTAGGTGGCAATCATTTCTCCTCCGAAGAAAGATGATTTAACCACACATGAGGTTCTCGACCAGGTGGTAATATTTATTGCGAACTTGTACTGGGAACGGTATACTACTTATATGCACTGCGAAAGCAGAGACTTTAAAACAACACCGTGGTCAGTGGGGATGCAACATGATAGATCTGTAAACATATTTTGGGCATTGTCATCCTGGGCTAATGGTTGTGTTGGCGAAAGGATATCTGCTTAAAGCTGGCATCTTCGTAGTTTTATGGCTCTAGATACTCTGAATTTTCCTCGTGAAGTGCTTCAAGCGCCTCGAAAACCCAATTCCACGGACCCCAAACCGTGCATCTGGAAACGAGCTTGTTTTTTACTCAGTGTATTGTTCGATAGGCGTAAAGGTTGGAGGTTACTGAATTGGATGTAAATACTCTCGCATTCGCCGCATTAACCGGGTTAACTTACTACCTGTAGTGCGACAAATTCCTCGAGTAACGTCGCTGCTACCGTTGGAAATACTCATTGCGTGGCGTGGGTGTTCCACTTTCTAACCCTCCAAGAAAGATTTCGTGGAGAATCTCGGCCGCATTTGTAAACGGCTTGCCTATCCTCTCTTTTGGCCATCTCTTTATTTTCAACGTCAAACGGTGCTTTGAACGCCAGTCTGTTTCGAGGAATATTTTAAATGCCCTCTTGGGCCCAAAGACACCAGTAGTCGTCGTTCTATATGCCATCGCCAGATTGTCCTCCTTGTCCTTCCCTGCATCGCATTCCGAGCGTTGCACCCGGCCGCACTCATCGAAATATAGTGGTCTGCGTTTTCCCCTCGGTTAGGTTGAGCACTACACCCGTTTTAAAATGGTAGCGTATTACCCTCGTCCTACAAGCGAAAAATTGATAAACTACGGGTGATTGGATTACAAGCCCTTGTGTTCTTGTACAAATTTAACCGAGTGAGAAAATCTACTTCCTATATGCTCGACGATGGCGGTTCACATGGAGGTTGTAATGTACAAGTCTAAATTACCAGAAAAATGGCGATATCCGTCCTTCCACAAGCAAAGGAACCAGCAAAAACTGCCACCAGCGGTGATAAACAACCCTTCGTCTATCCCTCAATCGAAATTCCCAATCCTGCCAGAAACGCAGTCCCGATGTCCCAATCGTCTTCCTCTCTTCCTCTCTAACATACTATTGCTCATTCATAAGCTCCTTCAACTCATATTTATGGTTTTTCACCTTCATCCATCTCAACTGGCCAGTAACAACGATTAGCCTTGTCGGAATCGCCGCGGTCCGGAAATGGTAAAACGCAGGGAAAAATAATCAGCATACCGAACCAATGGCTAACTTCTTTTCGTCTGGATCTATGCGTAGAAATAATAGCCATTCGGGCGCCTCGATAGCGTACCAACCTCGAGGAAAGGTCGTGTAGGTGACGCACATCATCCGAATTAGGCAACCCGTACTTTAGGCGCGGCATGCCCCATTTGGTGCGCCCGCTAAATCCTCTCTCAAAAAGCCACGTCATGAAAGCAACTCTACGAATCCTCTTCAAATTGCCTAAAAAATTCCTTCAATATCAGACCTGAAACAACCGCAGAAATATATCCTTCAAAAATGTACATGGGAAACTGCAAAATCGCGGTTTATCGCGTCATCGATGCGGTATCGATGAAAATTTCCTTTTGGCTACTTCTCATATACCGCCTGTGTTGATTCAATTATGAATGCATTTCTAGGGGCAGCTGCCTGTCTGTAATAATGAATAACTGCGCACTTGCGATGACGCTTGCTCTTGCGACGACGCTCTGTACTACAAAACGACGATTTTCTGGTTTCACAACTTTTCCGCCTCGCGCGACGGAACACTCGCCCTGTCTTTGTATGGAGTCGTTATCTGTAATCTCGGCTCTTATTGTCCAACTTGGAGGCGCGCATGGTTCTCTGACGGTTTGGGAAAGAATGCACCATGGAGAAATCGAGGTCAAGTATTGTATTGGCCATGCACTTGAGGCAGTACTGCCGCCGAATCCCTGGATGATAGAATGATGGATCCTTGCTTCTTTCTGGGCCAAGTGATACGTATCTGTTTGTCCTGTGCTCTTTTTTGGTTTCGAGGAACACCCGAGGTCGCCTAAATTCTATCGTCTCGAGGCTACTCTTCCAGCATATTCGCGGTTATCTGCACTAGGGTTAAAAATTTCCAGGCCGCAATTCTGCACATGTCGCGAGTCGTCTATATTTTTTGGGCTAGAGATATTCCCTATATTGCCCAGGTTCGCTTTTTTCGTGTTTCCTTGGAACAGCTTGCGCCTGGAGCTCCCCATAATCCTCACTATGCGCAAGGCCGGACGAATCCGCTTTGCTGGATTGAATTATGTCTTTACGGAAGCAGTAAAGCAAGCCGTGGATTGCGGACGCTGCCCGTCGGTCGACCGCCTGCTGTGGGCATCGGTCAGCGGACAAACGTGGATCTCACGGACTGGAATGTAGGGGGGAACAATGGCAACCATCCTACGATCGTGTGGACGGTGGTTTAGGGCAAATCCCTCTGATGGGCCGACCATTAAACGTGGCTCGAGAGGTCAAAGCACAGCTCCGGTCACCTGATCCGTGTGTTTAAACCTTTCGCGCTTGCGTCTTTCCTTCTTCTTCATTACCATCATCCTCTCTGCTGAACGAGCGAACTCCCTATCGCCTCCTCTTCTTTCCCATCTCCAAATCTCTTCACGATGAACACGAACACTTTTGGTGCATCCTCCTCCCAGTAAGTTAACCACCGGTCAATCTTTCTGTCTTCCTGTTTATCAATCGCGTCTCTCCTCCCTACGCAGACTTCCCAAGGCAGTCGAGGAAGAGGCTGCACTCGCTGAGCCTGCACTCGCTGGGTTTGCGGGCCCGCATAGTCTTTATTCATTGGGAGGAAACGAGAATGAACCCGTTGGTGGAAGCGGAAGGTAAGCCTCTTGTCTTGCTTCATCTACATTTCTCTAATCCCGTTCTTTAGCTATTCTAGAAGCATCGACATCAACTACCCTTCTCGCCCATTGGCTATCCTAAATCCCAATCTCGACCCCCGACTTGTTCATGATGACGACGTTCAGGGTTTTCAGTGGTCCACCCCGCACCCACGGCTCTCACGGTCCGCCCTGCCCCTAGCTCAACATTCGGCCTACAGCACAGTAGGGAATGCGAACCGGAACGCTGGGGACGCTGGGGCGTCCATGGTCCCATTCTCATTGCCCAATGCGGGCGTTGAAGTTCCTCGTCTCGGCAGCTTGGGTGGTTATAGGCAGACCGAGGGGAATTGGGAGACTGTCGCCCCACAAGACAATGCTTCGTATCGATCTACGGAGCCTTCATCGCCAACGATTTCGCAGTTGCCAGAACGTCTTGGTCCGGCATTTGGTGCAGCGGGAGATGCGAACCGCCATGCTGGGGGGGCGATGCGTTCCAACCTGCTTTCGCAACCCGCATCGTTAGAAGGTGCTCGACAAGGTCGCGTCATCGGTTACGGAACAACCCACCCATCTCTTCTTCCTCCGCCTCAACCAGCAGTGAATACGAGCAGCCTGCACCAGCACGACGCGGGGCCGACGCAGCTATCTACGCCCAATGCGAGCCAGGACCATCGACAGAATTATTTCGTTGGGTTCTCCGGCAACGGAATCCCAAATAACCTGCCCACTCTTCCGTACCGGAACGGCGGTTCACAACGGGGTATCTATAGCCCCCTCCCGCTGGATTATGCCCCTACCTCGCAATCTGGAGGATATTTGTCGCCATCCCAACATTTCGGGAGCGCAAACCAGCAGGGCGGTGGGTCGACCACTTCCCCGCTCTCCATAGGAAATTCGAACTGGCAGGGTAGTCAACAACAGCCTCTCGCTCCGTATGGCGCAAGCCGACCTCCTGCAATCCAGAACCCATCTACTCAACTCCCGCCTATCTCGTATTCCCCCCCGCAATCGTTGGAACCGCAGGATATTCACGCGACCCAAGACGGCAGAGCATCGGCGGATGGGGTCGACCTTTCCGGGGTAGCTTGGGAGGATTGGAATTGGAGCATCAAATATATAGATTCGCTATTGGCATCCGGGCAGGCCCTATCGGTATCCGCACCACCACTGACGCCTAATAACATTGGCCACACCAATCCAGGTTTTGTCTTCCCGCCGTTGGGAATGGGCAACGTCACGATGGGCACGCGAACTGATCAAGGGTCGCCAAGTCAATACTCACCGACCAACAACAACCTACCGCTCCAAATCCCTTATCCTCAACCGGATCCCCCGTATTCTGGCCAATTGCCGCTCGATGACTTCAATCCGCCAGTCGCATCGGGTAGTTCTTCTTCGCGAGGTGGACCTGTTCGAAACCGACGGAATGCGCCACGTACCGTATCACCTTATGTACGTGCGCAAGCGCGTATAGTGAAAACGCCCTACAACGACCACCCTGATGATTCTTCATGGATCTGTCGTTGGGAGGGATGCAATGCAGTCTTCGCTACCTTTAAAGCGCTTGAATCCCACGTTGTCAGGCCCAGCCGGGACGACACCGCTAACGGCATCGTCTCTGCCCACAACCTCCCTCGAGGCAATAGCGTCGGGGTTCGCTGTCGCTGGGATGGGGATGGTTGCTCAGTCACCAAGGAAGCCGTTTGGCGCCATATCTATTCCGAAGCGCATCTCAACGTCAAGTTTCTTTGCACTGTCTGCGGTAAATCGAAAACCCGGCCTCACCCTCTCAGCAAATGTTCTTCATTCTAACGGCCAATATTATCGACAACGGCCGCCAGGAGATTCCTCTATTGTGTTTTTTTTGTGATATCCTCTCTTCATTTATGCAATTGCTATATACACCATCATCTACTCATTATCATTATCATCTGTCTTTGTTATCCTCGCTTTCCTTGTTATATCGTGTTTTCTGCTATCTCGCTTTCCATCTGCATGACTGCATCCACTATCAGTAAGTAATTATCTATGTACATAAACACATATTTCGTATCTGTAGCTAGTAGTACATATCTCTGTTTGTGAATAAAATATATCTACCCATTTATTCTGGTCCTCGACTCGCAGGTTTTCCCGTGCCCCCGTCTATCGACGAGCACCGGAATGTAAAAATTGACATAGCTGCTGTCAACGCACATTTGTGTGGTCCCGCAACGGATCGCGTAGCTGTAGTTGCATGACTCCAGGGATTGGCTCGCTGTCGTTCTTCCAACCAACGCCTTCAAGTTCCTCCAGCGCCATGCATGGACGCTCCCGAAATAGAATACTTACTTTCAGGACATCGGATTCGCTAAAGAATATGAACGGCCGTAACAGCCAATTCAACGAGGAGAACTCCTGCTACTGGTTCAGGGAGACTAATAAGGAGTCTCAGATACGAAAAAGACGACCCACGGGGAAAAAATATACAAAGGGTTTAAATTGTCTCCAGCTCCCACTTGTCACTGAGCTCCGCAGACGGGTATGTATACCCGAGGGATACTAAGCCATAGTGATACTGTATACACGAGGGACATTAAGGAATTGGTGTGATCCATTCAGAATACGGATTGTCAGTTGAGCAGTTGAGTTATGACATGATTCGTGAACTTCGACTTGAACCTGATTTCTAAATTGACACCGCCCGAACGGCTTTATAGATTATTCGTCGAATTCCATCATCTCGCAAAATCGGAAGGGGTCTGCATGATATTAGTGTACTGAAAGATGCTACTGGCTATAATGAAAATTCAAAAGAAACGTTCAGAATTCAAGGGTAAGGCGGTGGGGGCCCGCTTTCCAAGTCAGTGGCGGGCACATTGATGTAATCGCTCCCATCCTGCACACTCGCAGTGTCGGATAGTACCCCAGATTTCTTCCCTTTATTCCATCTACTACCGGGTCCAAATAGGTATAATTTATAGGCGGGGGGATGAGAACTTGGAGCCGGTACACGTTGTACAGGTTGGCGTTGTTGTGGTTGTGGCCGCCGCGCTGCTGTGTTCTGGTTGAACGCATCGTCGAGGTTCCGAGTCCAGATAGGGCTTCCGTCCATTTGACATAGCAGGGCAATTGCCAGTAAAAGAATGACATAAACAAGGACTGGCACAAGGATCAGTATCGCACGAATAGAACCCTGTCGAAAAGCGGGAGACATCCACGCACTGAAAACTAGTATGATGATCATCAAATTCGAAATCGAGCCTAATTGATGACACCAATGAACCTCTGGTCCTTCTGAAGCCACCGGAAATAAGATATAGATAAGTATATACGGACGAACGACCTCGACATTGAAAATGATTGCTTACTTGGAAGAAATTGACATCCGCTCACATCTTTCTGTTTCCTGTACGCCTTGGGAACTGGATACCACCTATTTTGCTGCCTTGATTCAAGGATTGTGAAGGCAAGCCACAGACTGGATAATAGCGCTTGTGATTTTTTTATTTTAACACATTGCTCGACGGTACCTCTCAGAAGCAAAAAAGGTACCCACCAAGTAGTGGTATCTCTACAACGGGGAAATTGATTGGAAATCTGGGTGAAATGTTTGGCCCGAAAATTCTACGAACGGAAAGGACACATTTAACACTCATGGTCATGATCATTCCTCAGGGATCCAGAGAAACCACGCACGAAATAGGCAACAGAACTAAAGTCAACGAGCTAGCCACGAGTCCCACAATCTCGAAGCTATAGATCGAGCCTTGAGAGACGGTATGTCGCGTAAAAACCACAAGAAGTGCCAATTCAGGGATGGTAAGAACGAATGCAACCCCTTTGAACCAAATCAATTAAAAACCCACGTCCCAGCCAACAAAAAAGAAAATCAACGAGCACCAGCGCTGTACCATACCTAGCAGCAACAACCGATAAAAATCGGAAGCAGTCACAGATTTGAAGAATGCCATCATGGCGAGAATAAGTCGTGGGGGGAAAGTCCAAGAAGGGAGGAATCACGGAGGCAGGTTGACTGGCTTTCTATATATACATCGCACAGCATTTTATTAAAACCTTCGCAGAGGCAGTGCGAGTGGAGAAATACGAGTAAGGTACCTACTTGGATACAACACACAAAGAACTTGCCAACTTCACTCTGATTCGTCGTCCCAGGAAAGAAACAGACCTCGACTCAAACTTCTGTCCCATCTTCCGCTCAAGTCGATCCGAATCCCAAGTCCAACGAGGTGGTCAATTAACCCAATTCAGGCCAGCTATTCCGACGTGACATATGAAAGACACGTACATACAGTATGCATGTTCAAAGAACCAAGGAAGGCCTCGCATTAACGCTATTGGAGAATCTTATTTCCTGCATGACGGACAATCGATGGGCCCTAAAAATAGGTCCATCGCATGTTCACCCGCCGCGTTTTCCATGCAAGTCCGCATACCACCAGATATATCGGAGTCCTACTCCAGAAAAATTGGCCCTCGAAGCGATGTGCTAAGCACGCTTCCGCTTCATATTTGAGCTTTGAAATTATTCCATCGGTAGAGCGGCAGTGTCGCAAAGCGATGCACAAAAGCATCCTCGTGAAAATTATTTTCAACATCACATCCATACATACGAGTAATAAAGTACAACGTTCCAAGGGGGTATCAGCAATCCATGGCCAGTCAACCACTCCATACAACAACAATCCCACCCAGACCATCACCATCCTCCACAACCAAAAGCAAAATAAATAAAAAAGCAGCAGCGAAAAAAGTGAGACGAGCAACGATAAACGATAAAATAAGCGAACACACTCCATTTCCCATCCATCCCCACACCCTCAATCAAAATTCCCAATCCCAGCCGCCTGCACCACCACAATCCCAGATCCAACACCCGCAACCACAAACGCGGTCCCCACATCCCCAATCGTCTTCCTCACCTCCGCACCAACATACTCATGTTCACTCATCAACTCGTTCAACTCCCGTCTATGATTCTCCACTGCCAACCGCCTCGACCGCCCCGTAACAACGACCAGCTTCGTCGGAAGGGCTGTCGTCGCCGTGTTGGTGGTCGATGTAGGATATATGGACTGTGTGGCTTCTTGGATCGCTGCGTGCAAGGGTATAGGCGTAGATAGAGCTTTGAATTCTATCTGCGGACGAGTAGAGGACGAAGCTGAGGAATGAATGGATTTCCTGTCGGAAGTAGACGCGGCGGGGGGCGTCGCATAACGCGCCCAGATGATGTTGTCTGCAGTTTCAGACTGCATTCGCGTCTCCGTATTATGTTGTCCGTACACAGTATCGGGTATACCAGCGATTCTCTACACCACCAAAAAAAAAGTGATAAGAAACCGAAAAAAGTAAAGGAGGAAATTGACGCACAGAACCAACAGTCAACGCATTGATCTCTTCCATATTCTTGCCTTCATTGCCGGAGTCGACGCCAGGAACAACTAAGTTACTTTCCTTCCCAACATCGCACTTGGTTATCCTCACAACCGTCCCGCGAATCCTCGGATTCGCACAAATCTGAATCACAAACTCCAACGCAAGCCGATCATCCGGCCCACCAAAGAATGGCAAGAAAACATGCTGCTGCTGCTGCATCCCACCTCCACCGCCACCGACGATCGACCCCGCGTCCAAAGTATTCTGGTCGACGAAAAGAGCAACGTCCGTCGTCGCCTGCGAAAACACCCCGCGCACAAACTGCGAATGGATGACGGACACCGAGTTGCTCACATCCACGCCAGCTGAGGTCCCACCCGAACGGAAGTTAGAGGACCGGAACAGCAAGTCGAATGGATTGCTGGAAAGAGGACTTTTTGCCGCACCTGCTCCCGAGGTCGAGATGGCTGTAGGAGGAAGAACCGTGGGACCTTGCATCGGAGTCGACGGCGGCGGGGCGTCCCGTTTGTGGTCCATCGAAGGCGTCGTGTACAGGAGGCAACCACGGAAGCATAATCATATCCGACTCGCGCGTCCTGGCATGCTCCGCAACGTTATAGGCCAAATCCTCGAATTTGACGACCGACAAAGCTGGTGATACCTGCATGCCATTGAGCTGTCCAAACATGCGGAAAATCGAGAGTAGAGGGTCCGTCAAAAGGAGAGAATCGGAAACAGAGGATTTCATAACATCGGATACACGATCCGAAAGTTCGATGAGCCTAAGTGCCTCCAAGCTAACACCAAGAGTATGGCTGATACTTTGCGAAGACGAAGCTCGAGGATCATGTCCAGAGGGAGCTTTTTCGCGGGGCACAATCGGTGGAGGTGCCGGCTGAATCAACTGCGTAAGCGCCATCATGCCGGGTACATGTTCCAATTTATCGAGGACAACCGTAAAACGCGTCTTGAATTCGCCATCTTGTAACGGGGCGCGAGCCTTCTGAGCAGCGCCTGCTTCGTCTGCGATATTATCGAAGTTGGCCCCCGTCGCAGCGATTCGATGACGAAGGTGAGGTGGATAAAAGTACGTGACAAGAGGCGTCGTCATGAAAGTAAGGACTAGGGCTTCGAGGACAAACATCGAGAAAACGCGCTGAAGAAGCCAAAGAAAGGTTATTGAGGATCTAATTAGTTATAAAGTATGGCCGTTACCTGAGACAATATTCCGGCTGATAAGCCAACATTGAGAACGATAAGTTCCACCAATCTAAAACGAGAGAGTGAGCAATGCGATTCCTTAGCATGGACACCGCTTACCCTTTGCAACTCATTAACGATCCAATCGTACTTGACTCTCTCCAATTAAAGCCTGCGGCATAGTGCGCAGCCACGGCGCAACCTCCGAATTTGCCAACAAAGGCAGTTACGATGATGGCAATCGTATACCCCCAAGTAACTCCTGAGGAGAATCAGCGCGAGATACCGAATCAGAAGTCGATAAATTTTACCGTCGTTCAATAAGCCGAGGTCAGTAGAAAGACCAGACAGTGTAAAATACTAGGTCTCCTTTAGCCTGGATTCTGCAGCCACGTCATAAATTAGAACTTACGAGGGGAAGGAAAATGATCGAAACCATATCCTCCAGCTTCTCGGTAATCATGATAGCGAGACCACCTTCTCGAGGAACGATAATCCCAGCAATGAATGCCCCTATAAAAAAGACAGATGAAACTCAATAAAGGGCGAAAAAATATAGGAGATGGGCAAAACGCACCGAAAATGGCATGAACCCCAATGACATCCGTGAAGAATGCGGAGCCAAAGGTAATGAGCATGGTCACGGTCATGAAAAATACCGTTGGACCGCTTTCGACTACGAAGGCACGATTCAGTGAGACTAACATTAGAACGGGTTGGCACGAGGCGTACTGGAACCCGTTTTCCGGGCAAGCCAGCGAAGCGCCATCTTTACGGGGAACATGAGGAATAAAGTCCACCCGAAACATGCAAGCAGGATGTAAAGCGCAGTTAGACCATTGCTTGCGTTGACGAGGGCTACGCTGAGAGCAAGTAGAATCCATCCGACTAAAGATAATAGTTTCATGAGGAAAGGGGGATTATCACAGGATTTTAATAACAACATACCGATATCGTTCCCAACGCCAGCCGAAAGCACAACAATTCCCACAGTCGTATCAAGGAGCTTGAGCTCCGTCAAAATGCGACAGAGAACAGGAAAGGCCGTAATCGAATATGCCACGCCGGTAAACAACATAAAGTGGGTGAAAATGATGTCCGGGTTGATGAATTCCTTGTACACCGCATGCGCCATACCTGCCCCAATTCCGAAAGGCAAGATCATACCCGCGAGGGCAACAGTAGCGGAGAGCCGTGCATTTCGCTTGATCACTCCTGCGTCAATTTCGAGACCGACGAGAAAGAGAAAAAGGACAAGTCCGATGTTCGCGACGAGACTGAGATACGAGCGCGACGGCAAAGGGAATATATGTTCTGTGAATCCCGGTATACGACCAAAAGCCGTCGGACCTGAGTAAGCGTTTCAGCCGACGCCATTCAACCGAGGAGAAGTATAACAACACACCGAGAATAATGCCGCCCAGCACCTCAGCAATCACCTTTGGCTGACGCATTTTCCTCAACGCCAGAGACAGGAAGCTCGCTGTACATATGATTATCCCTAAAAAAAAGCGCATATATGAGCATTGCTGTACATCAAATGTGATCTGGCATCGACGCACCAACTTGGATGATCCATAGCCGTAATGGATCGACCGTGTTGAACTCCGTTGGGTCTTTGCCGCTCAATAATCCACCCTAAGCAGAAACAGCCAAGATGAACGAGCGAAAGAAGTCAGCATACCCCATGCAGATACCGCGTCGGAACTCACCTGCTCCGACGCCGCCCTCTTCTTGAAAAGACTTATAACATGATTCGAGAACTCTGGCATCGAACAAAAGTTTCTGAGAGTTCAGAGCGCCGGCGGTTGTGGTTGTGCTCGTCCTGGGAGATGATGGTAGTGGGGAACAAACAGAATTTCGATCAGTGTATTTTATTTCCGTCCGGCGGTCTGTTTGTGGCGATCATATATAGGTGGTCACGTTTTCGATCATACCGGGGTAGCGGAGGCTCCAAATTACCTTGAAATAGGCGGGTCCCATCGCCTTCTGGTTTGAAAACGGCTGGTGAACGCGAGCGCGAGGAACGCGGCCGCCTTTTGGAGACTGAAAATTATTTGGGCCACAGTCGCTGCATTGGACGCTGGTCCCTGAACTTGTCGTTTCATACGCTACAAAAGGAAATTGCTCGTTACTTCCTTCATAATTGATAATACCACAGGGCCGACTTCGCGGCGCAGCCCACCACCTCGCAAATGTGGGATGACTTTAATTATGTAGACTTGATAATTTCCAGTGGCATAAATCGAGGACTCTGAGTCTAGCGTTCAAGTACAAATATGTATGCCCTCCAGAGCTGGGGGACTCGGGAGTGACTGTATATTTCCAAAGATTTTGGTGCAGAGAATCCACATTCACAATGGGAAGCACCGGCATCAAATCAACATCAAATATCAGTGGATAAACGAGAAACAGAGGCATACAAGGCTGAACAGAAAAGTGATCGATATGAAACTATGTTCCTATGGCCTAAAGGTAGTATTGATAGTTGTACCTAGATTGGGCAAAGAAACAAGGCACTTCGCGAAGGAGAATGGACCAAATCGCAGTCATATAAACCTCGTCCTAAATCACTGTCTCCTCGCATACTGATACATGAAAAATAGTAGATAGAACAACGGATAACGTTGCAAAGCCGGTATAGGCTGGAGCATGGGAATATGGCCTGGTAAGTATACAACATCATCCGGTATTAGTATTAAATCCAATCCAAAAAGAAAGAAAATTTAAATCCAGTAGCAACGTATCGTCGGCGTGGAAGAATCGTAAATCATGAACAGTTTTTTGCCTCATTCGATGAGTCGTAAATAATTTGAGGGGGCAACTACAATCATAGTAAATAACCGAAATGAAAGGAATGAAAGAGATACGCACTTCCGGTCTTCCCACCCCGCGTCTGCGCCTCCCACCATTTGCCAGACTTGTCAAAGATGAGCAGGACTTCGCCCTTTTTGAAAGAAAGTTCGTTGGGGTCGCTTTCCGAGCCCTTGTCTACAATCAAGGTCAGTTGAAGTAATTTCATGAGAATCAAAGAAACATACACGGGAATAATGCCTCGGCCTTCCACTGCGCCGTCGGGCCCTTACTGCCAGCACCCTGCGAGAGAGCCTCATCAGGACCAGCACTTCCACTCACATGGCTCTCCACATCCGCCGCACTCTGCACACGACCCGATGCCGTCCCCGTCTTCGGTTCAGACGTAATACTCGTTATCGTCCCGCGCCCCCCAGACTTCTGAGGTGGCGTATACAATGCCCAATCCCCCCCAGTAACCCTCGGATTCTGCTGGTCCAACTGTGGCGGAGCGGAACCACGCGATAGTCGGGTAAGCCTCCTGGTCGACCCTACACCACCACCATGAACAGGCGACAATGGGAATGCGTCGGTACTTCTCTCGATCTTCTCCACCTTATTCTGACGAGATTCTTGCCGCCGCGCAGCAAAAGATTCTACGACAGAAAAGATGGGCGATTGGGGAGGAGATGTAAAGAAAATGATCCACGAGAGGTCGACAATAGCAAGGATCAACCATCCGGCGGCCGTAGCCTGCTGGGCTGAGAAAGGGGAATAAACGTTCTGGTCAACGCCCAGTACAGCGAAAGTGGTGGCGAGTGCGGCAAAAATTGATATCTGAGTACCATAAGCGTAGGCTGCATTGTATGTCGTCGACCCGAGAATAACCAACAGGATGAGGGCGTTCAAAATCGTCTGAATGACGAATGCAAACCACAATATGCGAACTGGGGCACGGCTAACTGATTTCAACCATCAACACGTTGATCCGCGTCGTCGAAAGATTTTATATACGCACTCGTCGCAGCCACAACGGCCTGAGAAACTGTAGAAACAATCCAACCAATCTAGGTTCCAATATAAATCCTAATTCACGTGTTGCCTTTCAAAAACTCACCAAACCAAGAGCGAACGTTCCCAGAAGGAAGAGCTCACTCCCCGATTTTCTCGGCTTGCCCTCGCTAATTTCCCCACCTGGGACAACGCCTCCAACCCCCTCTTGCACAGCAGGCTCTGCAACGGCCGTTCCATTTCCATCAGCGGTCGCGTTTTCGGGCACATGCGGATTCGGTACACCTTCCGAGGGCGGTCTCTCAGAAGCGTAGCTCAGACTCTTCTCCATGAGACGTCCTCAATCGTGAAATTACTGCTGTCCGATGCGTAGAAATAGAAAGGTAGATTGTGGAGCCAAAATATGAAGCAACGTGAAATATGTCCAGCGGTGGTGGGTGTGGGAGAAGAGCAAGATGACGTTCGGTTGAAATTCAGGGTCCTGGTGATAACGTGGGGCATTGACACGGCTAAGTCCGGCAGCTATACAGCAAAGATAAAGATAGCAACCACTTTGATCCCAATAATAAAAGTCCGTGTTATTTCAGTCACTGTTCTCGCGATGTCGGCCCAGTTCCACGTAATAAACGGTGCACTATTCATGTATCAAGAGAGCTAGAGTTTCGCGTCCAAAATCGGCCCTCGGATAGGTTTTAATTCTCCAACAAGGTCGGTCAAGGATCCCGTGAATGAAATTGGGTTGGAGAATACCAGATTTCTCCAGGTTTCTCCGTAAACATTCGAAGCATTGAAATTTCAAAATTCCACAAAAATCCAATCCAAATGTCAGATCGTCGCGCGAGATTGTCGGGGGATAAAAGGAAAGGCTGGAGAAGGACCTCGCTTTCAAGTTTCAAGAACCAATTTAATTTCCTGGAGAGCGGGGGCGGATCAATGTTCTGGTTCTGAGGGAATACGCCGTCCTTTGGGGTCGGGAATTATGGAGCTCGATAGTGTGAGGGAAAATGGGGGGTGGTTCCAAGCCGGACAAAGTAATTGTAAAGCTTCGCAAGTTGGGGAATAAGTAAACAGAAAGTGGGTATTTCTATCTCCACGCGGTTAATGTGCCATGCCAGTGGTATAGACTTTGAAGTGGTCCGAGAGGAACTCAAAGCTTTCTGTGTGTCCTCAGTAGACTTGGTAAATACGCGCAAAATTACGACGCTCAACAGCACTTGGACGGTATTGAGGCAACGGTAAATGTACAATCCGACATTCGTCGATTGACCCTGAAGCCTCTCTTGACTGTCGATGGATGGATATATTTTATTCAAAAGCAAGAACATGTACTACATACTAGCTACAACGACAATATATATATGTAAATAGACAATGACTTACGGATAGTGGATGCCAACGGAAAGCGAGATAACAAGAGAACACGGTACAACACAGAAAGCGACTCTGGCAATGAAGGCAAGAATATGGAAGAGATCAACGCGTTGACTGTTGGTTCTGTATGTCGATTTTCTCCTTTACTTGTCCGGTTTCTTATCATTTTTTTTTGGGTGGTGTAGAGAATTGTTGGTATACCCGATACTGTGTACGGACAACATAATACGGAGACGCGAATGCAGTCTGAAACTGCAGACAACATCATCTGGGCACGTTATGCGACGCCCCCGCCGCGTCTAATTCCGATAGGAAATCTATCCATTCCTCGGCTTCGTCCTCTACTCGCCCACAGATAGAATTCAAAGCTCTATCTACGCCTATACCCTTACACGCAGCGATCCAAGAAGCCACCCAGTCCATCTATCCTAGCTCGACCACCAACATGGCGACGAAGCTGGTCGTTGTTACGGGGCGGTCGAGGCGGTTGGCGGTGGAAAACCATAGACGGGAGTTGAACGAGTTGATGAGTGAACATGAATATATTGGTGCGGAGGTGAGGAAGACGATTGGGGATGTAGGGACTGCGTTTGTGGTTGCGGGTGTTGGATCTGGGATTGTGGTGGTGCAGGCGGCTGGGATTGGGAATTTTGATTGAGGGGTGGGGATGGATGGGAAGTGGAGTGTGTTCGCTTGTTTTATCGTTTATCGTTTCTCGTTCTCCCGCTTGCTGCGTTTTTTTATTTTGTTTTTGGTTGTGGAGGATGGTTATGGGATGAGTTATGTGTTGGATTGTTGTTGTATGGAAATGGTGACTGGCTATGGATTGCTGATACCCCCTTGGAACGTTGTACTTTATTACTCGTATGTATGAAAATAAATTTCACGAGCACATTTGTGCATCACTTTGCGACACTGCCACTCTACCGATGGAATAATTTCAAAGCTCAAATATGAAGCGGAAGCGTACTTAGCACATCGCTTCGAGGGCCCATCTTCTGGGGTAGGACTCCGATATATCTGGTGGTATGCCGACTTGCATGGGAAACGCGGCGGGTGAACATGCGATGAACCTATTTTTAGCGCCATCGATTGTCCGTCATGCAGGAACCCATGATTCTCCAATGCGAGGCCTTCCTTAGTTCGTTAAATATACTGTAATGCGTGTCTTTCATATTTCACATCGGAATAGCTTTCTTGAATTGGGTTAATTGACCACCTTGTTGGACTTGGGATTCGGATCGACTTGAGCGGAAGATGGGACAGAAGCTTGAATCGAGGTCTGTTTCGTTCGTTGTGCTGTTTGTTGTCCGTGTTGTGCTGGGACGATGATTCGCAGTGAATCGGGGAAAGTTCTTTGTGTGTTGTGTCCAAGTAGATACCTTACTTTTATTTCTCTACACGCACTGCCTCTGCGAAGGTATTAATAAAATGCTGTGCGATGTATATATAGAAAGCCAGTCAACCTGCCTCCGTGATTCCTCCCTTCTTGGACTTTCCCCTCACGACTTATTCTCACCATGATGGCGTTCTTCAAATCTGTGGCTGCTTCGGATTTTTATCGGGTTTTGCTGCTAGGTATGTATGGTACAGCGCTGTTGCTCGTTGATTTTTTATCGGCTGGGATGTGTGTTTTTAATTGATTTGATTCAAAGGCGTTGCCTTCGTTCTTACCATCCCTGAATTGGCACTTCTTGCGGTTTTTACGCGACATACCATGTCTCAAGGCTCGATCTATACCTTTGAGATTGTGGGGCTCGTGGCTAGTTCGTTGACTATACTTCTGTTGCCTCTTTCGTGCGTGGTTTCTCTGGATCCCTGAGGAATGATCATGGTCATGAGTGTTAAATGTGTTCTTTCCGTTCGTAGAATATTTGGGCCACACATCTCGCCCAGATTTCCAATCAATTTCCCCGTTGTTGAGATACCGCTACTTGGTGGGTACCTTTCCAGCTTCTGAGAGGTACCGTCGAGCAATGTGTTAAGGAAAAAAAATCACAAGCGCTATTGTCCGGCCTGTGGCTTGCCTTCACAATCCTTGAATCAAGGCAGCAAAATAGGTGGTATCCAGTTCCCAAGGCGTACGGGAAACAGAAAGATGTGAGCGGATGTCAATTACTTCCAAGTAAGAAACCATTTTCAATGTCGAGGTGGTTCGCCCGTGTATACTTATCTATATCTTATTTCCGGTGGCTTCAGAGGGACCAGAGGTTCATTGGTGTCATCAATTAGGCTCGATTTCGAATTTGATGATCATCATACTAGTTTTCAGTGCGTGGATGTCTCGCACTTTTCGACAGGCTTCTATTCGTGCGATACTGATCCTTGTGCCGCCAGTCCTTGTTTATGTCATTCTTTTACTGGCAATTGCCCTGCTATGTCAAATGGACGGAAGTCCTATCTGGACTCGGAACCTCGACGATGCGTTCAACCAGAACACAGCAGCGCGGCGGCCACAACCACAACAACGCCAACCTGTACAACGTGTACCGGCTCCAAGTTCTCATCCCCCTGCCTATAAATTATACCTATTTGGACCTGGTGGTCGATGGAATAAAGGGAAGAAATCTGGGGTTCTGTCTGACACTGCGAGTGTGCAGGATGGGAGCGATTACATCAATGTGCCCGCCACTGACTTGGAAAGCGGGCCCCCACCGCCTTACCCTTGAATTCTGAACGTTTCTTTTTGAATTTTTATTATAGCCAGTAGCATCTTTCAGTACACTAATATCATGCAGACCCCTTCCGATTTTGCGAGATGATGGAATTCGACGAATAATCTATAAAGCCGTTCGGGTGGTGTCAATTTAGAAATCAGGTTCAAGTCGAAGTTCACGAATCATTTCATAACTCAACTGCTCAACTGACAATCCGTATTCTGAATGGATCACACCAATTCCTTAATGTCCCTCGTGTATACAGTATCACTATGGCTTAGTATCCCTCGTGTGTACATACCCGTCTGCGGAGCTCAGTGACAAGTGGGAGCTGGAGACAATTTAAACCCTTTGTATATTTTTTCCCCGTGGGTTGTCTTTTTCGTATCTGAGACTCCTTATTAGTCTCCCTGAACCAGTAGCAGGAGTTCTCCTCGTTGAATTGGCTGTTACGGCCGTTCATATTCTTTAGCCAATCCGATGTCCTGAAAGTAAGTATTCTATTTCGGGAGTGTCCATGCATGGCGCTGGAGGAACTTGAAGGCGTTTGTTGGAAGAACGACAGCGAGCCAATCGCTGGAGCCATGCAACTACGCGATCCGTTGCGGGACCACACAAATGTGCGTTGACAGCAGCTATGTCAATTTTTACATTCCGACGCTCGTCGATAGACGGGGGCACGGGAAAACCTGCGAGTCGATGATCAGAATAAATGGGTAGATATATTTTATTCACAAACAGAGATATGTACTACTAGCTACAGATACGAAATATGTGTTTATGTACATAGATAATTACTTACTGATAGTGGATGCAGTCATGCAGATGGAAAGCGAGATAGCAGAAAAACACGATATAACAAGGAAAGCGAGGATAACAAAGACAGATGATAATGATAATGAGTAGATGATGGTGTATATAGTAATTGCATATATGAAGAGAGGATATCACGAAAAAAACACAATAGAGGAATCTTCTGGCGGCCGTTGTCGATAATATTGGCCGTTAGAGTGAAGAACATTTGCTGAGAGGGTGAGGCCGGGTTCTCGATATACCGCAGACAGTGCAAAGAAACTTGACGTTGAGATGCGCTTCGGAATAGATATGGCGCCAAACGGCTTCCTTGGTGACTGAGCAACCATCCCCATCCCAGCGACAGCGAACCCCGACGCTATTGCCTCGAGGGAGGTTGTGGGCAGAGACGATGCCGTTAGCGGTGTCGTCCCGGCTGGGCCTGACAACGTGGGATTCAAGCGCTTTAAAGGTAGCGAAGACTGCATTGCATCCCTCCCAACGACAGATCCATGAAGAATCATCAGGGTGGTCGTTGTAGGGCGTTTTCACTATACGCGCTTGCGCACGTACATAAGGTGATACGGTACGTGGCGCATTCCGTCGGTTGCGAACAGGGCCACCTCGCGAAGAAGAACTACCCGATGCGACTGGCGGATTGAAGTCATCGAGCGGCAATTGGCCAGAATACAGGGGATCCGGTTGAGGATAAGGGATCTGGAGCGGTAGGTTGTTGTTGGTCGGTGAGTATTGACTTGGCGGCCCTTGATCAGTTTGCGTGCCCGTCGTAACGTTGCCCATTCCCAACGGCGGGAAGACAAAACCTGGATTGGTGTGGCCAATGTTATTAGGCGTCAGTGGTGGTGCGGATATCGATAGGGCCTGCCCGGATGCCAATAGCGAATCTGTATGTTTGATGCTCCAATTCCAATCCTCCCAAGCTACCCCCGAGAGGTCGACCCCATCCGCCGATGCTCTGCCGTCTTGGGTCGCGTGGATATCCTGCGGTCCCAACGATTGCGGGGGGGAATACGAGATAGGCGGGAGTTGAGTAGATGGGTTCTGGATTGCAGGAGGTCGGCTTGCGCCATACGGAGCGAGAGGCTGTTGTTGACTACCCTGCCAGTTTGAATTTCCTATGGAGAGCGGGGAAGTGGTCGACCCACCGCCCTGCTGGTTTGCACTGCCCAAATTTTGGGATGTCGACAAATCTCCTCCAGATTGCGAGGTAGGGGCATAATCCAGCGGGAGGGGGCTATAGATACCGCGTTGTGAACCGCCGTTCCGATAGGGAAGAGTAGGCAGGTTATTGGGGATTCCGTTGCCTGAGAACCCAACGAAATAATTCTGTCGATAGTCCTGGCTCGCATCGGGCGTAGATAGCTGCGTCGGCCCCGCGTCGTGCTGGGGCTGGCTACTCGTATTCAGTGCTGGTTGAGGCGGAGGAAGAAGAGATGGGTGGGTTGTTCCGTAACCGATGACGCGACCTTGTCGAGCACCTTCTAACGATGCGGGTTGCGAAAGCAGGTTGGAACGCGTCGCCCCCCCAGCATGGCGGTTCGCATCTCCCGCTGCACCAAAGCCTGGACGCATACGGTCTAGCAACTGCGAAATCGTTGGCGATGAAGGCTCGGTAGTTCGATACGAAGCATTATCTTGTGGGCCGACAGTATCCCAATTTCCCTCGGTCTCCCTATAACCACCCAAGCTGCCGAGACGAGGAACGGCAAAGCTCGCATGGGGCAATGAGAATGGGGCCATGGACGCGCCAGCGTTCCCGTTCGCGTTCCCTACTGTGCTGTAGGCCGAATGTTGAGCTAGGGGCAAGGCGGACCGCGAGAGCCGTGGATGCGGGGTGGACCACTGAAAACCCTGAACGTCGTCATCATGAACAAGTCGGGGGTCGAGATTGGGATTTAGGATAGCCAATGGGCGAGAAGGGTAGTTGATGTCGATGCTTCTAGAATAGCTAAAGAACGGGATTAGAGAAATGTAGATGAAGCAAGACAAGAGGCTTACCTTCCGCTTCCACCAACGGGTTCATTCTCATTTCCTCCCAATGAATAAAGACTATGCGGGCCCGCAACCCCAGTGAGTGCAGGCTCAGCGAGTGAAGCCTCTTCCTCCTGTGCCTTGGGAAGTCTGCGTAGGGAGGAGAGACGCGATTGGTAAACAGGAAGACAGAAAGGTTGACCGGTGGGTAACTTACTGGGAGGAGGATGCATCATAAGTGTTCGTGTTCATCGTGAAGAGGTTTGGAGATGGGAAAGAAGAGGAGGCGATAGGGAGTTCTCTCGTTCAGTAGAGAGGATGATGGTAATGAAGAAGAAGGAAAAACGCAAGCGCGAAAGGTTTAAACACACGGATCAGGTGACCGGAGATGTGCTTTGACCTCTCGAGCCACGTTTAACGGCCGGCCCATCAGAGGGATTTGCCCTCAACCACCGTCCACGCGATCGTAGGATGGTTGCCATTGTTCCCCCCTACATTCTAGTCCGTGAGATCCATGTTTGTCCGCTGACCGATGCCCACAGCAGGCGGTCGACTGACGGGCAGCGTCCGTAATCCACGGCTTGCTTTACTGCTTCCGTAAAGACATAATTCAATCCAGCAAAGCGGATTCGTCCGGCCTTGCGCATAGTGAGGATTATGGGGAGCTCCAGGCGCAAGCTGTTCCAAGGAAACATGAAAAAAAGCGAACCTGGGCAATATAGGGAATATGATTCGCCCAAAAAATCTAGACGACTCTCGACATGTGCAGAATTGCAACCTGAAAGATTTTTAACCCTAGTGCAGATAACCGCGAATACGCTGGAAGAGTAGCCTCGAGACGATAGAATTTAGCCGACCTCGGGTGTTCCTCGAAACCCAAAAAGAGCACAGGACAAACAGATCCGTATCACTTGGCCCAAAAAGAAGCAAGGATCCATCATTCTATCATCCACGGATTCGGCCGCAGTACTGTCGCAAGTGCATGGACTGTCAATACAATACCTTGACCTCGATTTCTCCATGGAGCGTTCTTCCCAAACCGTCAGAGAACCATTGGCGACCTCCAATTTGGACAATAAGACCCGAAGATTCCAGATAACGAATTCATACAAAGCCAGGGCGAGTGTTCCATCCCGCGAGGCGGCAAAGTTGTGAAACCAGAAAATTGTCGCTTTGTAGTACAGAGTGTCGTCGCAAGCGCAAGCGTCATCGCAAGTGCGTAGTTATTCATTATCACAGACAGGGAAGCGAGAGGTCCATAGAAATGCATTCATAATTCAATCAGCACAGGCGGTATATGAGAAGTAGCCAAAAGGAAATTTTCATCGATACAGCACCGATGACGCGATAAACCGAGATTTTGCAGTCTCCCATGTAAATTTTTGAAGGATATAATTCTGCGCTTGTTTCACAACTGATAATGAAGGATTTTTTTCGGCAATTTGAAGAGGATTCGTGGAGTTGATTTCATGACGTGGCTTTTCGAGAGAGGGTTTGGCGGGCGCACCAAATGGGGCATGCCGCGCCTAAAGTACGGGTTGCCTAATTCGGATGATGACCATCACCCACACGACCATTCCTCGAGGAGAGCATTAATGAGTGTCATTTTTGAAGAATCGATTCCTCGCTTTCGTATTTGAGTACTAGCCGCAAAGCGAGAGGCGGTTTGGCGGTGTCGAAAATCAAATAATGTACCGATGTTTTCAATTCAGGATCATATTATCCATTTCTCACTTTCCGAGTTACTGTGACAAGTAAAACAGGCTTTGTACATACAATTATTGGACATCCGATTTCTGGTGCCGCGATATTAGCAAAAAATGGAATTGACAGGTTGATGGTAATATTACAAAAACTGCAAGGTAGGCAAAAGATTCCCGCTATGTCCTCGAATCTCAAAATATTTCAAGGACTAGAGAGTGTGAATAAATGTATGTTAAAGGAGAACGGGGTATGAAATAAGTATCCCTTCAGCGGATACTTCAAAATCATGAAGGCGAGTGAGATTCAGGAAGAAATCTGTTCATGGACATCTCATTCCAGTCTCTTTTATTGGCAGACAAACCAGTTTACCAGACCAGTTTACAGTCCCGGACGTCGCTCCAAGTCTACCGCATTGCGAGGCCCCGTGAAGCTCCTAAATATGTCTGTCCGTCTCACAAATAACCGCAAATATGCAATCAAAAGCGTGGAAATCGGCCTTTTGTACTCCAACATCTCGTAGTGTAAGCTCAAGGACTATCTCATTCGATAGCAGCTAGAAATGCACACCGGATGGTGTAATTTTTTTTTGAAAACTCTGCTCAGGAACCGTGGGAAATACCTTATCTATAGATAGCATATTTGAGGCCTCTTTTTGTTGAACGGGTTTTGCGCGGGTAAGACAAAGACCTGTGTCCCGTCAGATTCTCGTAGTGAAACTAAAGAGTACATAGCGTGTAGCGTACCTGTGTCCCGTCAGATTCTCGTAGTGAAACTAAAGAATCTGACGAGCCACGAAAAACCAGAAAATGACCGTGAGATCACGTGCTACTTATGAACTCCGATATGCGTACACGGCGCTCCTGCTCACATCTTCAACACTCCCACCTGATGGAGTGCCTAGTACTATCACTGGAGTTCCTCTCGGGAGGGCTCACCAACAACTCCCATCATCCGTCGGAGTCGGTCTACTGTTTCTCGTGGAAGCGCCTTTGTAAGAAGATCTGCAACCATGTCTTCTGATGGGATGAATGCTGGTGCAACCTTTCCATCATGAACAGCTTGACGCAGCCAGAACCAGTGACGATCAAGGTGCTTGAGGCGTCCCATATGCTCGGGATGCTTGGACACTGAAATTGCTGATTGATTATCCATATTGAGGCGAGAGGGCTTTGATTGAGGGGTGCCAATGTCTGCAAGGAAGTTGCGTAGCCAGCAGAGCTCACGCCCAGTCTCACTTGCTGCCACAAACTCTGCCTCGGTGGTTGAAAGTGCGACAATGGATTGGAGCCGGGATGACCAGCTGCGACAGCGCCTCCAGCGACCGTAAGAAGTGTTCCAGTAGTTGAGCGTCCATTATCGAGGTTTCCACCATGGTCTGCATCAGAGAAGGCAAGAAAGAGGAAAGGGGATGAAGAGGCAGCAGAGGCAGAGTATTCAATACGATAGTCCAATGTCCCACGGACATATCGCAATAGATGTTTGACTGCTTTCCAATGTGCAAGGCCGGGGTTAGAGTTGAATCGGCATAGGACTCCCACCGAATAAGCAATGTCTGGCCGGGTGCAGAGTGCAAGATATAGTAATGCCCCAGTTGCCTGAATATATGGGATGGTCCGCATTTCCTCCTCCTCTTCCGGGGACTGGGGGGATTGACTTTTGCTAAGCCTGATATTGGGGTCCATCGGTGTGGTGACGGCTTTGGAGTTGAGCATTGAAAAGCGGGAAAGAACATCTATAGCATATGCACGCTGGTCAATCCAGAGCTTCCGAGCTGGCCGATCACGAGTCAGTCGTACACCAAGGAGGCCTGTAGTAGGCCCCAGGTGGCGCAATTTGAAGTGCTTCTTGAGCTCAGAAATAACATGCAAGATGGATGGGCGGGATTTGGATGCAATGGTCATATCATCGACGTGGACCGGGATAATGACACGGACATCATTGCGAATGTAGACATAGACGCAGGGATCAGAATCAATCCTTGTGAAACCAAGAAGGAGAAACACCCTGTGCATCTCCTTCTGCCATAGATATGCACCCTGCTTCAAACCATAGAGACCTTTCTCCAGAAGGCCAACAGGTTCACCATCATCAGGGAGCTTGACCAAATCAGCTGGGATATCGGGGGGAAAGCCTTGAGGGAAACGAAGGTAGAGTTCGGCATCGACAACACCATTCAGAAAAGCAGATGAAATATCAACAGACTCGAGGTGCATATCCTCGATGGCGGAAAGGGCCAGAATTGTGCGTACCGCATTCCACCTTGCAGTTGGAGCGAATGTTTCATCGAAGTCAACACCTGGACGCTGACTGAAACCCTGGGCAACAACACGAGCCTTGAAGCGCTCGACAGCACCATCCGGCAAATGCTTGACCTTGAATACCCAACGTGATCCAATCGCCTTCTTCCCAGCAGGAAGATAGACGACGCGCCAAGTCCCATTGCTCTGAAGAGCATTCATCTCCTCACACATTGCCTCCCACCACTGTGCAGCGTTCTCAGAGGACATAGCCTCAGTGAAGTTACGTGGATTGGTATCATGTGCTCCAACCTTGAAGGCATGCTGGGCCTGTTGGCCGGCAGCACCAGCACACATCGCACCAAAACCTCCAAAATCAAGGCCGGCGGTCACATACGCATGGGCAGCAAGCATGAGAGCCTCAGCCGAAGCGGTGTTCAATCGGAAGGCCACTTCCTGCTCTCCATTGGTATCAACACCAGACACTTCAACATTCCACATCGGTTGGTCAGCTGGTGGAAGAGGGTCGGGAGGTGGATTAAGAGGAGGAATAGGGGGTGGAGCAATAGGGGGTATGGGAGGTGGATTAAGAGGAGACTCCTTCGCGATTTGACGTTGTATGGCATTATAATATACAGCATTTGGATTGTATGCCGTTCCATGTGCCTGACGAGGGTGTCGCTCACGAGGAGGTGGGATCATGACTGCTGGGGGGACTGGTGGAGGTTCAAGTGCACGAGGAGGAACATCGGGTGCTGCTCCCACCGGTTCGGGCAAAGGTACAGGTGGAGGAGCTGGAGGCAGGGAAGGAGGTGGGAGGAAGGGTTCATCACTATCGTATGGCTCGATATCACTTAGCTCTGGGAACTGAGCAGGATGTGGAGTATCTGAAGAGGCTATCCCCTTCTCAGAAAGGCCAGGAAAGCTGAATTCATCGAAAATAACATCCCGGGAGACCACTGTCTTCTTGGTGCTTGGAATATACACCTTCCACCCAGCATAATTATCAGGATATCCAATAAAGATGCCTTTCATGGTATGACCTTGGAGACTTTTGCGCTTATCGCGCCCGATGAGGACATACGCGCGACAGCCGAAAACGCGGAGATGAGCAATCTTTGGTTTTCGGCCTTTGAAGACTTCATATGGTGTGACGTCTTTGGGAAGGGCAGAAGTTGGGCAGCGGTTATGAACATGACGATAGGTGCTGAGAGCATGGTTCCAGAAACTGGGAGGAAGATTGGCTTCCGTTATCATCGAGGTGATGGCTTCAGACATAGTACGATTGCTGCGTTCAGCAACACCGTTCTGCTGTGGAGTGGCGCGAGTAGTAAACTCGACACGGATGCCCTCATCCGCACAAAATTTGAGGAGAGCTCCAAGCTTGTACTCACCGCCTTCGTCATTATGGAAATAACGAATTTTGCGACCAGTTTGCCGTTCGACAAGAGCTTTGAAAAGTTTAAAGGATGTGAAAACATCACTTTTCTTCAGCATATCGTATGCCTCCAGCCAGCGCGAGTGATCGTCAATGAAAGTAACCCAGTATTTGCGACCAGTCCCATGTCCTCCAACAGGCATAGGTCCATGAACGTCACTGAAGATACGGTCCAAAAGACCAGTCGCACGCTCAGCAGTTTTAGGGAATGGTGCGCGATGTTGTTTCCCAGAGATACATGGTTCGCATAGCTCAGCCATGGGAGATGAGGAGGTAAGGGTGAGATCTTCCACCAGATCTTCATGAATCAACTGATCGACACGGTCGCCAAGATGGCACATGCGACGGTGGATGAGACTCTTGTTGACAACTGTGGCCTTTAGGGCTGAACGCTGAGGCTGGGGAATGCATACAGTAGCCCCATCCAGATATGCAGTGGTGGTGGAGTCGACAGTAGCGGTAAAGAGGAGCGTGCGATCAGCATCGTTGAAGAAAACTTTACGCCCTTTCATGACGATGACAATGCCGTGGCATGTAGTGAGGGTGAGAATAGAAAGTAAATTGTTGGAAAGTGCGGGTACATGTAGGACGTTGGTGAAAATGACTGGCCCCAAGATCTCCCCATTTCTTCTCCTTCCACTTGGTCGGAAAAGAACCGAACCCTTTCCAACGGAATAGATGGTGGAATGGTCGGCAAGGTAGATGGGGACCCTCCATGGCTTGTAGTCGCTTGAGAACCATTTACGATGTGGGGTCATAGACGACGAGGCACCAGAGTCTGCATTCCAGCGGTCATCAGTGGGCGATGAGGAGGAGGAGCTGGATCGACAAACGGCAGCATCAGCTTTGACTCCTGGACCGTCGCACCCTTCTTCAACCCTTCCTGGATCCACCCTGGCAGAATTCGCCCCACGACCTGCTCCACGACCCCCACGGCGTCTTCCACTGCTCCCTTGTCCTGACCTCACATTATCTCCTCCCTTTCCCGGGCCCTTGGCAAGTGAACGAGCAGCCTGATACTGCGGGCAGTCCTTTATGGGATGTGGACCATCACATAGATAGCAGGCAATGATACGCGCAGCAGCAGCAGTAGCCTCGTCATCAATACCTCCTTGACGTTGGGTCTCCTCAGTGCGAAAGGCTTCGAGAACGGTGGATTTCGTAAGATTCGTGAGGAGGAGGAGGGAAGAAATGAAAGAGCTGTACTCCTCGCGAGGGAGGGCTCGGATCATGGCCATGATTGTCAATTCTTCGTCGAGGGTATCGAGGGTGTAAGCGCCAGGAGAAGGAGACGTAGGGGATGATGAGGGAGCGATGGGGCGTAAAGCCTTGACACGCTGCATAAGGCCTTCAGCTCTGGTAGCAAGGTCCATAAGCGACTCGTCCTCCTTCTTACGAATGTTGAAGAGGTCGCTAAGTGAATTGAAACGTGCATTCGGGGCAGATTTGCTATGGATATCCTTGAGCTTGGCCCACATCGCAGCAGGATCATCGCGTATTGCATCGACGTGAGTCTTGTTCCCTTCGTCGAGCCATAAATAGATCTCGCCAGCGGCGCGGTCGCTTCTCTGATTAAAAAGATTGACAGCTGCCATCGAGGCAGCCGTCGAGGCAGCATTTGTATTGTCCGGGGTTGGTGCCACTTCGGTTCCGAGGGCAATGCGGGCGGTACCTGTGGCAAGAAGGCGGCCGTACATTGACTTCTCCCATTCGCTGTATTTGACAGAGCCACCGAGTTTGCCGAGGGGAGAGCGAGAGGAATGGTGGGTAGAGTCGTCCATAATGTGTTTGTAGTGTGTGGGGAAAGTTTAGAGCTGCGACAGTGAATGGAGCGAACTTTTCCGGGGGCAAGAGCTGCAACGTTGTCGAACGGAGCTGCGGTTTTAGTCGGTGATTGTCTAGGCGACGGCGGGGCCCATAACCTGTTGAACGGGTTTTGCGCGGGTAAGACAAAGACCTGTGTCCCGTCAGATTCTCGTAGTGAAACTAAAGAGTACATAGCGTGTAGCGTACCTGTGTCCCGTCAGATTCTCGTAGTGAAACTAAAGAATCTGACGAGCCACGAAAAACCAGAAAATGACCGTGAGATCACGTGCTACTTATGAACTCCGATATGCGTACACGGCGCTCCTGCTCACATCTTCAACACTTTTGGCCAGAAAAAAAAAGAAAATGCTCTTTATCTTGGGAACGACTGCATTGAGCAATGAGTTCGCAGAGTTCGCCAAGGAACCGCCCCGAGTCATGATCACGCTCAGGTACCAGAAAATACACGCCACGTGACACACGCGCCTGTTCTTCTTTGATCCGGACTTCGGAGTCAGGACAAATGAGGACAAATATCCTTGTTGTCAACTTGTTGGTGCAGTTCTGAGTCACGACGCGGAGCCGCGTGGAATATAAAAACCTGCAACTTTCTCCATTCTTGAGGGGATTCACAGGTTTCCCCTCTGTACCCCACTTCCCCCTTGACCACCCCAGCCGCCCGTCTTCCGAATCTCTTCGTTCTTCTAGCGCTCGCTGGGGTCCACGCTCTACAACATGAGGCTACTCTCTTCCTCGCGTTTCTCATCCCTATCGACAATCGTGGAATTCAAATCCCAAGATTCCAATTCCGAAAGAGCGAGATGGCATGTGGGTTCTGGTCGAGGACAAAAGTACGCCGTCTCAGAGCCTATCCCTCTGAGTTTTCGACGAGGATGAACGTTGTCTTCTTCTTTACCTGCCGCCGCCCCTAGCAGTATGGGGCTCATCCACGATGCTCTCTCGGCAAACATTTTACCTACGCTTTCAGGCCGAAGACTCAAGGCGAGCGCTACTCGATACCCAACCCCACGTCCTTGATTCCGTCTGTTCTAGGCTCCGAGCTTAGCTTCCACTTTTATCGCCCGCTGCCACTCTATTCGCGTTTCTAGGCTGTTCTTACCCTTCCTTGTTTGCTGCGGCTTGGCCTCGGTCGACTGATATGCCCGTAGGTATTTGTGGATCGTCTATCTCGTTCCTCAACGCAACAACTCATGAAGCAATTCGTGGAATTCCTCTGCTGCTAGACGTTCTGAGCACAATACCTTCGCTGATTACCTATCTCTATCTCAACTCACTAACATTCACTGCTGCTAGTTTCCTCCTGGTCCTGCCATTTTATATCTCGGCGCAAATCCTCCTCGCCTTCCCGGACATGACTTATCTATCTCACTTTGCTTTTCGCTGCGGCGTCCGTTCCTTCCTTCCTAGACTTCGGAAATTCCTGGCTCGTAGTCGCTAGTCCAATCCGGTTTTCTTCACCGCGTCGTCCAGCCCTATTCCTCGATCATCTGCTTCCTTCCGGCGTTGCCGCTTGCTGGCCTATATCATCATAAGTCCTCAAGCTACTTTTCTTCGGCACTTCTCTTTTTTCCCACCATCCTCCGATTATTTCTGATGAACTCCAATGTTACTAAATTCGAATTAGGAAACGAACCCGCAGGGATTCGTGTCGGTCGGTCCTCTCTCCATGGCGTGTCCGGCTTCCTTGCGCATGTTTTATTGTCCCAGCTGATATCCAGATGCGACGGCGCTCAACACCAGAGCACGAAGCCTTGCTATTACTTGTTACCTTCTTTGCGTTTGCCTCTTATCTGTCTTTTCTCAATATTCAGCCAGTCATGCCTTCCCGCCTTCCGTTCGGTCGTTAACTTGCCTGTGCACCACCCAAACCTGCTCTATGATCCGGTCTTGGGATTTCTGAAAATACGGGAAAGCGACTTTCGCTCTTCTACTGGATTATACAGCAATCATTTTCCTCTTTACGTCAATGTGCCCCCGGCGCATCGTTCGACGAATTCTGAACGAATGTTTCCGGACCCTTCTCAACGCCAAAAGGCCAATGGATACCAGGATACGTGCCGACGGCGACACCTTTTTGTTTCCAATGACCCGGCTCCCCAAACCGCCGTCTATCTATGTGCCCACGGCGCATCGTTCGACGAATTCTGGACGCAAGTTTTCCGGACCCTTGTCAACATCAAATATCAAAATGAACACCAGCATACGTTACAGTGCCGGACGGCGACTTCCATTAACTCGGCTCCCCGAACCGCCGTGTATCTAAATACCCTCTCCTCGTTGCCCGCAGTCCCTTGGAACTCTACTTGAAAGTAATCGGATGAAGTGGAAGCAAAAACATAACGCTAGCTAAAGCCTCCTTTTGTCGTTCTTTTCCTCTGGGGAAGTTCGATAGTGTCGAGGGATCAAACTATCGGGGTGTTGAGTTTGTCTTCAGCACAGAACTCGAGGTCTCGCGCACATTGCGACTGGAAACGGGAGTGGATCGCTCCCAATCACGTCCAGTGTATTCGAATTAGTTATCAACCTCGCGGCGCACGCAGGACTTGGATGCGGCTCTAGTCCTCTTCGCGTGCCTCCCTTGTAAAAGGCGTTCCCTAAAAGTGGGATATAGAAATTGGAGCCCTGGAGCGCCATCGACCTTTCTTTCCGGACGCGACCGCAGTGCATGCTCGCGTACAGAAAAAGAAAAGAATGAAAAGGGAATCGTCAGGCCCTTTGCCCTCCCTCCGTTGGCCGTCTTCGACTATGTCTGGATCCGAATCCCTGCGTCAGGAATTCCTCAAACCCCCCAAGTCTATTTTTTCCGCGACCAAATTACGAACGAATATTTCCATTGCTCGAACCTGATCATTTCTATCTGAGATGTCCGTCTGGTGCTGTCTTTCTTTAACCCTGCAACGCTCATCGAGAATCTCTACCCTCGCACCTTCGCTCCCTCTCTTGCCGTAAATCCCAGATGACCGAAAACAAAACAAATTATCGGGTTCAAGAAGCAAATTTGCCCTCGACGCATTTACATTTACCTAATATCTCCCGCTGCCTAGGCCTCGTTTCTGCTTTCGAGGTTCCGACGATTCGATGGAAAACGAGTATGCTCTTTACCCTGTTTATCAGGTACCCGGTTACCCTCGACCCAGGTACCCAATTTCCCAGATACCCTCGACCCATTTACCCTCGACCCAGGTACCCAATTTCCCAGATACCCTCGACCCATTTACCCTCGACCCCAGCTACACTCAATATGGCAGGCGCCCACGAACGAACAGGTTCTAATGCATTTTACCCCGATGCAAACCCCAGTCGTCATCAAATGATGATGAAACTTCCATGCCCTAGCCCTAACCACCCAGGTACCCTCGACCCCAGCTACACTCGAAATGGCAGGCGCCCACGAACAAACAAACGAACGAACGAATGAAGATGTTTTTTTGCCCCGAGGCAAACCCAATCATGATCAAATGATGATGCAACTCAACCCCCTGGCCCCAACCCCCAGGCTCCAGGCCACAAGCCCCGCTTCATTTTCCGTTAAGGTCTAAATGTTAGGGACTCGGAGATTGTCCTGGAGAGTATTAAACTGTTACTGGGATCTCACACGAACATTTATTCCGCCTATACTTATCACCGTATAGACTGTTTTCTGTTATCGAAGGAACTTAAGACACGAGGCGTACTGTCTATCTCGAGTCTCTCGGAACATGGACGAAGTTTCTTCCTTATCATATCATATCAATAATCCATGGCGTCCTCGAATGCTTTTTAACGCCTGCAAAACGGGCAGTATTAGTATATCGGCCTGTTTGATGTCTGTTATCTCAAGTAGGACACGAGGCGCATGATACTGTCAATCTCCCCGGAACCTGGAGTGGTGGATGGACTTCCTTATCAATAATAACATCCTCGAATGCCCACACTGCCTGATGCATAAGTACAAAACCGATCCGATGTCCCCCTGGACCCCCGCACTTAGTGGAGGTTTTAGCCGTATATTTTTGGGTTGAGGCAACGTGTATGTATATTTTTGGGTTGAGGCAAGGTTGGGGAGAATACTTACGGATCCGATGTTCCCCTGCAACCCGCACTTTGTGGAGGTTTTATCCATGTATTTTTGGGATGGGGAGAATGCCGGACGAACGCGACATGACACGAACCCGAACTCGATGGGGAGCTTGATGACAGCAGGGTTTAAATGACGCGTCAACGCGGCACAGCAGGTCATTTATGTTGTGCGGTTTATTGAATGACCGTTCAATTCACTGCCCGGGGATTTTTGTGGTTGGTTTGACTCGGTGCCTCGCCGCTTGCGCCAATTGACTGCGGCGTAGGATGACCGCGTCGCTGCGCCACGGTTGGCGACCATCTGTTGAGTAGCTAAATTTCATGACGACCGGGGCGGTATATGTATGTCATTGTAAGCAATCAAGTATGCTTGGTCAACAGACCCGTGACGACCCCATTGGATAAATCTCGAGCGGAAGGAGGCGGAAGGTAGAGGAGCATGTGCCCCTAATCAATCAGCTAGAGTACGTTGCACAGCACGAAAACAGATCAACGCAGTTTGCTTAGTTGTTGTGGGTGGGTGGCTCCGATGATCATGGAGGTCGAGCTGTGGAGCGCATTTGTTCAATTTTGTTGGTCTGGGCTGTTGCTGTCAACGTCAATAATAAAGGAACTACGGCCCTGTACTGCGATGAAATATCATGATAGACCCACATACATACTTCCAAGAAATCAAGACGTCATCCCGGCATCGCAGCTTGAAGGAACAATGGGAAATCAAAAAGAGTTTATTCAATAAAGCCACGATTTCCGGAGAGATCGCCCTGTGCCCAGGGTATGGAGGTTATAATTACCGCTTGTAGACACCGTGGGCGGCGGGATCAAAGGGAAAAACACGTAAAAAAGGAACGTGTGCGCGACGTGTACAGCCTGGGCGGGGTCAGCTGGCCAGGCGGGGCAGTGTGTAAGCTGTGCGGCGCGCCTTACGGCAATGGCGCATTAAGCTTGAAAAGGAGAAAGGGCGGCCCCACGTGTGAACGCCGCGATGGACGGGAATGATGTGTCAGCTGAGCATGTGGGTCGATATGACTCGATCTGAGAATTATTGGCTCCATTTTCCTCGACAAAGGGCGAATGGAGGGGATTTTGGAGAGAGATGGATATTGAATTGTGGGCGTTTTTGGTATGAAATTTGAGGAGATGTCGAGGGCTTGGAGCTGGGAGGAAAAAGGGGGAGAATCATATGGGCGGATGGGTGTGGGAAGGGATTACTAAAAGGGAGGGACGGAACCGCGGAAGAGGAAAAAAAAAGCTGTGCATGGATTATATAAAGGGCGGATCGAGTCATTGCGGGAAATAACGATCTTTGTTCCCCAACCCCCACCAACGGACCTGGTCAGAGTCATCTGTGCCACGTCTTTCCAGCAGTCCTCTCTGAGTGCAACTGTGAGTCACTGTTTTCCCGATATCTGATACTCTGCCTACGTGCGCGATACTGTGTATAGCGAGAGAATCGCTCTATACCATACCCGAGTCATATCATATCATATGTCGTCTGCGCAAGCAAATCAGATGGAGGTGGACTGCGACTCGGCGCCCATTGCCAACCAAGATTTTGTCGACCAGGAGCTAATACCATCCACATCTAGGCTTTCAAGGCTACCGACAAAGGTGCCTTCGTCGCCCCATCGCTCCCAACGTAATTTCGACAAAGTCGCGATTCCCGCCTTCCAGAACAACAACAATAAATACAAAAGTCAAGATGTTCACCTGCCTGTGATCAACTCGGCTTCTTCCACCTCGTCTACGGCAACTCGTTCCCTCGGTCAACCGTCTACCTCACTTGAAACCACCGTTTCGAGTTCTTCTCAACCCACCCCCAACCATGTCCTAACTCATCCCATTCGTCGTCCTCGGACGCAAATTTTCCAATCCCCCAAGGATTTAGCAGCCCACTATGGAATCCCACAAAGACTCCCACCTGCGCCTCGCACCAATACTCGTTATTTACAGCCTCCATCATCGCCAAAACAGTCTTCGCCTCTCTCAGACTATCAGACTCTGAGCGCAAATTATCTAATCATGTTATCTAAAGAGCCGACCGATTCATCCATGGCCGCACCCAGTACGCCCGCCATGTCGTCGACGCTCGCCCCTGCGGAGCTCAACGCTCCCGTTATACCCACTGCCTCTCCGGGCAATCTCACCAACGAACAGATCGCGCAGCTCACCGACTATATCGGTAAGTACACAGCCTTGTCCTATTGCACTGTCGCGGTGACTCATATCGGCACCGCCCCTTTCTCAGCTGCTTCTCCTGAATTCCGTGACAACTCTACCTTCTTCGACTACATGACTTCGCCACTCGTCCCAGAGCTCGACGCAGAGTTCGGCTCTCCTCCTTTCGACACTCCCTTCTCCGACTTCCTCACCACTCCGCTCTTCAACGACGACTCTACGTTCACGAGCCCGTCGATGGAGTATGCTGATATGGACATGCCTCTATTCGGAGGTGGTGGCATCGACTACTCTACCGAGCAGGTTGAGGAAGTCCCTGTCGTTCCCGCCGTCGTCGACAAGCCTCCAGCTGCTGTCGACTTCAACAACCTCTACACCATCTCTCCTGGCACGCCGGCGCTTGATGCCTTTGATCCTAGCCATCTCGAGCTCCGTCGCACTGCTCCTACCTCTGCCTCCAAAGCCACTCCTGCGCCTCCTCCTGCCCGTCGCTCCAAGGCGACAGGGATCCGCAAGGGTGTGACCCCCGATACCTTGCTCGACGAGGATGCGCCCACCCAGCCACGCAAGTACACCACTCCTTCTGCAACGTCAAGGAAGGAGGTGCCAGCTGGGTTCGCGCGGAAGCGTGCTCGGTCGGTTGCATTTGCCGATGAGGAAGATCAGCTCGACGATCTTCCTCCCAACCCTACCGAGCAGGACCTCATCGAGCAGAAGCGGCGGCAAAACAGAGTGGCTGCCCGGCGGTCGAGGAAGAGGAAGCTCGAGCAGTTCCAGAGGATGGAGGCGTCGAGGGATGAGGAGAGGGGGTTGAAGGAGACTTGGACGGAGCGCGCGCAGGTGTTGTTGGGGCTTGTTCGTTCGATGGGGGTTAATTATCCTGATTTCGAACCTGACCAACGCAAGTATGCGGATGCGTGAGTTAGGGGAGAGGTTGGGAGGTGAAAGTATTAAGAAGTGTTTCGGGTTTCGTTTTCTTCAAGTTAAATTTTGTTTTTCTCTTTTTTTGATCATATATCCCCCCCATCGCTTTTTCGTTTTCTTGTGTTTCCTTTTTTTCCCTTTATCTATCCCGTCTCTCCCTCTCAAAATGTCTCGAGTATGCTTGTCTGCTTGCTATGCTATACAGTTACTTACTGGACTACTTACAATCCCACGACGACGACCTTTCTTTTATTATATTTTTTTTTTCCACCCGAGCGTCTGTCGTCGTTGTCGTCGTCGTGCCTCCTCCCTTCCCTTCCCTTCCTTTCCCTTCCTTCGATGCGTTTGTACTACCATCCATCATTATCACCATCACCATCGCCATTACATTCCATACCGCCATTCCTATTCAATTGATCCAGCATCGTCGTTTCCCCATCCAATCCATCTGGTCTCTCTATCCGTTCGTCCATACGTCCCATGATTTCTACATATGCTGCCTAGTGCTTGGTTTTATTACAATACGATCGTAACATTTGTGTGTCGCTCTTTGGTGTGAGTTTTTTATGAGAAGAACTTGGGTCAAATTTTTGGTGTGAGATTTTATGAGAATGGGAACTTGAGTCGTCAGATTCGAATCGTGTATGTAGGTAAGTAAGAGGAACACAAAGAAGAACATGACAACTGGTAAGGATTTCGTGGGTGGGAGCAGTCTCGTCCAAATTGGGTAAATGATTCCGTTTTTGGGTGTCCCTTTCAAGTCCCTTTCGAGTCCACGTCATGAGGTGAACCTCGTGCTTGGAGGCTCCTCTTGAGTGAGAGTGATTCGAGAGGAGGATGATTTGGTATCAGGAGTGGGTCGTGGAGGGACTCAGGAGTGGGATGTGGAGGAACGAAGGAGGAACAATACGGCCGGGGTCATTCACGGTGTACTATGTAGGGTGTGTGTTAATTTTCTTTCTTTCTATTTTTTTTTTCGGTGCGTTCGTCTGAATTTTTATTGTTCGAACTAGATTCAATGGGCGGGTTTTCGTCCTCAGGCAGCAGCTAGGCGTCAGTGATAAAGCCATAACTTCATCTTCATCTCCAAGGTAAGTACTCCTTGAAAAATACACGTCTTGACTGGAAAAAGCACCTCAATGAAATACTCGTATGAAAGGCACGTCATGGGATAGACAGCTCCCTTTCCTAAATTTTAATTTCCTTGTTGATCTATACCTCGATTCGAAAAGGTTCTGAAATCACTGCGCATACATCGCAGCGCATCGCATCGCATCGCACCGTCCAAAATTCATATCACGTCCACGCATCTCTTCGGGATCATGATATCGGCAAACCGCAACACACTTGTGAATTGAGTTGGGCTCTTGCACCATATATCTTGCAGCTTATATGCGCTCGAGAGCGGGTGGGTCAGCTTAGGTTGGGTTGGGCATGTTCAATGTGTATGGCTGGTGGTTATCGGTGAGCTGTTTTTTTCCTCTCTTTCTCTTTTTGTTACCCTGCCTTCTCATATACGATCGGAAGGTGTTTTAGGGTTCGTTTTCATATGCGATTTTTATCATGCCCATGAAAGCACCCTCGTCGAAATCGGATTTTTTTTTTTTTCGCAAAACACACTGAAATTGGATTCAAGACCCTACCTACCGCAGAGGTTATTATTCTCAAGGATATATGCAGAAAATCGGGGGTATCGTCGTATTGGTGAGTCGTTTTATTTTGTTTCTCAGATATGTATAATAAGTATGTATGCATATGACTTTTTTTTTCCGGGTTTTCAGGATCGGTTTTCATGGTCGGTCGGTTTTTGGCAAGGATTCGGGAATAGGTAGCATAGGCGACACATGCGCCTTTTTGGGTGCCGACAAAGTCCAGAATGCTGCGCATCCAAAGACCACGTCACGAAAAACACCTCGTCGTATCGAGCATATCTTCCTCGGAATCTCGATGAAATTGGTTTCAAGACTTCAACCACAAGGTTATTTATTATTCAGCAACATATGCAGAAAATTTGGGTACCGTTGTATCGGTGAGCTCTTGCTTGTTTTTCCCTCGGATATAGGTACTACGAATTGTTCATATGCTTTTTTCTTCACGATCTTCAGGCGGTTTTCATGCGCGGCTGTTCGGATGAATTCGGCATGTATAATGGCTGCTGTCAGTGTATGCGCCGCATGCCATGCCCGCCCACAAATCATGAAAAGATCTTCTCACATTTTTTTCAATGAAATTGGGGTCAAGATGTACCTTGAATATAACGGAGCGTTTTATCACTTCGAGGATATGCGTGGAAGAAGGTAGGGATGGACGTTGGGGTTATCGCGCTCATACTCTGATTATAATTCCAGGCTCTATTTCAATATGTGGCTTTCCGAAGAAATCTATCGCTGCCCTGTAGTAACCGCATTCCCTTTGGTGCCTACGACGTCGGGTAATTAACACCCATTAAGTCTCCTCATGTGTTTTCTTTTTGCCTTGTTATCTGCGTTCTCGGCTACACGGCTGAATTGATTTCTAGGGTCCGTTTGCATGGGCCGGTTTCGGGTGAGTTTTGGGCAAATCTATCGGTTGGGTAGGCGCCAACGTACTCCTCGAAATTTCCTTTTCAAAGGTCCAACGAAATTTGCTCAGGATTCAATTTTAAATTCAATGAAGCGTCGAACGTGGAGCGGGAAATCGCAAGAGCTTGAGGTTATCCCGTTATCGGTGAGCTGTATTCTTTTTTGCTTTTCTTCGTCGGATACAAGTAAGTAGGATTGATTTTATGAGTTTTAGGGTCGGGCGACCTCGGCTTTCGGATGAATTCGGGATGCATGCGGCTGCTGTGAGGCGCCACATGCCCACAAATCCCATGAAAGCATCACTTCTAAATCTCCTCCAATAGCGACAGAATTGGGTTCAAGATGTGTATACTGGAGACTTCATTCTTCGACAATATATGCCGAAAAGCAATGGAAAAGCGCAAGATTTCGGGGTTATCGCGGTTTCGCTGAAGGGCTTGGTGTTTCTCTACGTTCTCTCGTATACAAATGAATACTTACAGTGATTAATTCTTTTGTTTGTCGATTCTATTTCTAGGATCAGCTTCAATGAGCGGTTCTCCTATGAGAAATAACTGCGCTCTTTGGATGGAAGTCTGTGGCTGTCAACGACCTGTGGCTGCGTGTACGCAGTTCTGTCGGCTGGCTGGAGTTCGTGTTGACCCGGATAAGAGACCTCTTATCTTATGCCTTGTGGCCCGACTGCTGGGCGACGAAAATGGGATCTGGAATCTGGGGGAAAACGCTTTGTTCTTCCCAGTGCAAGAGCGGCATTGTCGGCCTTACCCTTCCCTTGTATCACTGGAATTTACCTGGAATGACGCCAAAGTGTCCTGGGACGCAATCTTTCCATTTTTTGGGGGGCTCTTCAACGCATTTTCTTGTGTTCTGTTGACATTTTCTTGGGGGCAGCGGCTGTTGTTGACGTTCGACGCTTTTTTCACGTTTTCTCTGGGACATCTTGCATCTGGCCTTTCTTCGTTGATTTTCAGATCAGGCGACTAAAAACTGGATAAACCGCTTTGCTAGACTGTAGACTGCACTGCCTTCTGTGAAGCAGAGACATTTCGTCGAGCGCTTACTAGGGCCATCCACGAACATCGCCCAAGCATGGGATTTCCTGGCTAGATTATAGGCCCGCATACTTTCTTCGACTCTTGGGAAGAGCTTTGCCGGAGACAAGGGTTAAAACCCGCTGATGGGCCATTCAAGGTGTGCAAAAACGCGAACGTCACCTGACTCGCGTTTTAAAGTGGTCGCGTCTGCTTTTCCCCCTCTTTCTTCATTACCACCTATACTCTCCTCTACGCGACTTCTTATCGCCTCCTCCTTTTGCATATACACTTTCTATATATTTTTCTTCATCAATCCGTTGCCCTCAACCCATCTTACTCTCCTACCATGAACACGTTTGGGTCATTCCACCAGTACGTTCCTACTTGCCTTCTCCCTCTTGTGCGAAATATTTACCTCTTCTCAGACTCGAAGGACACGAACAGGGGATACACCAAAGTCAGGGTTGGCGTTCCGACTCGCGGGACGAGCTCGAGAATCGCGCTGCGCGTGTTCAACCGTAAGCCACTTCAACCATTTCGCGATCTACTTCTTCCCTAATTCCCGTCTTTAGATCATCGAACGATGACAAGCTTCACAGTTTTATTCCTCCTGGACAACAGCCACTGGAGCCCCAAGACTCCAACGTCGACCCTCGTCTGCGTCAAGCAATTGTTTTTGACGGCCTTGGATCTGGCTTCGACTACGCTCGCTATCCATCAATGCCACCCACCTCTTTGCAATTCCCCTCCGACCCGTTCGCGTCCCAGACAGCGGCACCCGGTACATCGGGAAGCGCGAACCAGAACATCGGAGGGTCGACAGATGGTCAACATGACCCCGTCGTCGGACGCGGCGAAAACCCCAACGTACCGAACGCCGAGCCTGTCTGGACTGCCGATGCTCTCGGTTTCGTCGCAGAACAATTGTTGAAATCGTTGTCCAGAGAGCCTTCATCGCCTCCGGTGCAAGGTGCTTCACCTCCTGCACCCGCGCATCGCGATACGGCGGCTGCGGTTGACGCGAATACCGTCGTTCGCACGGGCAACAAGGGTAAGGGTAAGGGGGCGCGAGAAAAGAAGGGCCGCTCCAAGAAGCTCGACCATCCAGCTGTATCTCGTTCCAAGGACGAACCGCCTATGATTCGCCACTGGCAATTTATCAACAGTGGTCCGCCTAGCCAAATGATACCGGCTGCGAATATGCAACCGTCTTCGTCGTTGCTCATGCTCCCATCCTTTTATCCCCGACCAACTGCGTCTTATTCTTCCCTTGAGCAGTACCACAACCCCCAAGCGAATATGCAACCGTCTTCGTCGTTGCTCCTGCTTCCACCCTCTTATCCCCAACCAGCTGCGTCTTATCCTGCCCTTGAGCAGTACCACAATCCCCAAGCGCCAATCACTTCCGGCAGCTCTTCTTCGCAGGGCGGCGCTGTTCGAACCGCACGCAAGAATTCTCGTCGTGTCCCATCTCACATTCGTTCCAAATCAACAGCCACTGCACCTGTCCCGAATACAGATGACGGTCAATGGGTCTGCCATTGGAATGGTTGTGGAGACGTATTTTCCTCCTTCGCTGAGCTCAGGAAGCACCTTCTTGTCCTGCCCAAAAAACCTGTCTTGAAGAAGGGTTCTTCCCGTGAAAAGGTTGAGGAACAAACGACAGTGGAGGAAATCGTCGACTCGAAGCACGCAAGGTTCCTCCGGGGGAATAGCAAGAAGATTGAAACGAAATGCCTGTGGGGAGATTGCACGGACTCTGTACGCCCCATATGGCGACATATACAATCTCTGCATCTGCACTTCAAGTTTCCTTGCGTCCGCTGCCAGAAACCATATTCCCGCAAAGATCAGTGTAAGTGTACCTGAGACAGCGGCCAAGCAGTGGAGCATCTAGAGATCGGAGACTCAATTTATCATCCCAAAATCTCTGTCCTCACCGTCCGTCGGTCGCGACCCAGCAGCTTCGCCTCCCAACATCATCACATTCCTTCCTGATTCTCGACACCTTCCTTGAACATTTCCTCAGCTATGCATCCCCAATATGATACCACCATCCTCACAACAACCATCTATCTTTATGCATCTGTTATCACTCGCATTTCTCTCTTGTATCTTGTTTTCTTGCATCATCTATGTCATTATTTATTTAGATACACATGCTCGTTATTGTACGTACTGTAGTTACAAATCTTATTGAATTATATTATCCATTCTTATGAATCGAGAGGGGTGGCTTGACTTCCGACTGACGGTTGTCCGAAACCTCACCAAATGTCATGAGTACCGAGCCCCTGCGCATTCACTCTTTGCGATCAAGATTGAAGTCTTTCAAAGAAAACCTGAGATTCAGCAAGTCGAAAGGGAAGCATTTCAACGCTTGTTCAAATGGTATATACATGCTGAAGGATTAGAGAATATAGGGTATAAGTATAAAGCTCCAAAAACACGAGAACGGCCAGCATTACAAGCCGCGCGGCGGCTGTCGCAAAGCAGATGAAAGTAATTGACGTCGCACAGAACTTCTCCATATTTCAAGGTACTGGATTTCATATTGTCAGCAGCAGGGTATATATATTACGAAAAGAAACACGAACTCCAATAAAATTCCACAAGATGCGATCGGAACCACTTCTCGTCCTCCGCCGACAATTCCCCTACGCCACATTGCACGACAGCGAGGTGGCTAATAGACGGTCCAAAATCGGTTGTCGTTTTCCAGTCGGAATGGCCATAAGTGACATCTTTGTTTCGCCTTTCGATCATCTTTTTGAGCGCTTTAATCGAAAATCTCGGGAGCCGGTAAAGGAGAAGACGGCAAAGATTATTGCATGGATATTCCGTTTCCGAGCGTATACGCAAACGTCCCAGCGTTTTCAACACCGCACTTGAAAACGAGTGGCAACGGTCCAGCCAAAGATTTTCCCCTGCCCAATGGGTGATGGCTTCCAACAAATCGACATTTGAACCGATGTCCTCCAAAATCAGTGTGTCGGGGTCACTGTCAAAACGATAAAGACCAGTGAGGGGACAGCGAGTGATGCGTAGAACTGAAAGCGCGTTGAATAACGCGAACTTGGCGAAATCTTCGATGAAGCTCTGGCTCACATCTTCAAGATGGACATAAGGTATCATTAGATTTGTGTCGGCAAATGCACCAGGGCGTACGGGAAAATGGAGGCCTTCCAATTTAAGATGGTCCAACCAAGGCAAATCGTCGATCGAGTCAAGAAGATTTTGTAGAGAATAATCGTCATTTTTGCCTGGTTCATAATGTGCAATGGTGATCTGCTGGAGATCTGTGCAACTAGACAACCAATTGTCCAGATTTTCGGAGGTTAGGCGGAAATTATTCCCATCGATGACCAGGCGAGCGAGGTTCGGATCAAATTCATCCATGTCGTCGTACGAGTCGTCACTATCGGATTCGTCGTCTGCGAAGGCGTGCTTATCACAGATCAATTCCATCAATTCGAGGTTGAGCGCCTCAATCCCGTTGAACGTGGTATGAATGATGGGAAATGATGAGCTCAAATGCGCGTCGACGTGAAGACTGCGACAACGGCGGAGGTGGGGTTTGAGGATGTGGAGGAATGCGTCAATGTAACATTTTTCGTGCAGGTCCGGGTGGAATGTGGGGCGAACTCCGTCTCGACGCGTAATAAAAACATCGATTTTGTGTTTTCGTGACCGCTTCAGGAGGAGTGAAGCTTCTACAAGCGGAGTCGGCTTGGAATCAACGAAAAGGACAACAAGGGTCCAAAATTCGGGATGAGAATAAAGGATGTCGCGCCAAAGCGAACAGACGGCCGCTAGAGAATATGGAAATAGGGTTCGGGATTTCACGTTTGGGTCTTCGGGTTTCGTGGGATTGACGAGAGCCATGACGGATTTTCCAAACCCTTGGGAGCCTTCCATGCGCATCCATGAGGGAATAATGTCTCTATCCAGTTGAACGGGGGTGCGCCCCTCATGTGCAAAATTGAAGATAATCGAAAAAAGTTCTGGTGGAAGATCTGTGATCGACGTTTTTCGTTGACAATGCACAGGTGAGCTATCGGTGTTCATCCGACTTGACACGAGAATATGCTCAGCGCTGAAATATTCTAGTAGAAACGTCAAAATTTGCAAGGACTTGGGCTTACCACGTATGTAAGAACGAAATTCAGTCGCACATCAAGCGATCGCGACAAAATCGGACGACTCCGGTACATTCCGAACTCCGCCGCGGCTGCATGCGTCTCTCTTCTTGCTCTCTTCGTTGAAGTAGGTTGAAGTTCGCTGAATTCCGCAACTGTTACAGCAAAAGACAGGTCTGTACCAATATGATTCATAAACAATTGGCGCAAGGATTGAAGGTGAATAAGAGAAGGAAAGCCTGTTCCAAGCAAAACGCGCTACCAGCTGAGCGAGCGCACTACTGTAACTGCTGAGAGGATCGCATCATTTTACCAGGTACCAGAAACGGAACCTTGTAGAAATTGTAATGTGTACGTCAATACGAGGATGCTAAGGTGGACAGGTGCGTGGAAAATTGAAATAAGGCCTAGCTTCAGGCGAGGCCAAAATATACGATGGCGCTGGAGCGCAAAGGTTAAGTGATTCACAAGGTAAGATCGACACAGAGTTATATATTATCGAGATAAACGTGTCATCGTGTGAGGGAAATGTAGAATCTGACTCCAAGCATATTGGGAGGCGGAGACGACTCCAACGATGCATTTATATAACTAAAGAATTGCGGGGAGAACTGAACTGGGATAAAATGACGCAAGTCGGTGCCGTAAATGTGGAAGATTGTAAATTGGGAGCTCCCTGACCACTTTCTGAAATCCATAACGAATCAGCTGGTACTTTGAAGTCAAGACGTGGGTATTAACCTCGCTAAAATCAGCCTAGCTCAGCCTCATGATAAGCCGTTCTTCTGGACTACTGATGATGATCCCAGAACATCGGCGTGCTAAGTAGCTTCCTTTGGAACCGTTTGGAACTTCCCTCATTATCATAATGACGGTAGTTCTTGGTAGATAAAAGTAAATCCGTTACGACTCGGAGGCCTGAGCCCAACCAAAGCCCAACTGATGGTATTGAACAAATTCCCGAGCACCCGTGAGGATGCTTGAATGTGCTTTCCGATTCTACAACATAGCCTGTTTGAGCGCCGGAAATTCAATGGATGCGGCCGTATTCGGTTGAGCTGACGTAATCCCTCCAATGTTCCTCCGTCCACCCCAAAGTCCACCCTTCTTCTGTCAATGTTCACGCCAGTTTGTCATGTGTCTCAGCGCTCAGCGCCCATTATCTGTTACGCCCGCATTGGATTATTTCAATAATAGCTTTGAGTGGCGTAGCCCCATGACCATGTCTAGGCACTGACAGGTACCTTGGAGATGCCATAAAATGGAAGAGCCTGCCGCAGGAGGGAGCCACTCTGACCTCCACGATAACCATGCCTTCAGAGCTGCACGACTACGTACACGGCGTCCTAGAGACTGGCAATCATGGTCCTTACCGTGTCATTAAATTCGAAATCTCGGATTTGAACGATATCATTGAAAGCCATTCGAAGAAGATTGGTGAGAATTTGTTTCGTTCTTTTTCGTGTTCACAATGCTCACGATTCCACGTTTTCAGCCCAGCGTATTCATGGCAGCGTACACAAGGCCTTACATGAGATTGAGTTGCGCAAGCAAGTTACGGTACACAACGATCTCGGAAATATTTCGTTCAAATGCACTGTCGAGAAACCAAAGAATCTCAAAGAACTGGTGGATGTACTGGTGAAAGCAAAGCGAGAGAAGCAAAACGTGAGAGCAGTTGGTGCTTTCCACGCTTGGTCGTAAGTCGCTTCTACTCTTTCCTCAACGAGCGTTCGTTAAATAATGCGGCGGACATAGTCCCGTTTGCGTAACAGCTGGTTATCTTGTGAAAACAGACAAACTCGTTGGAACTGAGCGTACGCCTACCGCTACTCTCAAGGACCCTTCCAACGCATCTGCTTATTACGACGTCCTTTCTGGAACGTCGTGGAAGGAGGCTGCCGTTTCCCTTGAGAAGGAAGGTAGAGCGCTCATGAACATCGGAGGTTACTCTGGTCCGTGCCTTTCGCAAACCATACCACCTTTCAAAGATAATGATGCTCTTTCCTATCCCTTATCAGGCTTGCGTGTTGTCGGTGCCACAGCAACTGGCACTCATGGAAGTGGGCTTACAATCCCCCCTCTCGCTGGCATGATTCGGGGCGTGACTCTCGTCAGCGCCAAGTTTGGTTCAGACGGCAAACCCATCATTTACCGGATCGAACCTACTGGTGGGATAACAGATCCTAATCGGCATTCCGGACCTGTCGTCCTCATCCAGGATGATAAGACGTTCAACGCCGTGATAGTGGGCCTTTGTGCCTTTGGTCTCGTTTATTCTGTGACGATCGAAACCCTGCCCTTCTACTGGGTCGAGGAGACCCGACAACTTGTTGACTGGTCGACTGCGAAAGGACTTCTCGAGCAAGGCCCGACTGGCAGTATTCTCAAGTGCCATAACGCTGAAGTCTGGTTAAATCCATACACCAAGAAAGCCCTCATTACCCGCCGTGAGGTGACAACCATCCGTCCCAAGGATGGTGGAGACGGTTCCGTGAGCGTGTTCGTGTCTCTTATCAAGCTCCTCCCTGCTCTCAAAACCGTCCTCCAACATCTGGAAAAGACATTCCAGAATATCGGAGACGAGATAATTCGGGAGCTGGGCCAGATACTTGCGGGCATCTTGAAGGAGTTCCCATTGCTTATCCCCTTCGTAAGCCTCTACAGTGCCTATTTTTTCAATAATTTTAATGCCGTGCGCCACAGGGTGTCAATATCGCCTTGGAAAGCCAAGATCATACTAAACCCAAGACCGGGAAATATTACGATATTTATGATATAGGTTAGACTTTATCCGATTCGCAGAAATTTCATTCTTCTTATCAAGTACGCAGGCTTCGCCAACCAATTGCCCGCCATCAGCATTGAAGTACGTTCAAGCTCGCTTGACGCCTGTATTCCTCGTCTCAACGCACGAAATAGGTATCCTACCCGCTGTCGACGTATATCGCCGCAGTGGACTCGGCATTCGATTGGTTCAACACATTGTTCGAGAAGGACTTTTCGAAAGGCTTAGCAGGCTTTCTTTCCATTCGCTTTACCTCCGGTATTGCCGCCAACGTTTCGATGTCGTTCAGCCCCGATCCTGCAACGTCTCCCGGAAGAAGCTACCTTGAAATTTTCTCTCTTTTCGCGCTTTATAATTCTATCAAGGATTTCGATGAGGTCGTGCGGCCTGTCCAGGAAAAGAGTATCAATGAGTTCCAGGTGCGAAGCGTTGCCTATTGACATATACATTTTCGGTGTTTCGTGTTCTGATGATGCCTCGCTATAAAGGGACGCCTCCATTGGGGCCAGTATCTGACTCCGTCGTTCACGGCGCTTCAATACAAGGAGCATGACCCCGAGTTTTTCCAGAGCCTCTCCGAGTTCAAGAAGATTGCGGAGCAGTTTGATCCAGACCGGATCATGTGGAATGATTTCATGAAGGACACAATCTGGTCTGTCGTATAAAAGGATTTGGAATTCGTTTTTCTGCTCTCGATATCGGATGGATCTGTAATAGTAGCTGTTGTATTGATACGGAGGTGGAAGACTGGAAAATATGTAACATTGTTTTATGACAGTTTCGAATGCATTTTTTCTTTGATGCAGAGAATTCGGGGAAGGCAGGCCCAGAGGACTCCCCAAATCTCAAGGGACTGTATTTCGTACGGTCAGCGAAGAAATATATACTTTAATGAAGAGGAAATACAGACTCCAATAAAACTCGACAAGACGCGATCGGAACCATGCATCATCTTTAGCCGACAGCTTGCCCTTGCCACAGTGTATGACGGCTAGGTGACTGATGGCAGGACCGAAATCGGTTGCAGTTCTCCAGTCGGGATGGCTATAGAAAACATAATTGTTTCGACGTTCAATCAGCTTCCTGAGCGAGACAACGGAAAAGTTGGGGAGTCGGTAGAGGAGAAGACGGCGCATTTCGTTGCATGGGTACCCATCATGTAGACGTCGAGGATTGCCCAGGGCTTCAAGGAACAAAGCTGGAAATGATAGCACCGGTCAAGCCAGAGGTTTTCCCCTTCCCAAGCCTTGACGGCACGCAACAAATTGACTTTTGCAACTGATCTCTTCAAGAATCAATGTGTTCGGCACATGATTGATTACATCATCTTAGTGGTCAGACCGTTCTTCGTATTTTGTGGTAGGAACGACGCGGAGACGCCAACCGAAGGTGGGAATGGGAACGTAAAAATGAAATCCTGCCGCAGAGTTCCCGCTAAATACTATCTGCCGTACTAAAAGAATTGGGGAGTCTTATGACCCAGTTGCACCCTCCCCTTCATCTGTTGTCCGCTTTTGGACAAATTTCACGTGATCTTATATACGAACTACTTTCCACTTACTTCAAATCGGACTCTGTCAATATGCAAGATACCCCACCCTCGCTATCACCGGGCGATATCGTTCTCAATCCGGAAATCCTCCCTACGAATTCGACGACCTTCTTCGACAACTGGCCTCATGCGAAGCCACTTCCCACTCCCGCCCAAATACGTTCCTCCACCTTTGATTCCACTGGTTTCGAGATATTACACCACCGTGAACATGGTCCATACGCCCAAAGGGTTCTACGTATTCCTGATCTAGGTCTCGTCATCAAGCATGGTCCTCGCACAACCGTCATCGAAGGCCAAACGCTCTGGTTGCTAGGAAAATATTGCACTCAGGTGCGAGCACCGACGGTGTATGGGTGGTGCCAGGACGGAGGGGAGACATTCATATACTTGTCCTATATTGACGGCGTGTCGCTTGACTCACGTCTAAGCACCCTAAGTGACTCCGAGCTTAAAGACATCGCTGGTCAAGTAGCTCCAATGATAGCGTCTATACGCCAACTCAGACAACCTTGTCAGGACACATTCATCGGTGAGTTGCGCTGTCTGATTCCAGATATCCACACATCTCACGCTCGCACTTAGGTTCTCCAGATCGTGGCCCCATTCGCGATCAAATATGGTGGAGCGGATATGACCCCCCTCCAACCGCCCCGTTCCTCTCGGTCAAGGCGTTCAACGACGCACTATTTGCGTTAGCTGATCGCCTCCCCATGTTTCCGGACCATGAATTTTTTCAAACCTTTCGTTCGTCCTTCTCCGATACATCCCTGATCCGGTTCACACATACGGATCTGGCGACGACGAATATCATCATCTCTCATTCGGGTACAGAGGTACTGGGCATCATAGACTGGCAGGAAAGCGGGTGGTACCCAGAGTATTGGGAGTACCTCAAAGCCAAGTATACTGCACCGCCGGAATGGTACCACTACCTTGACATCGCGCTACAGCATCCGTATGTACACGAGTTGGAGGCATTTGAGAGTTATGATAGGACTGGTATATTTTTTTGATGCCCAATTCTCTATCATTCCAATATCATATTCAAATACCCTGACTTTTTTACACCACTGTACAGAGCAAATGGCCTGTAATTCCCGAGGAATTTTCGCGAAAGGAGGGCTCGTATTTGCCCACCACCCGAAGATTCAGAAGGTACTTGGATAAAAATGCTATGGATGTCGTGCGTTCAATTGGGATCTTCTCTTGTTGATCATTTTCGCCCACTGTACTTAGGAAGATAATTAGGAAGACAAATGCTGCGAATATCGGCGCGTGCCAGCATCAATTCTCTTGTTGATCATTTTCGTCCACTGTAGGAAGTACACACAAATGTTGCGAATGTCGGCGCGCGCATGCCAACCTCAATTCCCTTGTTGTTCATTTTTCGCCCACGTTGGAGGACAATAAAAATACTGGGTGTCATGCGTGCCAACCTCAATTGGGATATTCGCTTGTTGATCATTTTCGCCCACTGTAGGAGGATCAGAATGTACACACAAGTGCTGCGAATGTCGGCGCGTGTCAGTCTCAAATCTCTTGTTTTTCATTTTTTTGCTCGCCCACTGTTGGAGGTACATCAAAATGCTGTGGAATGCCGTGCGTTCAATTGGGGTATTCTCTTGTTGATCATTTTCGCCCGCTGTAGCCTAGAAGAATGATATTCTTCGGGTTCAGATCGCCGTGACACAAAACAATTTGATGGTCATCCTGAGGAAAGATCGAAGCCACTTGAGGTAGGACGAAGATACGCATTTCAGAGGGGTGCGGAGGAGAAAATCGTTGAACTCGGCTTCATTATAAATAGGACCACCGGTGCGAACGTGATGGCGAGTATCTTTGCAGATGTGAGGGGAAATGAGTGATCCCAATGGGACACCGGGAGTCCAAGGAATGCCACGTAGATCCGACAGCATGACGTCGAGCTTCGAACAAACACTCGATTTTTGGCTTGCAGACATCGAAGGCCAGCGCGAATGCAACGTTACGCCCTTGATACGTGTCATGAAGAGATGGGGTTGGTGATCGAGCATGAAAAAGCCCAGAGGCTCTGGAGATCGCATGGTTGGGCAGTGTACCCGGAGGTATTCCAAGAGATAGTGTTCCGCGGGATCGACCTTCGGCCCACATTTCACCACAACGTTCGAATCCAAGGCAATAATCTGCCGGCCGCACAGATTGTGTAGTATTTCTCCCCGTGAAAACGTCTGTGGAAGTTGTATCAAAGCAGATTCAATTTCTGTCTCCGAAGATCCATCAGAAAGACCCATGGCCGCCAAGGCGGCTGGAGCGATTGGGTAGAGTACCTCCAGATTCGGTGGTGGTGGCATGATTATTGGCATTTCATCTTTTCCAGCACTGTCAGCGACACGATCTGGGTAGAAGGATGAAGTCAGAAGCTTCCCTAGACTCGATACCGCAGGTATCTCACCTTTGCGGGCTGAGGTACGCGTCTCAGTCGCTTTGCGTCTTTTGGAAGGATAGGACGCGCTTACGTCCGAGAGCAACACCGTCAGGTCAGCAGAGGGATCTTGGTTCAAAGTAGTAGAGATTTTGGTCAGGATCAATTTGTTCAGGAACCTCTGGCCAGCGACATGATGAGGTCCACCACTTGAACCGTCGTCACTGAGGCGTCGTTTGCGGGCTGTAATATTATGAGCCACTTTATCAGAGAAAAAGGAGTAATTCCTTTACCTGGTTCCGATTCCATAGCTTTGGCACGGCTCTCAGCATGTGGGGAACGACGAATGGCGTTCCAGTTCAAGTACTTAGTAACAGTTCAAGTTGAAGTTGCAGCGCGAATGATAAATCACGTGAAAGATATATTATGTAATTCAACATTGAACTTCAACTAAGATCAACTTGAACTTGATCATGACATTGGCAACGACTATCATGCCAGTATGAAGAGAAACTTCAGTCAAGCGAATGACCTTCCTGAGCCCTCAGGCCGCTCCCAAAAAAATCGAAAACTGGCCAGTGGCGATCCTGCTTTGACGTTATCAAATGATCGGGCATTCGCTACACCAGTGCAGTGGGGTACCTTCCAGCACATCGTAGTGCTGTAAGTCGTCTGTTTATCTTCCCTTGTGAATGAAAGAAATAAATGAGTAACAATCAGCTATCTCAAGGGGTGACTCTTATAGCTCGGCCGCAGAAAACAACTGGGTTGGCCTCCTTCGGAAATGCTTACCATATAGCTCCCGCCCAACAATACACAACTTTGCAAAGGGTGGCGATACAGTCGAAGATGACCTCACATTGCAGTTGAAACGTCTCTTCACAAGGCTCCCAACAGCCGAAGCGCTTGAAGGGAATGGAGAGGTTCTATTTGGTACGCGCTCTATCATAATATATATGTGTTTCTCCCAACGCAATTGATTTTGAAAATATGCCAGTCATTTGGCTAGGAATCAACGACTGCGGGTGCGAAACCAAATTGCTTCAATTCCTGGCACGAATTAATGCTTTCTTTTAATATGTAGTCGTACCGAGGCCGACGAGCTAGAGCCTATTGTTGCGCAGATATTCGAAGCCATGCATGACCTTTACACAAAGTGGAAGGCCAGAGCGTTTCTCCTCATCGATGTTCCGCCGATGCATAGGTCTCCGGGTGGTACTGATGTTATCATTTTCGATAATCCTGCCACTGACGATTGAAAGAGATGGGTATCAGCGAAGAACGTTACACGACCTGGAATTCTGAGCTCCTTCGACAGGCGGAAACTTTCGCCGCAGATGCAACCAAGGCTTCAGTATTGGTTGTCTCTTCTTACGCCATCATTTCGGATTTCCTGGATGATCCTGAAGCCTATGGAATGTCAGACTGTATAGATGATGAAGATTCAAATCCCGAGGATGATAATGGGGAGGAGGAACCAGACGACAGCGATGATAATGGCCAAAAGGCCATGTGGGCAGACGATATCCACCGGGCGTTGGCGAATAGATTATGGACGACCCTTCAGGAGTAATTAGCCTTTGGGTTCTTGTCCAGGGGGATATTAATGTTGAGCTCGCATCCGTGGTATCCGCCTTTCGCGATCGAAATTCAACATTTTATACAACCCCGTTGGCTAGATCCAAGTGACCTCTGTGGTTGTAATCGTTGTCTTGACGTTGCTTCAACATACAACTATGGTGTCACCGTTGGTCTGATTCATTTAAGTACGTACAATAGAATGGATTCAGTTGTTCGAATTTCTTTACACAATAATTCTGTTCATGGAACTGGTCTGAAACCAACAAATGCCCGTACTGTGCGGCACGGCATCATTTTCCCTCTTATTGGAAGGTCCTTAAGACTGGAAAAACCTGGATCCAACACTATGTAGGTCGCCCATTGCCTGAATAATGAGATACAAACCAGCCGTGGAAGTCAACAATCACGACTTGAAGGCCAGCATGGCAACTTTAATATGAATTCTGTTTCGCAAAGCAACGGACGAACATCTCAAGGGACTGTATTTAGTGTCATAAGTCACAGGCATACGGAAAAGAAAGAATAAACACGAACTCCAAAAAAATTCCACGAGATGCGCCCTGAACCATCGTTCATCCTCGGTCGATAAACTTCCCAATCCACATTGTACAACAGCAAGGTGACTAATAGCCGGACCAAAATGTGTCGTCGTTCTCCAATCAGGATCATCGTACTCGACATCCAGCGCATTGCGCTTCGCAACCATCTTCTTGAGCAGCGAAACCGAGAATTTAGGGAGTCGATGGAGGAGAAGGCGACGCATTTCGCTACATGGGTACCCAACAAGTGAACGTCGACGACCCAGCGCTTTGAGAGATGCGTTTGAAAATGAGCGACAACCGTCGAGCCAGAGATTTTCCCCGTCCCAAGTGCTGATAGCGCCAAGCAAATCGACGTCTGAGTCGATGTCTTCCAGGATTAGCGTCTCTGGCAAACTCAAGAAATTTTCAAGGCCAGGAAGCGGGCAGCGAGTAATGCGGAGGACAGAGAGAAGGTCAAAGGACGCAAATTTAGAGAGATCCACGATGAATTCCGCGCTTACATCTTCGAGGTGAACGAAAGGGATCATGAAGACCCATTCAAGGTCCTCATTTTTGGGAGTCGAGAAATGGAGGCCTTCGAATTTGAGTTGGTCCAGACTAGTTTCGCCTGCTTTATATTGCGAAATGGTGAGTCGAGTGAGCCCCATGCGCCAATCCATCCAATAAATCGACTCTTCCAAACGCCGACAGAAATTTCTCCCGTCAATGATTAGCCGAGCCAGCGACGGTTCGAATTCGTCCTCTGGGTCGCCATCCGACTCTTCATCAGCTTCATCATCTGCGTGGGCATCGCAGATCAATTCCATAGATTTGATGTGAGGAGCGAGAATCTTATTGAATATTTTATGGATGATGGGGAAGGCTGAGCTCAGATGCGCATCAACTTGAAGACTGCGACAACGAGGAAGGTGGGGTTTGAGGATATGGAAAAGGGCATCAATCTGGCATTTTTCGTGTCGATCCGGGTGTAGTGCGTGGCGGAGGCCATCTCGACGCGTGATGAAAACATCGATATGGTGTTTTCCGGACCACTCCAGGAAAAGTGAAGCGTCTACGAGAGGGGTAGGCTTGGAATCGACAAAGAGGACGATGAGGGTCCAGAATTCGGGATGAGAGCAAAGGACGTTGCGCCAGAACAAACAAACGGATGCCAGGGAATATGGAAATAGGGTAGGGGATTTCAGGTTTGGAGCTTCGCGAATCGTTGGATGGCAAGGGCCGTGACGGATTGTTTAAAACCTTCGGGGCCCTCCATGCGCATCCATGAGGGAATGATATCCTTCTCCCGTTCAATTGGGATGCTGTCATCATGTAGGAACTTGAAGATGATAGAAAGAAGCTCAGGGGGAAGATTCGTGATTGAGTTTCGTAGATGACCGCTCGGACTCTCGGTAGCCCTCATCTTAGGGCTATCACGGAGATATATACCTGATTGTATGGTTAGAATGCACCAATTCATGAGGGCCAGTGCTCACTAGATTCCGCACCAGAATACGAAGCCAACCCACTCAAAGTTCTACGTTCCTAAGAATTATAGTTTGCCAAATACACCACAATAACGCGTAAGTCAGGGGGTCAATTAAGCCTGGGTGCGACCTTGAAGCCACTCAGAGCAAAGTGATGGACGTATTTCATCTGCAGATATCATTAGACTCGCCATATGGATTCAGTTAAGCTGGATATATGCGGCGGATGGGAGAGGGCGGAGAGTGATCAAAAGTAGAAGTCGCAGCCACATGAAGAAACCGACTGGCGCATATATACGCGTAATAACCCATTGAAAGTTGAATGCGGGATCATCGAGACTTTCTGAACATTGTACTTCACAATTGAATGCGCAGTGAGGAAACGGGAATCACGGTTTTAGTCTATGCAATAACAATGTAGCGTCGCTTACTACCTCTCATGCCACTTCAGCTTCAACGCTCACATACATACAAAGAGTTCGAAGAAGTCGAGACGCATGGATAGATATGTATGCAAGGCCAGGTATCCAACGATATATAGTGGTGGTCATTTCCATCTGGAGTCTCACGAGTGAAATCCAAGCTGAGAAACCACACCGCCTCTTGTTCCCGCCCGAAACATCTTCTCGCCTTCCGTAGATAGAAAGACCTCATACACGGGCAACCCGGGAGGTCGGTTGGTATCCTGGCGCATAACATTATGCTTGAAGCGGCGTTCAGATATGGGGGAGGAAGCTGACCCAGTTGGGTTGGATATATGCGCCAGGCGGGAGAGATCGGAGTGCGATGAAAGGAAGGACGAGGAGGATTATCCGCACGACGACATAAAGGAAGATCTGAATGAAAATGGCGATGAATGTCGCAATTCCACCACAGTAGATCTCGCCATTGTTGTGGTGGTCTAGTAGATAACCAAGGCCGGCCAAGGCTAACATGGAAATGGGTAATCCCGAAACGAGAATAGATGATATCCTCCACAGCCATTGTTCTTGCCAAGTGGCGAAGTGGAAATCCCATGCGATGCAATGAATTGCACCGAAGATTACCGATACGCACGCTGCGGGTATAAGCGGTATGAGATCTTCGTCGTCACCCTTGATGGCCACCGAGTAAAATGTGGGCACTCGAAGGGTTTTACCTTTCAGATCTTTGCAGTCCAGCATCTCCTGGAAAGGGCGAAAAAACCGTATCAAGGGAAAGACAACGAACACGTATGTAAGCCCTAAGAATGTCCCATAGTCCTCGCAGGCATTTCTTCTGAAATTTCGGAACCGCTGGATTCGGGTGAAGGCTTGATCAGGAGTGGCCGTGCCTCGAGCTGGAGTTGATGGGGGTGGGTCAATGATCTTCTCGTTCATCTGCAGTATTGCCTCGTCAGAGACTTCCGGGGAGGAAATGAAGAGTGAGCGTGCACTGGTGGGGGGTAGATTTGGGGTGGATGGGTCGACTCGGGGGAGCGGGTTGGAGCGGTGAATATTATTGTCTTCACCCGGAAGAAGATGTACCGGGATGGAACAACGGACGTCGAGAGGTTTGTCCCACCAAAGGTAATAAATTACACCGGTAAGAGAGGCAAACGCGACAGTGACAACCTCCAACTCGGTCACGGTCAGGCCATATGCACCGCGAGCGATGCACTGTCCGATAAACCATGCCGTTTGAAAGAGGGCGATGGTTTTGGATAGATAGTCCCCTTTACTTCGATCGGCGATCTCCTCCTCGGTAATTGTCGGCCATGTAAGCTTCCCTTCCTTCGATAAATCTGCCAGCTCCTTAGCCTCCAGGACGGAAATGGGTTTTCCTTCCTTGTAAAGCGTGAACCCACCCATGATGAGGAAAAAAGAATGGGCCCGCGTCCATGCCGGATGCTTTGTTGAATATTCTTTCGTCAAAGAACGCGCCCCGAAGTGTTGTCGTGCGGCCCACATGATGACGAATTCTGGGGCAAGGAGGAAATATCCCATGATCGCCACCCGCCTCCTAAGGACTGCCCATTTGGAATCCCCAGGTGCCGGCATATTGGGATGGACAGTGACCCACGTACACGCGAATATGGTCGAAAGGCAACTCCAGAGTATCCCGTATATCGATCGATTATCGAATCTGTCTTCTTCGCGAATAAAAATAGATTGGAGGTGATTTCTGGGGAGGGTTTCTGATGGTCGTAAGTCTGTTGGGAGAGCGGCGGTGTTCCAAGGTCCTGAAAAGAAAGAGATATAAAAGAGTATGAGGAGGAGCATGATTTGAAGGATAAACGGCGACAAAAGAGTTTGGGAATTTTATCTGTAGGTCTCGAGGCCGCCGCATGCGCCGGGGATTTCGTAGCAGCTGCACTTGTTTCACGAGGGGTTAATATTCTGGCACCTAGTGAAGAAACATAGGCGCGTCGCCACCCATTGAATGGAGAATGATCGAGATCCAGTGAGTGTTGTGCGGCGAAGGGATCGCGAACGTGACGTGACATAGGGACGTTACGCTCTTTCCTCCTCACCATAATCACGAGTCACCTAGTCACCACGCCGCTCCCAGATCTACTGAACTGAAACGAGGAAATTCCCTCCTCAAGTACACGGCCACAGGTAGCTCTCTATTCCTGCAAGATAATGTGGCCCACCAACAGGCACAAATTTCTGCGGGACACCCCAAGTTGTTCCACGAGTTCATGAAGCCTCAGGAGTAGCAATCACTGGGAGGTCAGAAGGTGGACCTGCGAATAGGACAGAAACGTCAATCAAGTTTGGGCGGAAGAATTTTCCCATTGCCTGGTCTTACTCAGCCTCGTCTATGTATGTTTTGTACCTCGAGCGCAGAGAAACGTACCTTGGAAGTCGAATGGCAAATGAAATGACAAGTATGTTTCCTTCCAGTCTCGCAATATATGCAGAATGCCCCGATAATAGTGAGCCTTTGACAAAATCTCCGCACAAACACAAGTCGCGTCGTTCAGCTGCAGGCAACTGGTAACAGGCGACAGTACGCCTTTGATGGTCCTCGAAAGATATTCGTAAGTCTTCTCCTTCCCTTGAAACATTGCCCCTAATTTTTATACTATTATTTCTCCAGTATCTGCGAGCTGAACCCATGCTCCTTCTATAACGTGTGTCAGCCATCGTTATTTGATCCCTCGCGGCGATGTCCTTCTCCTTTCTTATTTCCACGTCCACGAATATCGTACCTCTTGTAGATTTTCAGCATTTCTCCCCTTTCAAGTTCGAGTTCAACTGTTACTGCAACATTTGGTGTTTTTCAGAAATCCCCGCGCCTATCTCCCCAACGGCTCGTCTGTTCTACCCACTGGTTTGCGACAGCGGGGATTTCCTCAACGACTACCTAAACGACTACCTACGACGCATTTTTGCAGATTTGAAATCAAATGGAGCATTCAGGACGCACTGGATCCAGGTTGTTTCTTGTACACGTGTACATAGGCCACAGAATCAATCATGCGTGAGGCGATGTGGTTCATTCATATATGCGGGATGAAGCTGATCCAGTTAAGCTCGACGTATGCTCCAGGTGGAAGAGCGCGGAGTGCCCAGAAGGGGAGGATGAGGAGAATTATCCGCGCAGTGATATAAAGGCAGGATGTTATGAAGAAAGTCAACAGCATCAAAGCGTTGTAGAGTTCCATCCAAGTAGATTCATTCTCTTCCCTGTAATCGAACATTGTAAAGACGACCGACACAACGGCGATGGAAATGGGCGAAGCTGAAACGAGAATAGCCGATATTCTCCACAGCCATTGTTCTTTCAATGTGGCGAAGTGGAAAGACCAAGCGATGCAGTGAATGGCCCCGAAAACTATCGATACGCACACGGCAATGATAGCTTCCGTGCCGTCGACGTCGGTTTCCTCGGGCGGTGCGTAAAATGTGGGCACTCGAAGGGTTTTGCCTTCCAAAGTTTCGCAGCCGACCATGTCCATAAAAGCGCCGAAAAATTGTACCAGGGGAAAGCCAATGAATACGTATGCAATCCCAAAGAATGTCCCGTGTTCCTCGCAGGCATTTCGTCTGAAATTTCGGAATCGCTGCATTCCGGTGACACCTGGATCAAGAGTGGAAGTGTCGCCTTGAGCTCGGGTTGATGGGAGTGGGTCGGGGTGGATGACCTTCTCGTCTGCCTGCGGTATTCCTGGGTCAGAGACTTCCGGGGGGAAAATATTGTGGGAGAGATCATCTGGGATGGATGTATCGGCTTGAATCGATGTTGTGAGCAAGAGTCTGGGGTGCTCGTCCCCCTCCGAGACTTCTTGGTCGGAACTATTTTCTGGGGGAGGAATTGGGGAGGTAGATTCTTCTTTCTTGATATTCCCTTCGATTTCCCCCAGCTGGCCATCGACAAGATGCACCGGGATGGAACAACGAACATCGACGGGTTTGTCCCACCAAAGATAATAAGTAACGCCAGTGAGAGAAGCAAACGCAATGGTGACCACCTCCAACTCGGTTACGGTTAGACCATATGCACCCCGAGCGATGCACTGCACGATAAACCAAGTCGTTTGACAGAGGACGATCGCCTTGGACAAATAATCCCCCTTGCTTCGATCGGCAATCTCCTCCTCGGTAATCGTTGGCCACTGAACCTTCCCTTCTTTCGATAGATTTTCCAGCTGCTCAGCCTCGAGTACCCGAACAGCTTTTCCTCTCTCATGAAGCATGAATCCACCCATAATAAGGAAGAATGAGTGGGCCTGTGTCCAGCCCGGATGCTCTTTCGAGTATTTTCTCGTCAAAGAACGCGCCCCGAAGTGTTGTCGAGCTGCCCACATGATGACGAACTCCGGAGAAAGGAGGAAGTATCCCATAATCGCCACACGCCTCCCAATGACTGCCCACTTGGAATCCCGGGGCGCCGGAATGTTGGGATGGACGGTGATCCACGAACATGCGAATATTATCGAAAGACAACTCCAAAGGATATTGTAAATCGATCGAGTATCGAATCTGTCGCCTTCGCGAGTAAAAATGGACTGGAGGTGGTTTTTGGGGAGGATTTCAGGTGGGCGAAAGTCTGTCGGGAGAGCAAGGGTTTTCCAATGTCCTGAAAAGAAAGAAAGGTACAGTATTATGAGGAAGATCATGGTTTAAAGGATAATGGCGACAAACGCCGTATGAGTTCATTTTTTTCTGTCATGACATGTACATCGAGGCCGCCGCATGATGGCCTGGGAAATAATTCGCAACAGAAGGGAAGCTGGCACATGTGCCCACGCGTTAGGTACGGAAAGTACAATGTCCATGGCCAAAGCGTTAACGTTACTTGGCTTTAATGACTCACAATCGTTAGACTGGACTGGACAAGGGACAAGGACTGAATCTCATCCTACGATTGGCATAAGCACCGCGGCTGCACTACTAGGTCGAGTCATCCAAGTCAGGTGACGTCCGTCGTCTGTTACAGTCAGACCAAGTACAATAGTATCGTTCGCCAGGAAATCCAAAAGAAATAATAATATCGATCCTTGTGCCTAAAATCTCCTCGCCCTTGGTTCTCCAAAATACAGACCTTGTATATATGTGAGCAGCGCTGGAAGGCAATGTGTATCCTAGCCCAGGAAATTGTCCTTGAAATATTGTGATGACGTTCAGATATGAGGGATGAAGCTGATCCAGTTAAGCTGGACATATGCGCCAGGTGGGAGAGCACGAAGCGCAACGAAAGGTAGGACGAGGAGAATTATCCGTGCGATAATATAAAGCGAGATTTGAGGGTAAAAAATGAGTTTTCCAAACGGACCCATGTTTATTAGTAGGTCATTGAGGACAACCGTTGCAAAAACAGAAATGGGCAAACCTGAAATGAATATAGCCGATATCCTCCATAGCCATCGTTCGTGCCACGTCGCGAAGTGGAAGGACCAGGCGATGCAGTGAATGGCGCCGAAAACTATTGACACACATGCTGCGAGCGCAAGTGGTACGAGGTCATACTCGACATCATCGTTCTTCGCCGAATAAAATGTGGGCACACGAAGGACGTTATCTTTCAGACGGTCGCAGTCCATCATGTCGTCGAAAGCGCTGAGAAATCGTTTCACGGGAAAGCCAATAAAAACGTATCCAAGCCCCAAAAAAGTCCCGTATTCCTCGCAGGCGTCGCTTCTGAAATCTTGGAAGCGCTTCATTCGGATGAGGGCTGGATCAAGACTGGACCGGCTTGATGGAAGTGGGTCAGTGTGGATGTCCACTTTGTCGTTTCCCTGCAGCACTCTCTGGTCGGAGGCTTCTGGGGGGAAAATATTATGGGAGCGACTGGTGGTGAGGGGTGGATCAAGGATGGTTGTCTCGTCTCGACCCGCCGACGGGAATGGGCCAGGGGGGACGAGGGCCCCCTCCCCTTCCTCTGGGATTTCATGGTCTGAGATTTTAGGAGCGGAAATAAGCGAGGAGGGGGTAATTTGCGATCGAGTTTCTTCTTTCTTGATATCCCCTTCGCCCAACTTAAGATGACCATCGAGGAGGTGGACCGGGATGGAACAACGGACGTCGAGGGGTTTATCCCACCAAAGATAATAAACAATTCCAGTGAGGCTGGCAAATGCTATGGTAACCACCTCCAATTCGGTCACGGTTAGGCCGTAAGCTCCTCGAGCGATGCATTGTCCGATGAACCACGTCGTTTGGAAGAGGACAATCGTCTTGGATAGATAATCCCCCTTGCTTCTGTCCTCGATCTCCGCCTTGGTGATCATCGGCCATTCAATCTCCCCCATTTCCGACAACCGTTCCAGCTCCTCAGCTTCCAGTATCCGAACGGGTTTTCCTCCCTTGTGGAGAGCAAACCCACCCATAATGAGGAAGAATGCGTGGGTCCGCGTCCAGCTTGGATGACCTTTTGAATGCTTTTTCGCAAAATCACGCGCAGCACAGTGTTGTCGCCAGGCCCAATAGATGACGAATTTCGGAGTAAGGAGGAAGTACCCCATTATCGCCACCCGCCTCCTAAGGACCGCCCATCTGGAATCTTCAGGCCCCGGGATGTTGGGATGCACGGTAACCCATGTACATGCGAATATTGTTGATAGAGAACTCCAAAGTATATCGTAAATCGATCGAGTATCGAACTTGTCATCTTCGCGAATGAAGATGGACGGCAAGTCATTTCTGGCGAAGGTCGCTGGTGGTCGCAAGTCTGTTGGGAGTGCAAGGGTATTCTGGAAGGGTCCTGAAAAGAAATAAAGATACAACAAAATGAGAAAGATCATCTTTTGAACGACGACATCGACAAACGTATGAAAGCTACGACCGTGACGTCCACCCTTGATGAAGGCTTCCAGGTGGCATGGGAATTTGATCCCTGCCAGATTTGTTCAGCGAGGAATAGTGAGCAAGATTTTAAGCACACAATCACCTATGAATGAGCTGGAGAATTATTCATCTGGGAGTCTCAGTAAAAAAAAAGTCAGGCAAACGGCAAGGAAAAGGAAAATTCGAGTAAAATCGGAATTCGTAGATTAGATTAGATACGTCGATACCATCAGTGGCTGTACCAGCGCGTAATCTTATCAGCAAATCCCTGCAACGTCCGCTGCGCAGGTTCTTAACTCACCACACGACACGCGCAACCCGGCCTGCTCAAAAATGATGCCCAACATAATTTTCCTAGTACGCCGGGGCTCTCGATGCAGCAACCACTTCCCATTCCATGGCTTCTCGTCGTAACCTTGTTATAATCGTCCTTTGCTGTCTGCTCTCGATAATTCACGACGTGAAGCGAAAGAATATGTGTTTTAATAGACAGTTACATGGTTGGTAATTATGTATACATAGAGTTGATTGATATCGCAGCCCATGAAATTGTTGAAATGATGTGGTACCGTTCACATATGGGGCAGAAAACTGATCCAGTTAAGCTGGACATACGCGCCTGTTGGGAGAGCGCGGAGGGTGGTGAGAGGAAGGATGAGGCGAATTATCCGCGCGATGATATAAAGGCAGCATTCAGCGATGAAAATCGGTCCTCCAATTCCACCAATGTCTATTTCAATGAGGTATAGTAGGTAACTGAGGAGAAGTAGGGCCGCAATGGAAATGGGCAAGCCCGCAATGAGAATAGATGATATTCTCCACACCCACTGTTCGTGAACTGTGGGGAAATGGAAAGACCACGCGACGCAGTGAATGGCCCCGAAAACTATCGATACGGATCCCGCAAGTGCGAGCGGTATGAGGTCGTCATCGTCATCGTCGTTATTTGCTGAATAGAAGGTGGGAACTCGAAGGGTTTTGTCTTCGAGAGTAGTGCAGGTGATCATGTCCTCAAAAGCCGCGAAAAATCGTTTCAGGGGAAAGGCAATGAAGACATAGCCAAGGCCAAGCAATGTCCCGTGTTTCATGCAAGAACGTCGTCGGAAAGCTTCGAAGCGCTCCATTCGGGAGAGGGGAGGATCAGGGATGGATATATTGACTTGAATCGTCGAAGCTGTTGTGGGGCTGGCGACCATGTTCTCGTCACTCCCCGGGAGCTCTTGACTGGAAATGGTTTTGAGAGGAGGAATTTGAGGGCCGCTTCCTTGCCTGTGGCCGCTTCCCTGTCTGTGGCCGCTTCCTTGTCTGTGGCCACTTCCTTGTCTCGTGACCTCCCCTTCGCTTTTCCTGAGACGGCCATCGAGAAGATGAACCGGGATTGAACAACGGACGTCGAGGGGTTTGTCCCACCAAAGATAATAAATAACCCCAGTGAGCATGGCAAACGCGACAGTAACCAGCTCCAACTCGGTCACCGTCAGTCCATACGCAGCCCGGGTGATGCACTGCGCGATGAACCAAGTCGCCTGGAAGAGGACGATAGTCTTGGACAGATAATCCCCTTTGCTCCGATCCTCGATTTCCGCTTTGGTGACCTTTGGCCATTCAATCTCCCCCGCTTCTGACAACCGTTTGAGCTCCTTAGCCTGCAGTACATGTACCGGTTTTCCTCTCTTGTGAAGAGTAAACCCACCCATGACGACGAAGAATGAGTGCGTACGCGTCCAATCCGGATGATTCCTTGAATACATTTTCGTCCAATACCGCGCCGCGAAGTGTTGTCGTGCCGCCCATCCGATGACGAATTCTGGAGCCAGGAGGACGTACGCCATTATCGCAATCCGCCTCCTAAGGACCGCCCACTTGGAATCCCCAGGAGCTGGCATGTTGGGATGAACAGTGATCCATGTACATGCGAATATAGTGGAGAGACAACTCCATAGTATCCCGTATATCGATCGGGTGTCGAACCTGCTTTCTTCGCGAATGAAGATGGACCCTAGGTGGTTTTCGGGGAGGTTTTCGGGGGATCGGGAGTCTGTTGGGAGCGCAAGGGCGTTCCTAGGTCCTGAAAAGAAACAAAAGTACAACAGGATGAGAAAGATCATCTTGAAAGACGATTGATCGTGGTAGAACGATAAAGAGAACTTGAATAAGCGCCAAAACTTACGACATCCACATCCACTGCAGGGCTGCGATGGCTTGGGAAGTTGGGAATTCTTTCATCATTGCCGATTCTTTGTCACGAACCCTTGACATTCGAGCGCAGAGTGATGAAACGCATGTAGTTATGTAACCGCCGGATTCAAATTTCAGGAGCTGACGATAGAAATTAGTATAACAGTGAAGCTCTTGATTAGACTGAGATCTGAAGCGACCTTATCTGATGAAGCAACTGTAGGATCGTCAACCTTAGTACTTGTGTGGCCAAGTCCGTCTAACGCACCTGCATTGGAAAACACTTGTACTGTATAGCAATCGTCTTCCAAGTTGGGCGATGGCACTAGGGCCTAGGCAAAGTTGGCACCTGAGAGATTGTGATGAACGGTCACGTGTAAGTATGCTAAAATCTCGTCTTGAAGTTGAACTCAACTTGAACTAATGCTAGTAATAACTTTTCTCGACATTTTTACCAGTTCTTCCTGTATTATCTATGAGGTATAATGGATCATGCCTTTTCATATTCAATCAAAACTAAAAAGGTGCCCAGGGATATTTCTTTCTGAACGATGTATTATCACAGGCGCCACGTCGTCGATTTATCTTCCAGCCTGTTGATAGTCACCCCAAGGCGAACCTATAAATGAGCCTGTTGAATGAAATCTGAAAATGTCTCTCGAGCCCCTCAACCATAGAGGAAATTCTGACGTGGATTCCCTCATAATTTCCACTCCGACAACGCCTAAAACTCAACGATCGGACCCATGTGGGATTTTTTCCTTCGATATCTCTCCCTCTGCGGTGTTCTCTCCCTGCAAGGCGGAAAAAGGTATTTACGCTCGTGTTTTATTTTCAATTTTCAATTCCTTCGTTTATCCACTGCTCAGCTTGCAGTGGTTTTGGGAAAGCCGACACAGCGGATTTTCGATGGCGAAACGCCGTCCTTGTTCAATCAGCACCAGCGGGAACGTGGCTCGTAGTAGCAAGACGCGATGTTCAATACTACCCAAACGAGACGCGAAGGCAAGATGGTGATGGTCTGATTTCTGTACTGCCGGGTTCTGGTGTCCGATTTCGGAAGGGTAGTAGTTCGATGTGGACTCAACCCAAAGGCTTCCGCGCTAGGGGACGGATGGAAGGATAAAGGACCTTCGCCCCGGAGGGATGCGTACGTTTACGTTATCCCAGACGGGAATGATTACGGTACGTGTCCTTCGCCATTTTTTAAAATCGTTATTGTGTTGAATCCTGATGATTTGCGCGCTCCGTCAGTCTCAGCCCTATCTCGAAGGAGCAGCTGCGAGGTCAGACGATACTTTGGAGATAATCAAGCTTCCAAGCGTAGAGCGTGAAGGCCTTTCCCCGTCGCCTTCTGAGTCATCACCTCATCTTCGTAAATCCAGTGCCTTTCTTCCTTTTCCAGTTGACGAGCGTCTCATGGATGTCTCCATGCCTACCTTTTTCAAGTCCCAACCAAAGGATATCCACCTACTCGATGGAGTCCGATTCCACTCACCGGTACCTTGATCCAGCGTCACCGACAATCCCAACTCCCAACCCTCGCAGGTACTCCAGCAGACCTACCTCTACACCCCAATCGAAATTCATTCAACCATCTGAACTCGTCAAGGCTCAACTCCATGAAAGTATGGACGGAACATTTTCAACGAGACCAACACGTTACAAATTCGAAACCAAGTACTACTTCACTGGCACTGCGCGCGGAGGACCTGGGAACGGATTTTGACAAGGGTACGAAACGAAACGAGGCTACATAGATCGCTGTATGTTTGGATGTCATGTCTTCCACTGCGGCCTCGTCCGAATCCTCCGCCGCGATGGGCTGTTGTAGTTGGCGACGCGGACAAAGTGAAAAGCCGAGTTGGAGGAGAAGCTTCTGGTGATGGAGAAGGTGAGGGATAGAGCGAAGGAGCTTTTATTTAGAACGACTGATAAGATGTAAGATCCCCATCATTCCATCCTTTGATCTGCGGCTCACACCATCAAATAGATTAGATTGGATGCTATCGGTCGCCCTGCACCGTGATAACTCATCATCTTACCTAGGCCCCTCCATTTGGATTCAAAAAAAAACCACAGGATAATCTGATGGATTTACATGCCCACCTAAACCTCTTGGGGTGGGCCTTGTCAGTTCTTCCTCTTAATGCGGCTGAACAGGAGCCTTCAGATACTAAGTAAGTAATCACATGTACCAATCTTTCTAAACGCGTAAAAATGTCGGCTCTAGTGACCTTGATTTATTGGAAGACTTCTGAGCGTTTTAGTTATTTGTCTGAGGTCTCCGTTGTGTATTTATCTCGTTTGGTAAGCATTTTTAAGCCACGCGCATGGAGACCGATATTAGGCGCTCGTGGTAATTCGAGTACCGCCGCGGTGGAGCCATCGTGGAAAAGTTAGGTGTGGAGGCATTCGATTTCTTTACATAGTTTCTTCCCAGAAGTGATTGAATGACTGATTCACATTCAGCCTATGAGGCACCGTCACCATGGAATCGGTTACCAAAGGCGATAGAGGTTTGTAACGGCGAAAGAAAAGAAATCCTCCTTTCGACACTTTCGATGCTACAAAATGAGTTCAGGGCATGGATTTATTGGTTACATATTCCAGCTCGAAACAACAAAGATTAGACGTGTTTCCCTAGACAAAGTTGACCGCGTTGTGTGTTTTCCAAAGCTGCTGTACAGTAACTATGCTGCTAGTACCGTCACCTCGAGAATTGTGCTTCGGGGAGAAGGTTTAAGGATGACATAGTTAGATTTTCTGCATGTGGGCTTCTCTCTAATAAGTATGCTACTCGCGTTTGATAATGAGGGCTGCTAATCAGGGAAGGAGGCGCGCATGGCAAGGAAGCTCCTCTATTTTTATCACATCCTTGGCGGGATCATGGGTGCGCCCGCCAAGCCCTGTGAATTCTGTACAACGATGACTCGTCTTCAACTCGTCTTCGCGGGAACTTTCTTTATCACCGTCTCCCCCAAAGGTAAAGGTTCTTCCAGAAATGTTATTGCTTCCAATCATTCACAACCCGGAAAAGTCATCGCCGTCATATTATTTTTATTTTGACGGAACGATGCTACGAAAAAGCTCGATGTATGGCGTGCTTTTGATTTCTCATCACCGCTTTGCGACAAACCGAGGGCGAAGTGAGCAAACAACCATTTGCTCCCTCACGCATGCAAAGACCACTTCTCAGTTAAATCCTTCCGTCTTTTTAGCCATGTTCTGCAAACGCATGTCTCTGCTTCCCGACATTTACCCTGTGGTCAGCCATATGGACCCAATCTGAAATAAATTCACGTCTACATGTGCCACATCCTCGTTCTTTTGTGCGGCTCTCCGGACAGACCGAATATTTGTCGTTCTCAACCGTTGCACATAGATTGTATCTATCCTATGGCCGTCTCCATGCGCAGGAATTGGCCAGGCTTCTACGAAACCTATAAAGCGCGCTTCTAAGGTTGGCTCGCCCGTGGTGATACCTAGTAATCCACTGAACCAGACACGATGCGATTCTTCACAACTGCCGTGTCCTTCTCTCTTTTGGCAATATCCGCTCTTGCATCCGTCACACCGCTTCGAACCATTGAGCGGTTCAATGGACCGACTACGGGAAGGTATATTATCAAGGTGAAAGCCGGCGTCTCCAAACACAACCTCCTTGCGAAGGTGGGACACACTGTCACCCATAACTGGGAGATCTTGAATGGATTCGCTGGTTCGGACGTCTCATCCATCTCACTATCATTTATCTAACCAGCTTTTCTTGGATAGCAAACCTCGACTAAAGCACTCTGAACTTACTTCGCGCTTCTCCCGACGTCGAGTTCGTCGCCGCGGATGGTATGATGCATACAATGACTACTCAGTGAGAGACCCAGAATAAGGATGTAATGCGTCGAGCTCACATAAGTCAGAACAAATGCCCCGTGGGGTCTTTCCCGCCTCAGCTCGAATACGAGACTTGCGAACCAGGATACCAAGTTTGTCTAAATTGATATCCCCGACACTTCTTTGATGACTTATTGGCAACGTCTATGTAGCGCGCTTTCCTTCTCGTACACATTTGACGGCAGTGCGGGATCGGGAGTCGATATTTACGTCGTTGGTGAGCTTTCGGTTTATATTGAAATCTATAAGCCAAGTCTAACGGGTGTCTTCCAGATACTGGTGAGTCGATCTTCCCAAGTCAAACTACGTGTATCATCGTTGACGGTCAATTGCTCAAGGTGTCCTTACCAGCCATGTAAGTCGACGTCCTTCTGATATCATCTCACTTGCGTGACCCACAAATCCAGACACAATTCGGGGGACGTGCAAGATGGGGAGCCACATTCGGCGGATACGCGTCAGTCAGCCTAATGTATCCTTATGCGCTTACGCTGACTTTTTATCATAGCGATCGTGATGGAAATGGCCACGGCACTCACTGCGCGTAGGTTACCAAATATTCCTTCCCGACAACAATCTAACTCGTGCCGTTCTAGAGGTACGGCAGCTGGAAGCCAGTTTGGCGTTGCGAAGGTGAGAAATCTCGTCAGTGTTAACCAAGGCGAATAAAACGACTCACGTTCATAAGAGCGCGAACATCATTGCCGTCAAGGTATTGAGTGATGCTGGGTAAGTAATATCGATCATGAAATAGACAACTCCCAGCCATTGATTTTTCCAAGTTCTGGTTCCATCGCAGATATGTAAGTGAAGATTCTTTCATTCAATTTCTCGTTCATAATTCAACCTTACTTTTTAGTGTATCTGGTTTGAACTTCGTTCTTTCCTCGGCCCGTGCCTCTGGCCGTCCCTCAATTGTTTCAATGTCACTTGGAGGAGGGGCTTCTGCCTCGCTCGACAGCGCGGTCGAAACTGTACGCTCAATTCTAAGAAGAGACTATCCCTTTCTAATATGTCCCTAGCTCACGAGCGCTGGAATTCACGTCGCGGTGTGTCCAATCACCCTTGAATCTAGGATCGTTGACTAATGTCCAAGGGTTCCAAATCCTCCAGGTCGCTGCTGGTAACAGTAATGTTGATGCTGCAGACACCTCTCCCGCGCGTGCTCCTTCCGCAGTCACCGTCGGAGCGAGTACAATCGCGGATGCACGCGCCTCCTTCTCTAATTTCGGTGCTGTCGTCGACATTTTTGCTCCAGGGCAGAATATAATCAGCTCTTGGATCGGAAGCGACACCGTATGTCATCAAATTTCGTCTCCATAATGATTTAACCGCCTCACCACCGTTGTCCCTAAGGCCACAAACAATATCTCTGGAACCTCGATGGCCACTCCCCATATTGCTGGGCTCATCGCCTACCTCATTGGTCTCCAGGGAAATACAAGCCCCGCTGATATGAGCAACAAACTCAAGAACCTCGGCCTTAAGGGTGTTCTGTCAGGAATTCGTCAGTCACAGATTCATCATTATGTTTACTCTATTTTTTCTGACGAAGATATATTTTCAAGCTTCGGGTACACTGAATGACCTGGCGCACAACGCCTAAGGGTAAGGAACATGTTCCTCGACCGAAGCGACCGCGTTATTTCCCGATATTGTTCCCCACTATTTATTTAAGTACCTGCGGCTGGTGAAAAACTCCTGGAATGAATAAAATGCGCTGTAGATTTGGGGCAGATTCATACATATCCAGGGGAAGTTTGGAAAGATGATCTGGACCGTCCAATCAATTTCCGGGCATATTGCAAGCGTCGTAAGGACATTCAGCTTTGCGGAGTAAGGAAATAGAAAAGAAAGACCCAAGCCCGACGAGCGTTGAGTTGAAGATTATGGTACGAAAGTCCCCGGCCTACCGACACTGGCGGCGGTACATTAGCAGCCAACGTTCAAGCTTGCTCGATTTCCCATCTAATCCTATCCGTATCTCCCGATTCTGCAAAGTCCTCAACTCCCAGATTATTCCACTCATTGGCTCCCCACTTATCACCAGCCCGAGCAGTCCACCGCATAAACCTTGGATTCAGAGCCCATCTAGCGATTTCGTTCAAGTGAGGAACCCTTACATCTGAAGTGGATCGCGCTGCGATAACGAATTCCTTGTCCTTCCATTCCTTGTCAGGACGGGGCCACTGCTTTGATACCGATGGGTCTGAATAGAACGTGACGGTGATTATTTTTGTTTCCTTTGAATAGGAAAATGTCGGGAGAAGGTGAGACCACGGATTTGGCCACGGAAGCGTCGGTGAGCGGTTATGGGCGATCACGAGGGCGTTACCTGACGAATTTAAGGAATAGGTTAATAGTCTCACTGTACTCAATATGCAGATTGCTTGCTCACCTATCACGTCAATCTGACAACCACCGCAACATAGGTCTCCCTTCTGGTTTAGGTAAAAGATCTGCAAATCACATTTCAAGTTAACAACCGATACCGCATAACGAACTGGAAATTCCGAAGACTTGGACATACCTGGGTCGGTGGCACGCCATCATTCAGGTGCCACAAACATAGCGCATTTCCGTCATGGCTACTTTCCCCGTGGTGCAGCGTCCAGTAATATTGCGTCCCCGCTGCACGAATGCGAAAGTATCCGGTCGGGAAGCCAGTGCATTCTCTGCTCGAAGGGGATGTGTCGAAATTCGAATTGGAGGGAATTCCTAAGAGGGAGGAAGGGGTCGACGTGATAGAGGGGTTTGTGATCTGTTAGAACTTGAATTCAACGCGCAATTGGAGAAGAAACAAGATGTACTTGGTGATTCCCAAAACATATCGTTAGATTCTTGACGCCATCAGATGTTCTGGGGAGACATAAGGATACGTCTCTCGAGCCGAGTAAATCGTTGAAGGTGATATTTATACTGGGATCTGCGCTGTCGATTTAGAAAGAATGGTCAAGTTTGCTTGAGGAGAAACTGACTGGTATTACGCTGCGCAGAACCGTCACCGCCATTTCCAGAATCTGTGTATAATATGTAAATCAAGGATACAACAATTCATTCGTGTTTGCTCACGAAATGTGAATGAGGACTTACGGATTTCAGAAACGCTTAGGCCGTCTGAAAGTCCGCCAGGGGGGCCAGCTTTTTGATCATCGGCTAGTCGTGCCATTTAGTATAGTTGTCTTGGAAGAGTTTCGGTGTGGAGGTGCTGAGGATTTGCGGACCTCGGGCTAAGCAGGGTGTTGGGAATAAATACCACAGGCTACAGCCAGGAGAGGCAGCGAACCACTGCGAAGGCTGAACGGTGGTTGTCTTGAGACTGCGCAATTGCTGTTGCATCGAATGGTCATCGGAGAGATCTTAGTCCCAATGTGTAGAATGGAGAGAAGATATCGAGGACATCTGTCCGATATGGAAACTACAAGTTCTTGAATTGGGACTGTCTGACATCTTCTTTGATAAGGCGGGTTAGTTTCCTTTCCAATTTTTGTTCTGTGACGTTCTGGAGGTGCTTACAGCTCATAGTCTATAAGGAATCCAAGGCCTCATGTCCGCAGAAGTGAATCGAATCATGAGAGGACATGTCAAAGAGTATATTCTTGGCCGTCGAAGAGTCAGCGATTGACTGTTATCCAAGATGGCCGGGGCCTTCTAATCGACCTTTGGCTATTCGGAGACCGGCATTGGGGGAGAAAGGGGCTTGTGTTAGCATCGATTATCTTCTCCACCTTGATTGCGTGGTACATGCGAGATGACAGCGGCCATGCTGCGGTTAAATAAGTTTAAATATAGTCACTGCTCGTTGCACGATGAGATAGAAGCGGCGACGAGAATCCACGGGCACGCGTACTTCCCGGGAGTAAGAAACGAAGGCCCGCCATGCAGGTGGTATGGGTATGAGGACAGCATGAGTTCACATTGTTTTCGGGTGATGCCAAAGTAAATTGCTTGCCAAATCCACCACTACAACGCGTCAGTTAGGGGCTTCATTAATAGTTCTATCATACATTGTGCAATGAATAACTCGCGTTCACAGGGATACCTGGTGATCGGGCACAAAATCTCACGTATAAACACTCGTATCAGTAAATGGGGAGGAAAGGGGGGGAAATTTCAACTCAAAATGAATTTTTGAAATATTTATAAAGTTGAAGCACGACCATTTCATCGATACATGCAACGTCGCACCTACAGGAAGTTTCCTCTACATAAGCCAACTCGCTCAAGGTATTTCGGAAATGTACTAATGCAAGTAGAGAACGATTGGGCACGATGATGAACCTCCATGGGCAGTAACTTCTAAGGTTAAACTTGAGATGCTCGTCTGTCCCATTTAATTTCAATGTGAAACTTCAAAAAAACAGAAATTCATATACAGGGCTAAATGAGTAATTGGAACGATGTTTCTGTCTGGAGTTCCGCCTGGCAGGAAGTCCCTAGCCTCTCGTAGACGGTAGACATCATCCATCCTCGATCCTGAGATTGCCTCTCACTGTTTTTTTACATATTCGGACCTCGTATGAGTGGACAGGCCTGAGGTAACCTGCATCATTGGCCCACGAAAATGTCTATGAAGTGGGGGAGGATGGCGATCCTGTTAAGTTGGATATACCCCCCCGAATGGGAGAGCGCACAGTCCGATGAAAGGGCACAATGGCCATCAGTAAAACGTGGAAAAATGGGAAGACCTTGTAGCTCCGACAACCCGGTAGCAGTAAAGCACCACATTATAAGGCAAGGTATCACATCATAAGTACCGCACCACTTTGAGTCTGTCTTATAAGGACCCGCCATCTTGGTAGAATTGATGTAAGGGCCAATAAGTCTGATACGAGAGTAAAATGTAATCCCCGGAATGTTTCGCAGCATATAAGGAGCTCATCATCAAGGCTTGAGGAGACAATTAGTGATTGTCAAGGGTTTTGGAACCCGCACGGGTTGCGGGTAGGGTACAGGCGGGTACGGGTACGGGTACAGATTTCTGTACCAGCCACCTACAAAACAAGCCCTAGAACATCCAAAACGGATAGGAATTGGTGGAGATATAGCTAAAACAGTAGAAAATACTGTTTTGCACATATCTCAGTCATTTCTGGGCCGTTTTGGCTGTTTTTAGGCTCAAAAACCCGTAGGGTTGCGGGTAAGGGTCCCTGGGGTAAGGGTACGGGTTGGAAAAAAAAACCCCAGGGTTACCCGCGACAATCACTAGAGACAATCTCGTTGTGAGGTAGGATCACGCCAACTTTTCCATTGCAATAAAAGACAATAAGTGCACGCGCAATACATATGACATCCCATATAGCCGTAGGATTCCAAGGTCTTAAAATACAGGTATGGGGATTTTATTTAATTTGTAACCTATAAGTCGTCGGAGGGAAGGTCATCGTCATCGTCCTCGACATCACCGCCGCCAACGTCCTCCTCATCCTCATCCTCATCCTCATCCTCATCGTCGTCGTCGTTATCATCGTCGTCATCATCGTCATCGTCATCATCCTTCTCTTCATCGTCGCCGTCGTCTTCCTCATTGCCGGACTGCTCACCATCCTCGTTGCCGTCCTCTTGGCCATTCTCGTCACCATCCTCTTCGCCGTCCTCCGCCCGGGTCTGATCTTGAAGGACCTCCAACTCTGCATCCTCACCTCTGAGTCGAGCAGCGTTCAGGGTGTCACGATTCGGAAGTTCGTCATTGTCTTCCCCGCATTCCATGGCATCCGATTCGTTAGGAGAAGTAGGCACAGAGCCTTTATGACCGATTCCGCCTCCCAGGTAACGCATGAACATATCCCGATCGACAAATCTATCCAAAAGCGGTCAGTTTGTGAATTCTCATGAGTTTATTTTCGCACATTCCAGCATAATAATTTGCCCAATCATCGGTCTCTCCGTCTCGCCTAGCCTCGGTGGGGCCCTCAGCTCGAAGGAGTTCTGATGTTCTGCCATCGCCAAATGCAGGGATGAGATGACACCCTTGGAGGACAAGACCAGGATCCAGAAATCCAAATGCATATTCATCGGTGTCAGGAACGAAGCCCAGCTTCGGTAACTTTGCCTGTTTTCGACCGAATGAATGCCCGGGCACAACACCTAACCATCTGATCCAAAGAAAATCCATCGACTTCCAACCGAAGTCGCGAGAACGGGATCCGGCATGCTGCACATCTGCATGGAAAATGCCAATGACAGCGCCATACCAGAAGGGATGTGCCGCCGAGTTGGCTTCGACCTCGGGAGATGGGACAATAATGAACGGATGGGTGCGGGGATTGATGGTGTCATAATCGCGGCGAATATCATAGGTCGTGTAGTTAATGCGAGCTGTGCAATGCCGATAGATTTTATCGCTCCGAATACGAATGCTATTGCGGTCTTCATGTGAGAATGATTCATGGGTGTCGCCGTCGAATTCTCGTTCGAGAACACGACCCAAAAGGTGGTCCTGAAGTCTTGGAACAAAGTCCTGAGTGGCCACAGTCAGAAGCGGCCAACCAGCGTACGAATATCACCATACCTTCTTAGCAGGGTCTCCGTTTGCCTCAGAGAATGTGAACAAATCGAGGGGCATGTTTCGAGAATGGGAGATGATGTGGTGTTCAGTCAGACGGTTAGGCTGGTCTGCCTCCTTTTCTTCCTGTTTTTCTGCACTTCGGAAGGCTTCTTGTCGGCTGTACTTCTTCCCAATCTGTCGAATGGCATCCTTCTTGTTGGTGAGGCCATAGAGGCGTTTCACAAGCCGGTGGGCCAGCTCTCCCTACAACAAAAGTATTAGTGAGTCGAGTTGAATAGATAGCATCAGCTCAGGCACCAGTTGCGTCGAATATGAGTCAGTTGTCCCAAACAGCCGAATATGGCGCACGTAATCACCCAAGAAGTGTAGCTTTACTGTAAAAAGGTTGAGCACTTTCGCCCGAGTTCCTGACTTTTTTGGAGCGTGAGGTTCTGAACCGACTGTGGCTGAGGTTGAGTTCTGAGTGATACCAGAGACTGCTTCTGAAGGATTAGTGGCCGAGTTGCTGGCAGGTTGTCCTGACTGGGGAGCGTCGTGTGTTGCAGCTTGTTTCCTGGTCTGTTTTCGCTTTCGTGCAGCTGTCTCCCGTGGAAGCTCAACTGTTTTGAACTGGGTGCATGAGAGGTCACGGAATTGTCGAATGAGCTTTCCAAACTCAGTTGTGAGCTCGTCGAGTAACACTAATGTGCTGTCTGAATGCTTACGCAGCTTGGCTAGGGGATGCCATTCCGCTGTACGGTACAGGAGCTTCATGAGCCGTCTGTTGTGAGGCTCCTCGAGAAGACCTTCAAATGCAGGTATTGAGCACTGTAATCAATGTATCCTTAAAACGTTGCCTGAAAACGCTTAGATGGACCAACACATACCTGAAGGAGGTCCTCGAAGTCACGCGCAGCCAATTTCTTCATTTCTGATGAGTTCGCAGCGAAGTTGCGGATGGTACCATGTCCGAAAGTTGAAATAGCTCTATAACTAACCATGAATGTCAGACTGTATGTCAAATATTTAAATTCTACAATTAGGCTCACCGTTGGTCAAGTTGGACTACAATGTCATCAGATCCACGGCCAGCTGCATGAAGAATGCGGATTAGATGGGTAAAAAGTGACTTCCAAACTCCTAGTTCAAACTCGTGGAGAAGGTCAACGACGAGGATGCGTGACGGATTGAAGTCAGGTCCGAGACGGTTCACAAATGCATTCTGGAGAAAGCGCTTTGAGTACGATGGTTTTTAATTGAACAGTAAAGTATGGCTTACCACCGTTGGGACACCGGAAAAATCTTTGAGCAAATTCTCAACGACTGTGCTCCGGATGGATTTCGCAAAGGTATAGATGGCCTTTCGTGCTATTTCAACTCTGTCTGCCATGAACTCCCGGAACTTGGTCACGCGAATGGATATATCTCGACGAAGACCGAGGCCATCCAACTTTGACTTGGCGATAAGGCATCGAGGGCACGGACAAGAACCTTTGTCCCGAATGGTGGCCAGCAAAACTCTGGTATTATGATCAGCTTATTGGTAAGAGTGAGAACGAAGGATGATTTACTTTTCTGGGTAATCAGCAGAGTACGTGAAAAACCTTGGATAAATCCTTCGTTCGACGCCGTCAAGGCATTTGATGACAATTCCGTAGTGGTAAGCATGAATGAAATCGTCGTCAAGGATTTTATTCCAGACAGCATGCATGAGTTCTCGGCGGCAGTGCGTCAGTATCTGCTGTTTTTGAGTCCGCCATTTGCAGTGAAATCCAGATGCAAAGTCAGTAAAGGAGTCGGGCAACTGAGGGAGAACAAATTCAGTATGCAGTGACACATCGGGGTGAGGGAATCATGAAGCTTACAGATGGGAAATATGCGAGATGGTGCATGGCACCTGAATTTGGCAGAGAACGAATATACTTGGAGAGATTCCCGAGCATGACATATCCGGGCCATGCCTTTGCATTGCCAAAGTCCGTTAAGTGCGTCGCATCTGAGGAAACCATAAGCGCAGCGACAACCTTTTCGCGCTTGCAACCAAGGTCATCCGGGGGAAGCTTTCCACGTCGCTGGACTTGCTCATTTTCCTCTATAAATGAGTCAGACGTGTAAAGCTCGCCGTGTATTCGCTCTTCCTTCTTTGTCACAGGATTTATGTGGAGTAATTTGAAAGGGGATAAATGGAGAAGATGGGCGAGTGGGTCATTGAATGCGTCTCGGATAACAGAGGTTAGACTCCGGTGTAATAGCCCATGAACTGTGAAAGGTTTGGCCGGAATCGCGGGGTTTCCTGATGGGACAAGGATGTCAACCGAGGACTCGGCAAACTGAGCTTTGAGAGCTGCCTTCGAAAGCGCATCATCAAGTCGTTTGTTCTCTCTGTGGGCGTCAAAGTCGATAAGGTCGTCCTTGTTGAAATCCGAAGCCTGAATGACTGTTTCAATAAATGACGTGACTTCGGCTTCTGATTTGGATGTCTTCCCATTGTTCATCCATGCCATAATTCTCCAGATTGTTGGGTTTCGGAATGGCCAATAGAATGGATGACTCGCATCTGATGACGATACGCCCATAGAGGCTGGCAGGGTCTCCGGCAAGGTGGGTCGCGAGTTTGAGAGTTCCTCCAGGGAGAGAAAGCCATCTGGGTCGGTAGTGGGTCGTCGTCGATAATCGCGCCACATTCCAAAGGAATTCGCTGCAGTGACCAGTGGATCAAGAACCCACAATGTGACACGTCGAATTGGTTCTACGAAAGGCGCTGGCTCAACGACCATCGCAGAAACTAGTGGCTCCGGAATCAGGTCCCGGAGTCGCCAGGGACGTCTGTAGTCACGGCGAGGCCGACCAGCTGCAGTTAATGCTGGGGGTTGTGCAATAATCGGTTCTGGGTCTGGGCCGTCTGGCTGCTCTGGCAGGAATAATTCCTGGACTGGTGCAGGCAGTACAGGTGGATCGACATCCATTGCCATCGATTCGATGACTACTGTTGCGGACAAGTTTGATGGAGCTTGATGGTCGGTAAATGTCGCCTGCGCAGATAAGAGATGATAAGAGAGTAAGCCAGATATAATTATATGAAGACGTACTGTGAGTCTCTGCTTCCTCTCAGAGAGGGAAGAAACTTGGCTTGGAAATGCTGCATTGCCTTTATTTCGACGGATTTCTTGAGACTTCTGCCGAATATCGAGGAGGAGTGGGCAAGTCCTCTGATGGAGTTGAAGAGATGACGATTTTGGATAGGATTTTAAGCAGCCTTTGATACATGAGAAGGCTGGCATGAAAATCAGGCCCAATAACACTGGCACAAGGATAATCGACAGCAGGACACCTCCACGAAATGTTGGGAGTGAGCGCAGCCGCATGAGAGTTTTGGTCGGGAAATCAGTGAGACGAAGTTTCCTGACCAGGAGTACACATATATATTGAAGGTGTTCATGGGCTTGAGAAATTGCTCTCGATAAAACGAGAGAATGGCCATTGGGTCAACGAGCATCCAAACAGGTGGACGAATGGACAGCGGACTTTGGATTTCTTTTTTCATCGTACGACTCAATTTTTCTCAGCCTTGAATTTGAAATATTCCGTCACTCCTTTCCCTCCTCCTCCCATGTCTGATATCTACCAGGTCCTTTCTTCCTTCCTCCCAGCCTGCTTACAGGTATCCAAAAAGAACTGCCTCTGCAACAGCGGTCAGTTCTTGTTTTCAAGATTTTTGGATTTTTATTTCATATGTACAATCACCAGTGAGTCCCTTTTTGTCCGCGATCGTCAGGGCTTGTATTCTATCCATTTAATTAAGCGCTTTTTTTCGCAGCCTAAAACCCTACCCAGTACATGACTAGCCTACATTTCACCATATTCTCATTGTACTTTGTTATCACTGTGCAGGACAAGGTTGTGAGCATTCAGATGGACCCATTTGCTAATTTTTTTCAAGTACCTTTAACCTGATTCCCGGTATGACATTATTTTTGACTGCAGCTATTTAAGCACCATCATAGGATCTAGCTCTAACCAAAACCCACTTTCTGTTAGGGATGTCCTCGAGCCGTTCTTCCTCCCCCGCCCTCAACGTTGACTTCAGCGATCCCGCTGCCGCTGCTGCTGCATTCGCGCAGGTGTCCCGAAGATACGAGGCTTCACAAGAGAAACTTGCTGAAGCAACAAAGACTCGCCGTAAGCGAGCTCCGTACGTGACATTTCTTCCAAATCCTTTTATATGACCTCACGCACTTTATTCACATAGGGATGGCTAGGGGGCTGGGCGCGGCATCCGGAAGATCGTCTCTCTGTTTGAGAGTATCCCAAGTATCATCGACGAGGCTGATCGGCGGATGCTGGAGGAGGCTGAGGACTTCGACCCCAGAAGAACTGGTTCTGCAGCGTGCGTACGTAACATTTGCTAATTCTATTTCGAAATACATTGTTGCTGATATCTTTTTAGCCGGGATCGCACCTTCGCGTCATATAATATTCTCCTCCGCTTGGTTCCTCAAATCAAGACCGCTTTGCTTGACCCAGATACGAAGGTCTACACCGCCTTTGTATCCGATGTCAGTTTTTTTTTTCTTTCTGTTTCATTTACTGAATCGTTTTTCTAGCTTCAAGATGGTGCTAATGGTGCTCGAGGAGAGGATATCGGGCGTATCAACAATTTAGTTGCTACCTGGGTTAATGATGAATATAAGCCATCAGTGCCTCTCAAGCCAGCATTCCGTGACGGGCGCGGCATACAGCATGATGTGTGTGGAGAGCTACTCTGCCCAATTAAGTTTGATTGGCGCGATCCCGAGTAGGTTTTCTTCTGACCCATGTCTCCTTTCTAAAATTGCTATTTTCCAGAGTGCGAGCCAATGTTCGCTCGAACAAAGAGGGCTTCACAATCAGAAACAAGTACTTCATTACTTGCCTGTATGTGAAAGGCCGGGCTGACCCGAACGACCCCGACTTGTTCTTCCTCAGAAGCCGTCTGTTGCTGCAGGTCTGTACTATGTGATTGGATAGCTCTTTACTGATCCGTGCATCTGTAGGCATATTGTTCTATCTTTACGTCGCCATCATCAGCGGAAGGCTTTGAAGAAGAAACCGAGGATGGTCCTGCTCGTAAAAAGCAGCGGAGCTCGCGGCAAAGGAAAGCCACAAAATCAAACGTCGCAAGCCTGCTCAACATGGATGGTAAAGTCACTCCTCGCTCAATCGCCTATGTTGCCGTTCTGGTTTGTTTTCTCTTCTTCAATGTTTCTTGGTGTCTGTTAACAAATCACGCACTCGCAGCTTGTTTTCAATCTAACCAATGCTGCCAGTTGGACCGAAACCCACAATGGTTTCAACTTCATGGCCTTTTATAATTTTATTATCGACTATTTTGAAGTTACCTGTGACGAGTATGAGAAGGAAAATGTTGAGCAGCTCCTGGCTTGGTGGAACCGGTATGTCGTTCCTTGTCTGTACCCTGCGTGTTGCCTGACCATTTTGACTAGACAAGTTTTCCCTCATCACGTTGTAGATGACGTGGACTCCCGTGAATCATACGACGAACTCGCAGCTGCCCGAGCACGAGCCAGGGCTGCCTGTCAGGCTGCGTAGGCTGTTATTTATCGTGTGGTAAATGTTTTCCTGCATTCTGTCGCATGCGCGTTATGTATCCCTCGTACATCCTGTCTTTTTGCTAGTCATAATATACTCAGTTCTAATCATACTGGCGAATTGCAATTGAAGTCTTGGAATGCGAGGGCATCACCTCAAGTATTTCATATTACCGCCAACTCACATTCTGGTAGTGAGCTGCCAAATGCCGAAATCCTGAGGACAGGTTGCATTATTGATAAAACCCGATGTCCAAAATGCATAGCAATACCGAGGTCTGTCACGCTTGAATCTAACTACAAGCCCGCAACAAGGTTACAGGAGCATTGCAGACCCTGACAGTAATTACACTAACCGGCCACATGATATCACGATGGCAGCAATATTGCGGGAATTATATGAGGCAGCCTGTATGTGCATTGCCACGGTAATGGGTCCTATCTTATTATGTGAGATTACAACGATTACAGGGCATTGCATCACTGACGACCCCCTTACAAGGCATTGTCCAAATTTCCCGAATTCCCTGATGATAATGCCGGCATAATATAAAGAAAGATTTGAATGACAGCACACGCGTGATGAAATCGCACTGAAGTTTATAGCTCTGAGAATCGTACCAAATTCGAAGCTGGCGTGCCCAACGTTATTTCAAAGGGCCACTTTTTCATGACAGAGAAGTCAGGTTTGACACCAGCACAGCCCGCATGACGATCACAGAGATACTATTTTACCCTTAAGGCTGGCACTGGCGCATTGACCGTATATCGCACTGTTCAGAAACAGAGGCCGAGATAGACAGGCTAGCGCTGTTGCGAGAGAATGACTGTCCCAATTTTTTTTTCGCAGTCGAAACAAATATGATTCATTGGAAGAAATACACATCTGCATCCCTATATCTATCTCCAGCATTAACACGGAATACCAGTCCATTCTAAATTATCAGTAGCGATCGCCAGTCTGAAAACGAATACATATCTGGGGGAGCAGGACGAAGAGCACAACTTGTGAAGTGCGTTGAAGGCCGCATCCGGGACCATTCCTATTAGACAAGCCACACTAGGGCCTAGGCTGGGTCCCGTCCGTCTTGGGCATATGCAGGAGGTGGGCCGAGGACTTGACCAGAAGTCGCTACGTTGGAATTCCCAGTGTCGCTGAGCTCTGTCACTCTTCGTTGAAGCTCCTGGATTCTCACACGATTGTTGGATCCAGGATCACTCTCCAGGCGATGGATTTCCAGCATCAATGTCTGGACCTCCTGCATCCTATCCACGAGGCTCATTTGCTCGGATGAAGGATTTGTCCGTCGTTTCTCCGAAATGGGGTGCGGAGGTGATGTCGAGTGGGAGCCAGATCTTGAGTGAGCTGGATTTGGCGGAGATGTGGGAATGGGATTCGGAAAGAATTTAGGAGATGATGGAGCAGGTGGGTAGGGACTGCTAGGGTACGCAGCTCCGGGAGGCGGGGGATAAGGTTGAGGCGGCGAGAATGCTGGGTTTGGAAAACCCGGACGTGGCGCCCATGATTGTCGCTGACCATAGTGAGGACTTGGTGAAAACTGCCCAGGAGGTTGCATTGCTGGTAAATACATTGGCATGGTGCCATTCTGATTGTGGGGATATACGGGGATGGGAGGGACAGCGAAAACGTTCATTCTGGCTCTGTGTATAGAAAAAAGGTGACGATCTAGGTCCAATAGAAGCCAAGAGAACACGAACTGCGCCTAACGGCTTGAAACCTCAGAATTGCCCCCAGGATACTAAGCGCGACTATAGCCATGACGGCCCCGACATACACTGTGGTTAGATTTTGCATCGGAAAGCGAAGGTGGGGGCAGAATTTGTCAGGAGACTTGGCACTGTCGTTCCAAAGGATTCTCGGCGCTTAGCGAGCAGTACTCGAACACACTGACTGGACTATGTCGACGTTGGCGGTGAAGCTGAAGGGGTGTTTGTAATTCATCCAGGACGGTGGGAACGGTACCTGGAGAGGCTATAAATGGCATTTTTCACCCGGGGCCTGGCTTAGCCTGCGGAAGAAATACGGAGGTCATGCCGCATGTTTTGCGACCAGCGTTGGGAGGCTGGATCATGAAATATCTTCCTCTAATGGCTAAATAAATATTTCAGTAAAAGAGCGAAGAATATCGACGACAACACAGTGACGGAAATGCACAATGGGTCGTAAAGCGAACCGTTTATTGTTTATAACTGAAAGGTGAATGATTGAATCGGTCTGAGCAAAACATAATTTTGCAGACCTGTCATCGGAACACCATATCCAAGGTGGTGAAGATCACCACGACTTGAATTACCCACAGTTTGCGCAGCTACTTGAAAGAATCCTTTTTCATGGAGAGGGCTCCCGAATATCTCAAGGGACGGAATGTTGCCAGCATTCTTCGACGTTAGAAGACAGATTTCCCAACCCACGTTGCACAACGGCAAGGTGACTGATGTCAGGACCAATATGTGTCGTCTTTTCCAGTCATGTTATTCGGAATCTTCGTCGAGTGTGTTGCGCTCCTCGATCATCTTCTCGAGCGATGCACTTTAGATTCTGGGCGTCGGTAGAGAAGAATGCGATGCTTTTGTTTGCCGAAGACGATAATGTTGAGTACTGAGCACCATTCAAAAACGAGTGGCAACGGTTGAGGATATTTTTCTCATTGGAAGAACTGGCGTAGTAGGTTGAGAGAAAAGAATCCACAGATCTACTTATGACAAGAAGGTGCTAAATGGTGTGGAAAATCCGTTTCCTCGCACTCTCGAGGTCCAATGGTCCGCGCGTATTCCACAATGACGGCAGTCCGCGAGGTGATATTTTGCGCCTTCTACTATGTCATCGAAGCTGGAGAATATTGCATTCTCACGCTTCACTTGAGAGAGAACCTCGCTCCTGAATTTCTGCCACTTTTTGCACTTCGTCCCTCCACCGCGGTGTTGGACGGGTGGAGGATCATCATAGCAGATGTCAAAGCTATGGAACCAATAATCGGTATACCGATCCTTCACAAGAAAATAAAATTAGTCTTTGAGGGTAGCGAAGGAGGAGATTCTGACCCAAGCAGGCTGCAAATCTGGGCGATTGCACAGCTCGACCAGTTTTTTATTCAAATATTTCTCTTGCACTGCAACTAGTGCTGCATCTTCCATCAGCTTACGGTAATCATGCCTGGAGGCATATTGAAAAACTCCAGACAGTGATTTTCAACATGGGGACTGGTAAGGACTAGTGATTGGGGGGGGATTGTATCGACTGCACGAGATACTGACCTCATTTGCACTTTACAGATCTCCGTCGCTGAATAAACATCATACTTCTCGACGGCTTCTGCAAGCTGAAATAGAGATTTGAAAGGAACACCGCTCAAATCCGGTTGACGATGGTGATGAACGTATTGGAGGAAAAGCGCGAGCGCTTTAGAATCCAGATCTGGCATCGGCACATCCTCTCCGTTGACAGGTGCAATGTCCACTGGAAATACACCCGTGAAGTCGCCCAGATTCCTGCGATGGGTGCCGAACCGATGTCCATCGGAGGAGACGAGAACGATATCGGCGCTTAGGGGACAGTTCGCTATAACTTCCGAGGTATGGGCATTAAATTACTCTGGATATCATATGGGGACTCACCTATACACGCTGGAATAAGCTGAGAGGTTTCTTCAGTGGATTCGTGTGCGTCGTCCATGTTGAAGATGAATGGGCGAGGGATACTTCGCGTGCTGGAGGCAGAACGGGCTTATGTAACTAAGGGAAAAAAGGTGAATGCCTCATGGTTTACCGCATTCAAGTTCGAACCGTCCGCATTCGAATATTCTGTCTACTTGGAAGTTGAACGTGTGAGATGTTTCTTTTGAGGGCAACGACCGACCTTCGGAGGATTTGACATTGAATGATTGAATTGAAAAACAAGCGGAATATGCCTACGGAAATTACAGAACTTGGGGAGGGCGTGTGTGTAGCTCGATTCGGCATTGACACAAGCTCGACATGTGCATTAACCCGATGTTCCTGCCACTACACATCGATGACGCTAAAAATAGAATTTTCTCGTCGGATCCGGGATGATGCAGCGACCAGCTTTCCAGATTCCCATTGTACGTTAGGATGGCCAAAGGTAGATGTTATTTTTGGTCGTTCCAGAAACCTCACATTAGATAAATATACGGACCTCGTGTCCGACGCACCGCAGAGTGTGACCCATTATCCTCCTCAAAGCGATATGATGCCGTTCATATGTGGGGGAGGAAGCTAATCCAGTTGACCTCGACGTATGCGCCTGGCGGGAGAGCACGGAGTGCGATGAGAGGAAGGACGAGAAGGACGATTCGAGCGATGACATATAGGAACATCATTGCTAGCGCAAGGTAACCTATTAAATACCTGTAAAGTTTCATCCAGATGGTTTTATTCTTGCTCTCGGAGATTGCTTCAGAGAGTAAGGTGAGCACCCAGTAGGGAGTAGGCAAGCCTAAAACGAAGAGGGCGGATACTCTCCACGCCCATCGTTCTTGCAGTGTGGCGAAGTGGAAAGACCACGCGACGCAGTGAATGGCCCCGAAAACGATTGATACGCATACCGCAAATATATCTGCTATGAATTTGTCGTCGCTGCTGTTGGGGGGTGAATAAAATGTGGGTACTCGAAGAACGGTGTTGCCTTCCAGAGTTTCGCGGTTCATCGTGTCGTCGAAAGTGCGGAGAAATCGTTTCAGAGGAAATAGAAGCAAAGCTACGAAATGCTGCATTTGAATGAAGGGTGGATCGGGAGTAGGTGTGGATGTATCGCCTGACGGGAGTGGGTTGGGAGGGAGGACCAAGTTCTCATCTCCCTCCTGAATTTCTTGGTCAGATATTGCTGGGGGAGGAGTATCTTGTTTCTCCACGTCGTCCTCGAGAAGCTGACGGGGATGGAACAACGGACATCGAGAGGTTTGTCCCACCAAAAGTAATAAATAACGCCCGTGAGGGTGGCGAATGCAAGAGTAACCACCTCAAGCTCGGTCACGTCGAGCCCATACGCACCCCTAGCGATACACTGTCCAATGAACCATGTCGTTTGAAAGAGGACAATCGTTTTGGACAAATAATCTCCTTTGCTGCGATCGGAAATCTCCTCCTCGGTAATCGTTGGCCATTCAATTTTTCCCGCTTCTGACAACTCTTCCAGCTCCTTAGCCTCCAGTACCCGCAGCGGCCTTCCTTCCTTGTGAAGGGTGAACCCGCCCATGATGAGGAAAAATGAATGAACCCGCGTCCAGCCCGTATTCGCTCGATGTTTTTTCGTAAAATTACACGCAGAGTTGTGTTGTCGCCATGCCCAATAGATGACCAGTTCGGGAAGAAGGAGGATGTATATCATGATCCCTACCCGCCTTCTAAGGACTACCCACTGGGAATCTCCGGGTGCTGGGATGTTTGGATGGACAGTGATCCATGTACACGTGAATATTGTTGAAAGACAACTCCAGAGGATACTGTATATTGATCGAGTATCGAATCTGTCTTCTTTGCGAATGAAAATGGACCGCAGGTCATTTGCAGGCAAGTTTTGTGGTCGTTGAAAGTCTACCGGGAGGGCGAGGGCATTCCAAGGCGGTGAAAAGAGAGAAAGATACAATAGAGCGAGAATGATCATCCTCGACAGGACCGAGACGAAAACAAGGGTCACCGAACAGTTTACTGATAGCTTGGGAACCTCGCGGCTTGCGTTCAATTTCGGGGCCGATGGATAGCGCCGACGGTTGACACGATATCAATATGGATTTTTCGTCTCACGTGCATCGGACCGAGCTCTCGGTTGCAGGATAACTTGGAACTATGTAGCCGCAGCAAGAATTTTAAAAACAACAAGATACTTACTGTAATGCAAGTAGTTCGAAGGTTGCATTGACTTCAGAGGGTTATTTTACTGTTGAAAGAAATCAGAACATCTTTTGGAAAGCGTTTGACAAGGGGGCTCCGGCATCGGAAAAAAAGACCCGGGGTCGATTTTTCTTTTAAGACCAGTTTAGACGGACTGACTAACTTACATAATCAGGCACACGTCCGAATACGGTAATATGACATCATTTGCGTGAGCGCTTTCCCCCGCGTCCTCCCCCGGAAGCCTCACAAGCCCTGCAGACCCAATTCCGGGGCACTTGCTCAAGGTTCACGCATTTGAGATGGAACTAGACATATAAAGTGAGTCAGAAAATCAATCAGCACTTAATACTATGTACTTACCCACTGGGTCTCACAACCAGCTTGTTTGCATTTGAGGACAAGATCCACCGAGCCGTCGAGGACTAATCCGCAAAGACAACTGTCCAACGCGTCTGCTTCTTTTCGAGGAACCCTCTTGCGCTTTGACCGACCGGATTCCTCGATTTCAGGTGCCTCCGCCGCTTGAATGCGAGTTGCCTCATCAGTGGGTGATGTCGTGTTCGCGCTGTCTTCATTTTCGCGGCCGTTTTCTGTGGTTCTAGTGTTCTGTTGGACATATTAAGTAAATCTTCGTTGTCAATCCACAAGTATTGATGAAACTCACGCTGTCGTTGATTGACAGATCCGATTCTCGCGTGATTGGAATGGGAACCAGTTCCACCTCAAAGCCCGCGGAATTTCGCACAGAAGCAAAATTATCCCAGCTCGAGTCTTCGCCATCCTCTTCCCTTCCTACATCCACCATGCTGGACGTCCCCTCCAAAAAATCGCCATTCTCCGAGTCGTCTTCAGCATCCACCTCTTGTTCATCAAAATCTCCTCCCTCCGCTTCGTCAATGTCCATCTCCTCAGCCTCAACGATTTCGTCCACCTCGATACGCATACCTGTTCCTCTACCATCACTAGCAAGTTCGAAAATAGTCCCTTTCAATATTGCAGGAAGGACAAGAAAGAACTTACATTCCAGGAATTCGTGCCCGATGATTCTCTGATACGACCAGCGGCGGAACCTTTGATTTCTTGGTGCGTTTCGTTGTTACCTTCCCTCGTTTTGCCCATATTTTCCTCATCTCAGATCTTTCGAAATTGGAGAGCTCCCAGATGTGCTCATACTTCGTGAGATCCAAAGTTTTGTGCTTTTCCTGAAAGTGAACCTTCATGAAATACTTCCAGATGGCGGGGTCTGTCGTTGAGCAGATTGGACAATGGATCGGGACGTTAGAGCAAGGTGATGAGGCAGTCGACTCCGCCGCTATGCCGTAAGAATAATTCATTTTGACAAGACAGCCCTTTGACGTCTTTTGATTGATTCTTAGGTTTCCGTTCGCGCCTTTTCCTTTCGCCAAATAGAACTGGCATAGTTGCGATGGACGGAGGCACAGGCCACACAGCGGCTCGATCGATTGAATGACGGCAGGATCGTATAAGATGTGCGACCCGATGTGCTCGAGGACGCGTTGGCCTTGAGAGAGGTCAAGGGTGATCGTTGGCGAGCACCGTGGGCAGTCCGAGGTTGTCATTGATCCAATATCCCCCAAATCGTGGTGGCTTTCGCACACGAAACAAGCTTCTCCTGTAAAGTTGGACTCAGGTAAGCCAGATAAATCTTTGTGTAATTAATTACTCACCGGAAGACTGGCGATAGGGATATTCCGTGGTTGATGCAAGCTTGGGTACCGCTTTGAGATTTGACGTGGTAAGGCTTTGGAAGATACTGGCCGTTAACGCGACTAAAACCGTGCTCTGTAACAGATAAAAAGGAATGCTAAGGTGGGTTTTCGAGGTGGTTGGGTTGACAGGCTGGATAAGGCGTCCAGGTACTGTAAATGACCGTTCGCGTATCATGTACGATCTCCAGTCATGGCATCCATCAGGGTCATCAGCCAGTGTTGCAGGTCGCAACCCCAGCATTTGATATGAGATGGTAACGGTGTCTTCTGGGAGCATTTCGAAGCTCACCTCATCGACTCGGCGACCATCAACTTGAGCCCGTTGACCTCTCCAAGACATAGCCAGAATTGGTTCTCGACACGAATGAGCGTACAGATCGGGTCCGAGATGACAATCTTCTCCGTGTCGTCGACCGGTGAGTGATTTGAACCGGATTCAAGTGTTTTCTCCGTGTTGACAAACCTTGGAATAGCCTGAACGCGTTTTAAACGATCTGTCGAGCTAGCATGTTGCCGATACTTGCTAAAATCCTTTAGCGCGGGGGCCTTCGATTTTTCGATACCTTTTACAAGTACTTTTGAATTGAATACCCTTCGACTGGCAGTCATTTCGGTGTTCGTCAAGTAGGAAAGTTCGGCGCCAAATTCATCCTCAACATCTATGCGCATATCTATGTCGTGAGCGCTCGCACCAGTAATTTCATCGGCTACTTCGTTGGCAGAGGTTACAGTGGACGTGAGAGCTTCAAGACTCTCGTCTACATCATCGTCTGCAAGCGGAACGTCGACGAGGAGGGTGCCGAATGGTGAGAGAATGTCGACACCGTCTGAGTTATCAAGTTCGTGAAGGATGTGTTTGAAGCCTTCAAATTCTTGCTCGATGATGCGCCGACCACGATTCCAAGAGGTTTGTAAGGATACGTCCTTGAGCTTGACATTCCCCCGCCACGATCCTGGTTTGATGTGGTCTGCGCTGTCCGGGATTTCTTTCGATTCGCGCGACATGGTGGGTAGTTTGAGTCGTCGAGGCGAGCGGTCCCATTGGGGATACTTGGCGAGGATATTCGCAACTTCCGTGGTGCCAGAGAGGCGGGAAACAAGCTGCAAAATGTCCAGATTGGCGTCGTTTCCGACCATTGTCCTGAGAATCCCGAAAAGCTCTTCGAGTCGGTCGGTTCCTAAGAGAATGAGCCAGAATTCTCCATCCGGATCGTCAATTTTCGCTTTGGCGACACAGAAAAGAACGTTTTTGATCATAATCATTAGGTCGATGTAGAGGTTGGTCGGAATGAAGTCCTTTCCAGCCAACCTATACAGAATTATGGCGAGGTGAGAAGAATGAAAGCCGATCCTCGTCGCGTTTCACCATCGGAGGCAATGGACACTATACGGAGTTTTGTTTTCTCTTGCAGCACATTGATGCCCTTGAGAACAATCTGGATGATGTCTGCATGCTCTTCTCCTGATTCTCGCTTGCAGTCACCTGATATAAGAACCGGGCGCCCAGGGTATATTCGATTATCTTTGCACAAGATTCCCAATGCGCCAACGGTTGCCTAAAAATAGATCAGGTCCAAAAACGGAAGCAAACAGCATCCGTGGAAGCAATTCTCACCTCTCCCGCGTGATGAACCTGTCCGTCATCTAGGGCCTGAAACAACTCCTCCATGTCTCCTTCGTTGACGTACTCTGTTGCTGTGTTATGCGCATGCTCCCTGCATAATCCGAGAAAGTAGTTCGTCTTGGGATCCCAGCGGATTCTCTTCTCTGTGGCAATTTCGTCGAACATCAAGACCGTGTGGATGAATTTGGGGCAGTTTTCACCATGGATCACATCCAGTACCCCCTCGAATGTCGCCTCAATGTTCTCTGTGACCTGGTCGACTGTTGGCTTCCCGTGAGAAGGGACAATGGGTGGAACAGTTGAGCGAGTTCTGAGGTATGTGATGCTCGGTGCATTGTTCGCTCGATGATTGATCTCTGCCACCCGATTTCCACCCAGTTTCCAGAGGAGCAACGCTTTCATATCCTCCTCCTCCGTAAAACCCTTTGGGTTGTAGTATCCATCTGCCGCTGCCAAATATGAAACCAACAACCCACGGGCCCCCTTTTTTTGACGAAGGCCAAGGCTGATCAGACGGTCGACACGACTAGCCTTCCCGCTTGCAATTGCCATCAAGAGCCGCTTTTGGTCAGAGAGGGCGGTAGCTCTTGCAAGGAGCTTCTTCGCTTGATTCAAACCACGGAGTCGATAAAACTCGACAAGCTGGTTTTTGCGGTGAAGCATCTCCTCGAGGCCGCTAAACCCATGGTATGCAAACCCGGCATTTTCGTGAGTGCCGTCCTTTATCCGCCTGAGTATATTTTCCAAAGCTTCGTTCTTGCCGAGCTCTCGACACGGCTGACAGATTGTACCCGTTCCTTCAGATGACCCACGGCAGCTGCGAGCGAAGAGTTTCATCGCGTCATTTTGGGGGACAGGGTTCCACGGAAGGACAATGGTTTCATGTAGGGCGAAGGGATATGCAGTATATGGTGATTTTCCATCTGGGAAAATCATGGTGTACCCCTCGCATCGTTCTGCTGACATTTTTGATTGTTTCAGAATGTCCTCGTACATGAAGGCATCGACATCGATTATCGCGGTTTCATCTGGCCGTTTGGGGTATCCCACGAGCTTCGGAGCATCAAGAACAGCAGGAATGTTGTCGGAACAGAAGGGATTCAGGATGGCACCCCCTTGTTCGATGAGTGGACTAGGCATTCGTGCAATGGTGGGGGGCGTGTTATGGCTGTGGCTTTCCGGCACTCTGCATACATCCGTAAGTTAACCTGTTTGATGATATCAAACTTGATCTGACCTTTTCTTCAGAGCCGTAACGAGATTTGTTAATTTCCCTTCAAACAACCCTCCGCTCACTCCACGTTCCTCCACGAAGTATGTCGCAAAATTAACCAAGCCGTCCAGGCCCCACTTCCCACGACGGATGATCTCATCCATGTTGCCTTCCATTCCCCAGCCCAACGTCGACTTCAAGACATTATTCAGGCTTGTTTCCCACAATTCATCAGCCTCCAAGGACGGGTCATCAAATTCCTTCGGGTTTCCTCCAAACACCGCCAACCTCTCAAATTCGGACGCTTCAGGGACACTTGTTGGTAAGTTTTTGACCAGATCTCGTAACACCTCGATGAAGCTGTTGGAAATAGGTCGCGAAACGGACTTGGACGTCGAGTCGAAGGCGGCTTTGCCCTTCTCGGTATTGGTGGAAGCAGCAGTGGGGCGTGCATTGCTCGCTGACTGTAGAACAATCTTGGAGCTGTGGACTGGTGGTGGACTATTGACGGTTGGTGGTACAATGGCGGCTTTTGGTCTCAAGAAGGCGAGTATTGTTCCGTCCTTCTTCTTTTTCGCATCCTTATCTCGTTTTTGTTGTGCTGTTGTACAGACTTTCGTTCCACGGTGGCGCTTCTCGAGATTAGCCAGCCCGATAGTACCGCAATTTACGCGGGTACCACAATCTGGACATATTGCGAATCCCTCTCCGTCAAGGATAGGTAGCGGTGTCTCGATTTTTGTGTCAATTCTCGCTTTTATGCATGTAATTTATGACACATACTGTAGCTCCTTGAACCTTGTTCATGTTTTCAACCAAGTTTTCTGGTAATGCGAATGTGAATGCGCTGTGTAGTTTTCGTTCGGTAATGACGCAAGAAAAAAGAATTCCCAAATATGGAAGGAAATTAATGAATATGTTATTTCACTTGTTTTCTGGTGCTTTAGAGCGCCTCTTGGAGCTGTACCACTCCTAGTACATTCTGCAGATATTATAATATGCTACAGGATACTCAATTTGGCATTCCGAAGGTCTGTTGCAGAGACGTTCTTTTTTTTTTTAGGCTGCCTGTAGGGGGGACTAACTAACAGGGCGCCGGTACGGGATTCCCGGGCCGGCACCCCCTTGGCGTTTGAAAGCACTGCCTAGCCGGCGCTGTAACCATGGACGAGAAATATTCTGGGACCTTTCTGCGAGTCGTAGAATCGAGATTTTTCACTCAAAAAATGAGGTAAGATGAGGGGCTTGATAATGATTGGGATGAGATGTTATATAAAGGCGAGCAACGCGTATCCGATCGAGAAGAAATAGAAACTTCAGGGTATGTGGTTCCAGAAAATTCTCCGATACCTCAAGGAACTGGATTCATGCAGTCAGTAACGGACTGAAGGGAGGAAACGAAAAGCGAACCCCAATAAAATTCCACAAGGTGTGATCGGAACCATTCTTCGTCCTGCGCTGAAAGCTTTTGAATCCCACATCGCACAACAGCAAGATGACTAATGGAAGGACCAAAACCTGTTGCAGTTTTCCAGTTGGGATCGTTGTAATGCACGAGTGCATTGCGCCCCTCAACCATCTCCTTGAGCAATATAATCGAGAAATTTGGGAGTCGATGGAGAAGAAGACGACGCATTGCCCCACAGGGATAAAAACCCAGAATGGGCGAGGCCAGAGCCTCGAGAAACACGTCCGATAATGAGTGGCAACGGTCAAGCCAGAGATTTTCTCCTTGCCAAGCAGCGACGGCATCCAACAGATCGACAGTTGAGTCGATGTCCTCCAGAATGAGCGTTTCCGTTGTATCCAGGAAATTGTGGAGGTTAGGAAGGGGACAACGAGTGATACGGAGGACTGAAACATGGCTAAAGGTCGCAAATTCAGATATACCCGAAATGAACTCCTTGCTGGCACCTTCAAACTGGACAAATGGGATCATGAAGCCATAGTCAAGATCGTCATGGAAGTAACGTGGAAAATGCAAGCCTTCGAATTTGATTTGGGAGGGATAGACCATGAGATAGACAGAGTCAAGGAAGTCTTTTAGACTATACTCTTCGTATTCGTCACCTTGATATTGCGCAATGGTGAGTTGATTGAGGCCCATGCGCCTATCGATCCAACAGTTCGATTCTTCCGCAGGCCGGCAGAAGTTTTTTCCATCAATAACGAGGTGGGTCAGCCGAGGGTTGAACTCGTCGTCCAATTCGGCATCCGAGTCTTCATCATACTCATCATCTGCGTAGGCGTCACAAACCAACTCCATAGATGTAAGGTAAGGAGCCTCGATCCCACTAAATGTTTTGTAGATGAATGGAAGCGATGAGCTCAGATGAGCATCGACGTGAAGACTGCGACAACGGTGAAGGTGGGGTTTGAGCATATGAAAAAATGCGTCTATCTGAAATTTTCGTGTCGATCGGGTTGAAGTGCAGGAAGAAGCTCATCTCGACGAGTAATAAAAACATCGATATGGTGTTTTCGTGAATGCTGCAGGAAAAGTGAAGCCTCTACGAGCGGCGTCGGCTTGGAATCGGCAAAGAGGACAACGAGGGTCCAGAATTCGGGATGAGAGGAAAGAACGTCACGCCAAAAAGAACAGACGGCCGCCAGGGAATATGGAAATAGAGTTGGGGATTTCAAATTCGGATCTTCGGGAATCGTTGGCTGGACAAGAGCCGTGACGGATTGTTTAAAACCATCGGGGCCCTCCATACGCATCCATGTCGGAATAATATCCTTTTCTAATTGAACCGAGGTGGCGCTCTCGTGGGCAAACTTGAATATAACAGCAAGGAGTTCTAGTGGAAGGTCTGTGATCGATGTTTTTCGAAATTGAGCAGTCGGACTCTTGGTTGTCCTCATTGCGACTTTCATCAAGACCAAATACCCCTGCAATACCCTGTGCAATTTTCAGTGAAAGCTCCAGAACTAGAGCTCAGCACTCACCAGGTGGAAATTGGAAATGAAGGTCGTTGACAAATTGAAAAGCTGAACGTCGTGTGAACGAGCAGAAATTACTGAGAAATTACCCACACAACACGAGCACGTGACAGTTAGGGGCAATATTTACTAGCCGGGGCAATGGTTTTCTTATATCGTTGCGCTTATTTCCCATCCTTCAAAGCACTATAATTTAATCCATATAAGCACATATAGTACCAAAGAATTGAAAAGCTATTTGCTCATTCGACTTTGTCAACCAGAAATCGAGAATAAGTCCTGGTTACGAGTCTTTATTTATAAATATGAGTTTTTTTAACCCAACCAGAAAGCCCGCGACCGCGAATACGTTACCCCTTCACAAATCACTGATGCCATCAATATTGCACGTGATCGGTCGAGACCTTCACACTGATTGTGCACGACCGCAAATACGTTACCCCTTCACTTAATCACTGATGCCATCAACGGTGCACGTGATTGATTGGCCGAGACCTTCACACTGATTGTGTGCGACCACTAATACATTACCCCTTCACTTAATCACTGATGCTATCAATAATGCACGTGGCTGTTGGGCCGAGACCTTCACACTGATTGTGCACGACCGCGAATATGTTACCCCTTCACTTAATCACTGATGCCATCATTTTCACATGTGATCAGTCGAGACCCTCACACAGATTGTGCATGACCGTGAATATATTACCCCATCATTTGCACAGGCACTTGGTCGAGATCTATCACAATTGATGATGTGAATGTTCCAGGTATTTTGAAAATGGCTGTGCTGCAAGGAGGGAACAAAGTTCACAGTGTGCATTTTTGACTCTGAAGTTGCTTGATATTCGAACACGATTCGCTGAGAAGCCCACAACTGCACTTTTGTTCCTCAGTATCAGTAATACTATTAATTTATGCTGTGTGCACTTTGAATGTGCCTAACCATAGTTTCGTTCCATCAAGGTGTGCATTTCATTTTGGACTGAGATGACGTAGGGCTCATATTCTATGACAATGACATCATTGTGCTATATTTATAAATATACTAATCACATTTTCGTGGTGCATTTTATTTTGGACTGGATATGATGTAGGGCTCATATTCTATGACAATGACATCATCCAGCTCCTATATATTTATAATTATTCTATTAATTATTAAAATAAATATGTATTCAATATCCCGATTACGAGTCTTTATTTATAAAGATGAGTTACGAGTCTTTATTTATAAAGATGAGTTACGAGTCTTTATTTATAAAGAGGAATTTTTTTAACCCACACAGAAAATCCACGTTATCAAAACCCCCATCAATGATGGTGTTACATAATACATACACGTGATCACCACGACAACCAAATGGAAACGTATGCACGTGTATGCATTTTCAACAACCCCCATCCATCAAGCCTTCGTGACTGCCCACCATGGGCTAAGTAATGCTAGCACGTGGTATCAGGCCCCGTGTCACTAGTGTTTGGAAGTCCGGTCTCAAGACTGGAAAAAGACCGCAACTGGACCGGACCAAGACCGGAAAAGACCGGACCCGCGGTCCTGGTCTTTTGTTTTTGAAAATCAAAGACCGGAAAAAGACCGGTTTTCATGGACCGGTTTTTGCGGTTCAGACCGGTCTGAACCGGCGATTCTGTACCCCTTATTTACCTCTCCAAAACGAGTCTAATATCACCCAAAACGGTTAATATCTGGCTGAGAAAAAAAATAAATTGTACAATGTTGACTAAAAGAGTAGATCCAGAAGAATATTATTGTAGAGAATTCAATACTTAGGCATATTAAACGTTCTTGGGCTCGTTTTAAAGCTTAAGATAACCTTGACAAACATTACTGATCAATACATGTCTAATATCCAATGTATTGTGTCAAAAAACCGGTCGTAAACCGGTCAAGACTGGTTAGGACCAGAAAATGGTCCGAACCGGACCAAGACTGCAAAAAACCGACCTGAACCAGTCCTGGGTGGTCCAGTCCAGTTTTTTGAGGTCTTGGGACTTTGGCGGACCAGTCTCGGTCTCGGTCCATCACCCTGGGGGGCAAAAAACCGGACTGGACCGGACTTTCAAACACTACATGTCGCGCTCAGGACCACACCAACCCCACCCACACATACCACATCACAAACACGATGACGACAAGTTGTCATTGATAGTGTTGTGCAGGCTCGGCCTCAAAGCCGTAAGCCGACCCTCGCGAGCCGCAGCTAGCCGAGCCGTCTCCAAGCCGCAATGCTGGCTTGGCGAGGCCCACGGCTCGGGCTTCAACATTCTGAAGCCGTGAGCCCAAGCTCAAGCCCCGGCTTTTAGTGGCTGAAAAGGTGGCTGAAATAATTTTTTTTATAACTGTACAGTTGTAATTTTGTTTTTTAAAAAAATCCCCAACACGTTGGACTCAAGTTGGACTTGGGAACGTTGAACATTTAAGCACCCAAATGCCGCCGATGTCAACGGAGCCTCAAGGCCGCAGTGTCCGCACCAAAAATCCCACGGCAAAACTCACCACCAACAATCTCGAGGCTCCCATCCTTACCTCTCACCGTGAAAGCATTGCTGCAGCAGATGCTCGAAAACTCCCACCACTTCCTCTTCCACAACCTCCTCTTCCACAACCTCCCCCACCTGCGTCTACATCTACAGCTACACCCCTACAACCAACAACAACACCACCCACTGCAGGGACACCAAGCCAGGCCCCATCAA
>KN831781.1:664113-699984 GCA_000827355.1 Hebeloma cylindrosporum | reverse complement strand
CCTCATTCGCTCGCGAAGGTCCAGCATGTCCTTGTCCCAAAATGAACGAGGCAGAGGGATGCTCACCCACTGCCTCTTCCCTCCCGCAAATCCACAAAACCCACCCAGAAATTAACAAGCCAATGTGTGGGTTTTGTGCCAGCTCATTGGTGCGCAACTCCTCGCACCCAGTCCTCAATCATCCCCAAAAGCCATCGAGGCGGTGTGCACACCCACACGCCATCTCGTTCCACCCAACTTCCATCTAATGATACTTGTAATACCTTGTGAAATATGTTAATATTACCCTCTCAGAGATCATAAAGAATTAATATTGACTGAACGAGCATAATATTTGAGTGATGTCTAGGGCTGCAAGGAATGAACCAAAGGTTCATGACGAGCAGCACTGGCAAAGTCCTACACAACAATTATTTTATTGTAATGAATATACCCTCAAGCTTTTGGAGTAAAAGGTGGTTGGCTATATGTTACTTACTTATTATTATTGAGATGACGTACAAAATACATGAAATGACTTGATGATTCTAAAGGAAAGACTCGTGTTGCCATGCCATGCAGTGGCCCGCTAGCCAAGTAAGTATTAACAATCGGTGAGAACAAAGCAACACCTGGAATACGAATCGGAATGAGGTTCCAATTCCAGGCAGAGAAAGCGGCCGTCGAGTGATTGTTAGTACAGGAAAGAGGTAAACGGAGTCATACATTCCCCAATACCATGTTGTCGCGCCACTCTCTCTGTCCACTTCCTGGCACAGATCCCACAGTGACGGCAGTCTTTGAGGTGATGTTCAGCGTCTTCCACTATTTTATCGAACGTTGAGAATATAGTGAGCTCGCGCCTCACTTGGGAGACAACCACGTTCCTAAATTTCCGCCAAAACTTGCAATCTGGCGTTCCACCAGGGTGCAGAACGGGTGGAGGCTCGTCATAGCAATCAGAAAATAGACCAAGCCAATAGTCGGTGTACCGACTCTGCATCGAAAACAAACGAAGATCAGCCCTTGGCTCATAATGGCCCAGGGGGAAGGTTCTCACCCAAGCAGATTGTAAGTCCGGGCGAATGCACACTCCGGCGATTCGGGAATTCAAATATTTCTTTTGGACCGCAATCTTTGCCGCATCGTCCATTAATTTACGGTACCCATGCTTGGAAGCATATTGAAAGACCTCCACACAGTGGTTTTCAACATGGGACCTAGTTCCACGAATTTATCGAAGGCAGAAAGTATATAAACAGCGGCAATACCTACCTCATATGCACTTTGCAGATCTCCGTCGCTGAATAAACATCATACTTCTCGACGGCTTCTGCGAGCTGAGAGAGAGACTCGAAACAAACCCCACTCAAATCTGGTTGACGATGGTGATGAACGTATTGGAGAAAAAGCGCGAGCGCTTTAGAATCCAGACCTGGCATCGGCACATCTTCTCCATTGACAGGTGCAATGTCCACTGGAAATCCACCTGTGAACTCGCCCAGGTTCCTGCAGTGGGTGCCAAACCGATGTCGATCGGATGATACGAGAACAATGTCGGCGCTTAAAGGACAGTTTGGTATAACTTTGCGAAGGATCGACATTCAACCATTGTAGATATCGTATGTGGGCTCACCTGTACATGGTGGAATAGGCTTCGAGGCCTCTTCAGTGGATTCGTGTGCGTTGTTCATCTTGGAGGCGACGGGCGAAGGATAAGTTCTTAGCGTGATGCAGGCAGAACGGGGTTATGTAAATAAGGGAAGAAACGTGAACGCCTCATGGCTTACATGATTCGACCTTGCGAAGCTTCCATGATTGAACATTCCAACAAGTCGGGGGAAGCCTGGGACCGTCACTGGAGACACTCTGTGGATGGGGATGTTGCCGCGGTGTATGCCAGTGATTGAGAAGTCCATAACTTCTGCAAACCGCATTTCTTATCTTATCTATGTAACTTCCAGGCCGGAACCCACCACCGAGAATTATCTCTCGTATTTCCACGCTTGTTGAACACTTTTCAAGGTCGAACCCACCGCGCAATCTGCTTTATAACCATATGTTGTAGCACAATGGTAGGATGGACCCAACTGCCCCCTCAATCGCTTGTGCCATCCTCTCTCCTCGTCGAGGGATGTGGGCCGCTGCTGTTGTGACTTGCCTGTTGCTAAGAATAATAAAGACAACTTGAAGTAAAAGATGTGCCAGTGTGCGTTTTTCTTCTTATCTCGTGTCTCTTGCACGTTCTCACATAGCTAGCATGGTCCAGCCGTGTAACTCTTTCCGCTCAGTGAGATAGACTATGAAGACCCGCAGAAATGCATCCAATTCTCTCTCGTGACGTCTCGGGGAAGTTGATTGACGTTGATAAAATACATCAATAAATTCTGCTCGGATTGCCATGAATTGGAAAGGATGAGCAGGTGGGATGAACATAAGCATCGTGCTATCGAAAGGAGAGGAATCCCGCCAAATACAACTACTGCAACGTTCGCGGACGGGGAAATGCTTTTCTACAAGAAAAAAAAGTCGGCCAGCCAGTATCTACGGGAAATATCTTCAGAATTTCGCGAAATGTTTGGTTAGGAAATGTTTCTTGTCGATGTCGCGATAGAGAGAAGTCCGGTGTCGATTAACTTGGATAGGTGAATTTCGCTTTTCAACCTCTCTGCCGCCCATACTCTATAATCCGCCGGGAAGCCCTCGCCCTCCGTTAACCGTAGTTCGACCATTCTCAGAGAATTTAATCCCTGGATAGTCTCCACCAAAGGGCCCCACGAAATTTTGTGAAAATCGATTTTGGCGACGCTTAAATTTATATCCAGGATAATGAATTGCAATGGGATAGTCGTGAGCTTGAACAACGTTTGAAGGGATTGAGTGATCCATGGGTTGGGAGTGGAAAGCGCGTCGACGATGAAGGCTTGTTGCCCATCACCGCCGACCCCGAAATCGGTTGAAGAAAAGAACTCAACCCCGAGGTAAACGTGTTGGAGATGAAGAAAAACCGACAGATCAAGAGGTAAAGCAGTAGCCGGTACTTGATCAGAGTTGATAAAAGTGCTATTGACTGGTCCAGTTAGTCGCGAAAGATGATATGGACAAAATCAATGCATACTTGGGCCTCGATAAGGTGAATGGAGCTGCAAGTGTGTCAGAGAATTCGAGGACTTGGACAAAATCTCCGGAATGCGATCGGTAGTACTATAACGTGTCAGCCAGATCGTGAAGGAACGAAGTTGCGTGATCTCGGTCCTCTCCAACCATTCAAAGAGTTCAGGAGAATATTCGATCTTCAGATCTTGGAGATGTGGGTATGTCGTCACCACACCCTGCATTGATGAGACTCGATCTGTTGAAAAAGGCCCAGCAAGAGATAGCCGTTGAAGCTGCGGGGATTCCTCCAGCAGAGAAAGAGGAAATGATTCCAGCCAAGTGATAGACAAATCGACGAGGGTCGGTGACCGAATACAACCAAGGAAGGATGATCGAAAATTTACGTGAAGATTCGTCCATATGAAACGGCTTTCAATTGCAGCGTGAAAGGAAAGGATGGTGAGGTGTAGCAGCTGAGGAAATATGGGGGCCAACTGTTCTTCTTCTCTATATGAATGATTAAAAAACCAGGAGAAGAATCGCTCTAAGGAGAGGTCTATCCTCAGGGATTTGATGTACGGTATAATACGCGGCGAAACCACCAGGAGTTCAGAAAGTTGGAGAGCTGTCATATCCGAGACCCCGAGTGTAATGTGGTGATACAGATGCTTCTCGACGATATGGGCAAATCTTTGATCGACATCTGCAGAGGCCCGAAGAGCTGGAATATCGTCCCTCAGAAAATAGAAGATCTGGTCCAGCATTTCAACCGGAAGGGATGGTTTCAAAGCCATAGTTTCGGATTGGGGTTTTCTCATGTACCTACGATTATTGAGAGCCGAAAAGGAATATTCTGTAGACACGGTACCTCTTATTCAAATTGTTCGCCATCAACGTTCGATTTTGAAACAGAGAGTTTCTAAGTGTAAGTGGTTCGTGTTGGAGTTTGTGAGTGTTCTGTTACGTAAGTTGTCCTTTGTCCAATGACGACATCATCGTTCTTGACCGTTTCTCTCGTCTCTCTCGAGGCCGTTTCCAGGCGTTTCTCGGGTGAGTGCGGGGCGCTTAATCCTCAAGCGCTTTGAATAGAATAACTGTGAATAGAATCTATAAGGTTAAATTACCATACACTAAATAAATTACAAATCCAGGACAGGCATATCCATCCGAATCCAACGAGAGAATATTATTAACTAAGCCCTACATGTAAGTTCCGCGCCAACCATGGCAATCGTCGCACCCAAACACCACCCGAGCTCTGTCCCCTTGACCTTCTTCTCCATCTTCACTTCGCGGGTATCCTGGAACTCGTATCCGAGCTGAAGTAGCGCGTGCATGAATGTGAGATCAAGACACCATTCTGGGCGGCCTTCGAGCTCCTTCATCAGTGCTTTGTCCTTGCCCCAGGGTTGCTTGACCCAGTTAGACCGCCCGAGGCAGACTTCGTGGGCGATTTCTGCAAAGGTGGAGACGGTGAGAGGTTTCGATGGCGGGACAAGTGGGGAAAGGCGGTCGTAAAAGTAGGAGAGAAGCAGAACTTTGCCGTGGGGGAAGGAATCAAGCAAGGAGGGCTGGTAAACCCCGTTGAACGAGCATGGCTTCATCTCGCAGATACTAGATAGAATACATGAGGAAAATGGAAATTGAGAACAAGCGAATACTTACGAATCTTTGGCAAGGACGAGTTGCATGACCCTATCACAGGCCTCGAAGGAACCAATTTCTTCTCCGTACATGGTAACGCTTCGTTTCACCTGAGTACGGTCGTCGGTTACCTCTACGACGCGTTTTGTGCCGCGGGCCAAACAGGGATTACCGACAACTCCATCCTTGGGGGTTTGTACACGGATGGATGCCATGAAATCGACGAGACTATGGACGTGTCGTCTCGCACGCATGAGACCGTAACCGAGATAAGAATGCTGATAAAGAACATGAGTTCGGCCTCCAAATTTGAGGTCATACTTGTGTTCCCCCTCTTCGAGTTTCTGGCCGCTTGAAGCGAACGTGGGCTCAAACACGATCTGGGTGGAGGCTCCGCCTAGGTCGAGAACGGCGTATGTCGGGGTATTCTTCGGAGTGTCAGCCTTGATGGTGTCGAGGAGGTAGTTGGCGGTGATCCAGGCGTAGACACCCTCGTCTTTGCCGTCCATGATGACCACGCCGTCTTTCTCCGGGACTTGGAAGGGATACGAATCATGCAGTCTCTCTTCGATGGCGTGAAGGATATCTGCACTCTGCGATCCAGGGAGCAGTCGCAGGCCAGCGGTGGCTTTGACGGCGACTGGTGTACAACTCTGCAGGGATTTGGGGACGACACGGACGGCCTCGTCTAGGAGGACGTCGAGGCTCTTGGCCGCTTCCTGTGGTTTACCGGCGAACGAAGAAAGACCTGGTTGAATCATTTTGAAGACTTCGTATTCGTAGCCAGCAGAAGCACCGCAGTTGTTGAATTTATAGATGTGAATCCGGGAACCCGTCGAGCCTGCGTCGATCATAAGAGCATATTGCACCAGTGGACTCTTGGATGAATATGGCAAGGTACAATGGGTGGTTTTCGTCGGGTCAGGATCTTCCTCGTATGATCCTGGATGCTTGGCCTTTGGAGGAGATTTTTGCGACGGTTTCGTCACTGGCAAAGGTTCGATGTTATCGTCATCGTAAGGGTATCCAGATGTATCTGCTCCGTCCAGTTAATTTCCTGCAACTTTCTTGTCTTAAAACAGAACTCACCTGGTTTTTTTCCACTCGCCTTCCAGGGTAATTTCCTTGACGCTCGAGGTCCAAACAGATATACGAGGCCAATTAAGACAACCGCCGCCACCGCAAACTTCTTCCATCCAAACCGTTTCGCACCTCCTGTCCTACTCGGTCCATGTCCGCCCTCTAGCCTCTCGTAATTGCTACTCCTTGGAGAGATCATTGACATGTATCTTGAACGAATGTGTTGCGCGAAATTTGTGGGGATTTCTAGGCCACTTGAGCGTGCGCTTGGTGGTGGTGGAGATGACGAAGAACGATCAGTAGCAGGATGTATTTCGATTCTAAATGAAGATTTTTGTTTCAGTGATTTAGAATGGTATCCATCGACCATGAACGGAGGAACGATGTCGTGGCCGGCTTTGAACCCGTCGCTGGTAAGGAATTCGCTGGGCATTCATTACGTAACATCAAAACAAAACTTGCCTCTTGCCGTCAAGGATCTCGATGGATAGTTTCGAACAAGAGGTACCGTGTCTAAACAATATTCCTTTTCGTCTCTCAATAATCATAAGTCCATATTAAAACCCCAACCCGAAACTATGGCTTTGAAACCATCCCTTCCAGTTGAAATACTGGACCAGATTTTCTATTTTCTAAGGGACGATATTCCCGCTCTTCGGGCCTCTGCAGATGTCGATCAAAGGTTTAGCGAAATCATCGAGAAACATCTGTATTACCATATTACGCTCGGGGATTCGGAAATAACGGCTCCTCAACTTTCTGAACTCCTAGTGGCTTCACCTCATATCATACCATACATCAAATCCCTCAGGATAAACATTTCCTCGCGTCGAAACTTCTCCTGGTTTTTTAATCATTCATTCAGAGAAGAAGAACAGTTGGCCCCCATCTTTCCTCAGCTGCTACACCTCACCATCCTTTCCGTACACGCTGCAATTGAAAGCCGTGTCATATGGACGAATCTTCACGTAAATTTTCGAGCATCCTTCCTTGCTTGTATTCGATCGTCGACCCTCGCCGATTTGTCTATCGCTTGGCTGGCATCATTTCCTCTTCCTCTGCTGGAGGAATCCCCGCAGCTTCAACGATTATCTCTTGTTGGGCGATTTTCAACAGATGAACTCTCATCAATAAAGGGTGTGGTGACGACATACCCACATCTCCAAGATCTGAAGATCGAATATTCTCCTGAACTCTTTGAATGGTTGGAGAGGACCGAGATCACGCAACTTCGTTCCTTCAGGATCTGGCTGACACGTTATAGTACTACCGATCGCATTCCGGAGATTTTGTCCAAGTCCTCGAATTCTCTGACACACTTGCAGCTTCATTCACCCTCTCGAGGCCCAAGTACGCGTTGTCTTGTCCATACCTTCTTTCGCGACTAACTGGACCAGTCAATAGCACTTTTATCAACTCTGATCAAGTACAACCCGCTGCTTCGCCTCTTGATTTCTCAGTTTTCCCTCATCTCCAACACCTTTACTTCGGGGTTGAGTTCTTTTCTTCGACCGATTTCGGTGTTGACGGTGACGGGCAACAAGCCTTCATCGTCGACGCTTTTTCTACTCCCAATCCATGGATCTTTCAATCCCTTCAAACGTTGTTCAAGCTCAAGACTATCCCATTGCAATTCATTATCCTGGACATAACTTTAAGCGTCGCCAAAATCGATCTTCACAAAATTTCATGGGGCCCTTTGGTCGACACCATCCAGGGATTAAATTCTCTGAGAAGGGTCGAACTACGGTTAACGGAGGGCGAAGGCTACCCGGTTGATCGTGGAATGTGGGCGGCAGAGAGGTTGAAGAGCGATATTCACCTATCCAAGTTAATCGACACCGGACTTCTCTCCATCACCGGGTCGACAAGAAAGAGCGCTTAACTGAAAATCCGGAACATTTCCCGTTGACCTTCGTTGAGCCTTTTTTTCCTGTAGCGAGGCATCTCTCCGTAATTCCCCTCCGTCCCAGAACGCTGCAGTCGTTGTATTTGGAGATAGTTCCTTTCCTCTCGATGAGATGTTCCGCTCCCCTTTTTGAAAAATATTGCGCGTCAGTACTAGCTTTCGGTATTAGGACCTGATTCGGATCTCGGTAAGCCCAAGGCTTTCTCACTATAATTGCAAAACACAAACACAATAGATGTAGACCTGATGTCCGACCCTATTAGTCTGCCAAACGGTACATGCACAGCCAAGCGCTATTTTTAGCGCCCCTTGCTGCACATGTGGGGATCAACGCCAATCGCGATATGTAAAGTCTCTCTTGCGGCAGGATGCCCAATTATATCTTCAGCGCATGTTTTGAGGGAGTACATACAGCCTCGAACAACTGAATTTCTCCCCATCCCTCTGCGGAATGCGACTAAAAATAGAATCGTTCGATGTGGTACAAGCTATAGTAATGATGGGTACGTTTCCCAACTCTGCCATCTTGACAATCCGCACAGTACCCTATCTAGCGCAATTCATTCGACAGACGTCTTTCCGCAAGGTGCCTTTCGGTTGTTCGACCTCTTTCTGGGGGCGCTCGCTCGCCTCGTGTTGTCCGCGATGTAACCCTCGAGTGATTAATTTTCCTGAACATTTCTAGATTCTTCAATGGTAGGATGATCTTGTCCGAAGTCGTGGAGTACATTCTTGTGCGAAGCGAGTTCCTTCCTCAAAAAAATAAATTCTGTCGGGACCGCGAGCTATGCAGTCCAATTACATAGGTATCTGTTTCTGATGAGTTGGGGCACCTCCTCAGTCTCAGTATTTATCTGTGCAGCGCTACAGAGCGTTTCTCGTTGGAATCGAACTTGAGCACGTGGCGCTTGTCAAGACTACTTTTGGTGAAAGACAGGGATTCAGGGATTCAGAACGATCCTCGCGCGGAAACCACATTAACGAAATCTATTATAAACGGTAACCACTCCAAACGAAGGTGTTTGCGGGCGCAGAGCTACAAAAGATCCATCCATCCGTCAGGTGAATATTGCCCCTTGCTCTCTCTTCGAATCGTTATCGACAATTCACGGCATGATGGCCTCCAGAATTCGACCCTTTGAGGTTGTCCGAGGCCTCTTCCTGGGTGAGCCAAACCTTCAACTTTTTGTATGCCTGAGCAGACGTCCAATGACGATGGCTGACAGTCATTGCATTGATCCTATCAATTCCAACGCTTGTCCTTCTCGTAGAATTTATGCACAACAATGCCCTACAAGGAAAGGCTCTGGTTTTTAAAATTTTGGGCCTCGTCGTTGCGCCGCTGACTTTCGCGCTGATGCCTTCAATGTTGAGTTTAAACCATCACCTTGCTGCTACCTTTGGGTCTGATCCATGGTACCTCCATGGGCAGGATACTTCATTGGCGACTTGTCGAACGTTCGCTCTCTGTAGTCTCTGAAATGTCAATTATTAGTGAGGGATTCTTCGATGTGTGTGCAGGTGCTTCACGCCGTACTCAGTCGTAAACCTATCCAGGCGCCGTGTGGTGTTTATGGCTGGCATTTTTGATTCTAGGGAATGTGTTGCAAGACGAGCTTTATCCCGTTCCGGGATACATCCGGCACCAGAAAGGTATCAACGGTTGTCAATTTCTTCCTCGTGAGTGGTTCTCCTTTTTTTCCTGCTTAGACTGCAGAGGTATAACTTCCTGAAACGTCATAAATTAACAGCGGGACCAGAAGTCCATCGTTGCCATTCGCTGATAGCGTCCTCTCAGATTCCGATTGGAATTGTTGCGATCTGTGCGCCAAGCCTATTTTACGTGGGGCCGATAGATGGGCGCTAATACTTCCATTTCCTTTAGTATTCGACTACCTCATCATGCTGCTCATAAGCTCCATCATAATTTATCGAAGAGGCAACGCGATTTGGACCCAACCTGCCAAGGAAGCATTTTCCTCCTTGCAGTGGAACTGGCCTGGGGCGAAACGCAGTCGCCTCAGCCCGGAAAGAGCCTGAAGGAGATCGCTGTATTTTCCCTTTGATTCGTTTCTACGTCAAATTCATGGTTGTCATGGTGGTTATGCAAGGGTATTTCTTGCATTCTGTGGACATGTTCAATTTTTTTGGAGTAAATTACTGGACACTTTGTACTGGACACTTTGGTTGTGTTCGCCAACCGCTATCTCAAGTTTCTTTCCCACAACTCACCTTATATTAACGAATCAATAATAATCTCAGTGGTATAAAGTGATATCGATTTACGGCGTGCCAAATCTCGTTCCTACTGTGTAATCCATGGTTGTTCCAAGGGATTTGAGATGACGGAAGACCGAAGTATGCGAACCACAAACTTGACGATGTCCGAGCTCGCCTCGAGGCTAAATAATAGCAAAATCAAAGATCGCAACAAACGAAGTAATCCGTTGCTTTGCTGCGCAGTTGGTAGATATTAGGTACTCCATCGACGGCTCTTTCCAAATTGTGTTTCGCGCTGGACCAGTGGTAGTGATATTTATATTGCAGGTGAACTAGGTTCATAAATTCGATATCCGGATAAACTGCAGTGATCGCTGCCCGGATTGCCGTTTGTCGTCGCTCGTCGCTAGCAGGAGGGTCTATGACCTGCCGGCGGTCGACCACCGTCAGGCGCTTGACCCCTCGAAACAGGGACAGCCAGGCAATGACATTCTCGATCTGGGAAGCCAACCCTTGCTGGTTCTTGGGGAAAGTGCGTTGGGCGAGGGTCAGCCGGGAAATAATACGGGCCGATGTGGTGCAGATCGGCAGTGGTCCCGATTCACCAAGCTCGGGGAGTTCCAAGCGACCATGAATGTGGTCCAAGCAAAGAGAAACGATGGGACTCAGATGCAGTAGCGAAAGACGATTTGTGAGGGTGGATAATCTCTCCCCAAGGGGTTCTGAGTTGGAGCGCAAAGTGTGAACAATCCGAATAGAGACAAGGGCTGGACATGTGATGTTGTGGTTGAAAAAGTACACCGTTTGGTCGAGCGAGGCGTTAAAAGTCGTTAGCTGGGGAAAATGGAGGCTCGCGGTTGATTTTACAGCCAGAGGAGAGTTGACGGTGCTGCCCATGGCGAGGGTGATCTTTTTTAACTGGGGAAATAGTGGCAGGTTGGCAAAGATGATTGGGAGAAACTCGTCCCCGTCGAAATGCAACTTGATCTCTTGCAACACCGGTAGCGACCGGACTACCTGTGGGAACAAGTATTCTCGAAATTCTGTTTGTCTCTTTTGTTCGATGGCTGACAACGCAAGAGATGTGATTGGGGCATGCTTCATAACGGCCAAGGTCCATTCCAATAATGGAGGGGCAAGGAGGAAATCCATACGGAGGTCGAAAACCCGTAAATGCCTGTACGCATTTGCAGAGGGGATTGGGATATGAGAATGTTTGACCAACTGCCTGTAGTTTCCACCCGCTGTGGGGTCCGGGGAGGAACGGTGGGTTAAGAGGCGACTAAATCGTCGAAGTGGTGAATGTTTTCCCCTTGCAGCAGGCTGGAAGTTATAGCTTGCTTCAATATTGAGAGGGTGGGAATGCAGAACCTGGATCGAGGTGCATGATTTCAGCACCAGCAATTCGAAAAATTCAACAAAACTGGCAAAGAATTTCCCCACTACGTCGGATCGAAGGGTCCATTTGTCTCCAACAGAAGGAAATACGAGAGATACGGCACCGACAGAGGAAAGGCGACTAATGAGGTGGTGGATACGCCCCATGTTCCTCGTTAACGACCCCCGGAAATTGTCCAATATACAAACCAGTCGTTCGATTCTGGTGAGTCCGAAATGGATCGTCAGACCAGTGAGCTTGCCTCCATATCCCGCGTGCCCCGGCCTCAAGACCACCAATTTCTCGAAATCTGGCATGCCCATTCGTTCGAGGAAAATGGGAATGGCAACGCCATTAAGGTAACGACATGTTAGGCCGACGCTGAGAATATTGTCGGCATTGATGTGCTCAAATAGGAGCAGTAAAAGTTCAGTAGGTAGATTTGAGAGGGTCGGCATATCATAAGTAGCATGGGACCAAGGTTCAAGTTGGACGGAATATGGTTCCAACTCTGATGGCTGACTAATAAATACAATCAAAATACTTATGTTTTCGAAAGCCCGTACTTCCTTATGCTAAGGCAAGGGCAAGGCAAAGGCTTCATTAATATTGCGGGAAAGTATTTAAGAAGGTTAGTAATTAGAATATCGCTCTCAAGTCGCACCCAAGGTATCCAAAAGTAAGTCGACGATTATTTCCCGTGACCCTGATATATATAAGCACATAAGTATGGACGGCAGGGATTTGGAAATGCGATAGAATCTACTTGATTCATATTCTAGCAAGCGAAAATTATCCTGTAAATTCCATTCATATATGGGGGAGGAAGTTGATCCAGTCAAGCTGAACATACGCGCCGGGTGGGAGGGCGCGGAGTGCGATGAAGGGAAGAACGAGGAGAATAATCCGTGCGATGATATAAAGACAGATTATTATCCTCAAAATATACTGTATAATATGCTGGTAAATCCTTATCCAAGTAGTCTTATTCTCCGGATCGAAGGGTGCTTCTCCGAAGATTGACGTTATAACGGGCAAGCCAGAAACAAGGATGGCCGATATTCTCCAGGCCCACCGTTCTTGCAATGTTGAGAAGTGGAAAGACCATGCGATACAGTGAATGGCGCCGAAGACTGTCGCCACGCAGTATGCCAGGATATCAACCATGACGTTGTCGTGTATGGGGGGTGCATAAAAGGTGGGGACTCGAAGGGCTTTGTCTCCCAGTGTTTCACGGTCTATCATATCTCCAATAGCTAAGAAAAAGCGTTTCAAGGGAAAGACAATGAATACGTATCCAAGTCCCAATAACGTTCCGCGCTTCGTGCAGGAACGTCGTCGGAACGCTTGGAATCGCTCCATTCGGGTGAGTGGATCGTGGGCGAGTGTTACAACTTGAATCGAGATGTGTGCGTCGGGCTCGATGGCCGCCTTCTCGTCTCCGCGCAGCAGCCGTTGGTCAGAGACTTCTGGGGGAGCAAAAATGTGGGACCCAGTAAGGGCCGGATCAGGGTTGGAGGTGTCAACTTGGACAACTGGGGTTAAGAGTGAGGGGACGACCACGATTTCCTGTGCTTCGAGAATTTCTTGCTCTGAGATATCTGGAGCGGAAATAATTCTCGAGTCCGTTTCTTCTTTCTTTATATCCCCTTCGTTTTCCCCGAAATGACCCTCGAGAAGGTGGACCGGGATGGAGCAACGAACGTCGAGGGGCTTGTCCCACCAAAGATAATATATGATTCCAGTGAGGCTTGCATAAGCCAAGGTAACAACCTCCAACTCGGTCACGGTTAGCCCGTATGCACCCCGAGCGATGCATTGGATGATGAACCACGTCGTTTGGAAGAGGACAATCGCCTTGGATAGAAATCCCCTTTACTTCGGTCGGCAATCTCCTCCTCGGTAATCGTTGGCCACTCGACCTTCCCAGCTTGCGACAATTCTTCCAGCTCCTGAGCCACGAGCACACGAATGGGCCTTCCTCCCTCGTGAAGCGTGAAACCACCCATGATGAGGAAGAATGCGTGGACCCGCGTCCAACCTGTATTTTCTCCATGTTTTTTCGCGAAACTACGTGCAGCGGAGTGTTGTCGCCAGGCCCAATAGATGACCATTTCTGGACCAAGGAGGACGTATCCCATGATCGCAATGCGCCGTCTAAGGACGGCCCATTGAGAGTCCCCAGGTGCTGGGATGTTGGGGTGGACCACGATCCATGTACATGTGAATATCGTTGAAAGACAACTCCATAATATACCGTATATCGATCGAGAGCCGAACCTGCTTTCGTCTTCGCGAATGAAGATGGCCTCCAGATCGTTTCTGGGGAAATTTTGTGGCGATCGGAAGTCCGTTGGGAGAGCAAAGGGGTTTTGAGATGCTGAAAACAAACAAACATACAATAGGGCGAGGAATATCATGTTTGGAAAGATGACGGCCTCAAACACCAGGGGCTTATATATTTGAAGTTCCTAAATTTATCTGGAACGAGGCGATGGCGGCCAACCAGGAGATTTGTTCACATGCCGAATCTATTTAAATCTTGTGAGTAAATAAGCCTTTTGAGGTATAGTTTTTCCGAAGAACGTACCTCAACACGAAAGATATGGGGCAGTGATCGAACATCCTGGACGTTGACTTCGTATTGTTGCGCACGCTGTTACGGCTCGGATACGAGTTCTAGGATACCAGGCTTGTGCAAGGTGAAATTGAGAACATCGTGACGGAAATGGTGCTTGGACGCGCGATGATTAAAAGGGATGGACGAGCCTTTTCGCCTTCCATCATTTATTGGGCTGCCTTGACCCTTTGACCTTGACAAGTACATATAGAACGAGATTTGAGTGAGATTGACCATGGTGGACCGTAGTGCCCGTGGACCGTTCGGCCGAATTTGAAATTCACGGCCACGTGAGTCGTCGCGTCCCCTTGATCGCAACATTTTACCACGGTTCAAGTTGTTCAGACCATCGAACACGGCTTTTTCAACACAACGCCAAAGGCCGCCGACATTCCCCAGCAACACCCCATACGACTGCCAGGAAAACCATACGTCAGCCATGTCCTTAACACGCAACACTGTGGTTCCAAACACACCTTCAGCCTCAAGAGCTGTCCGTCCAACACCATTCACGCCCAAACGACCACTTTCTGCACAGTCCAATTCATCCTCAACAACAACAACAACAAATTCCACCAACACCACCGAACAACAGCTCGCAGCTCGCCTTTCGCGGGTGAACACCCCCATATTGCTGAATTCGACCCACAAGAAGTACAAGGCCCCGCTCTCGGCTGAAGCACGCCCGAAGAGCACCTCGTTGTTCAAACCCAAATCGAACTTGGCCCCCGTTCCTGGAACCCCTACGAAGAGAGATGGCTCGCAGAGTAGACCGAGAACACCCAACACACCGAGGAGTAGAAGTGGGGCGGAGAGCCCATCGCTAATGCCTGCCACGAGCGAAATGGATGTGAGCAATGTCGACCCAGAACAGGTCCTCGTCGATTCTCAGACTGTCGAACCTGGAGACATCAGTGGAGAGATCGATGAAGCATGGTTGCGAGCTGCAGACCTCGATCATGGCAAGGAGGATAAAGTCATGGTGTCCATTCGGTAACAACATTTCCCCCAGCTCCAGCCGGCTGTTGTTTTGCTGACATTGTTCGTGCAGTGTACGGCCGACCGACGCAACCTCCGCGTGGATCCCAACACCAGCCACCAATTCCCTCAAACTCGACCCTAATGTCTCTCGAAACACATCAGCCGCTGGCGCCTCAGCAAATACCAACCCAGCCAATTCCTCCTTCACATTCGACGCCGTCCTCACTGGAACACCTAACAAACCCGTCTACACCACCGTCGCACGATCACACGTACAAGCCGCGATGGAGGGCTACAACGCCGTCATCTTCGCCTACGGACAAACCGCCTCTGGCAAGACATTTACTTTGTCCGGAGACGAGCAAGAACCAGGTATCATTCCACGCGCGATGCGCGATGTCTTCGGATTCATCAAACGGACCCCAGCTCGGGAGTACCTTCTCCGATGCAGTTACCTTGAGATTTACAACGAAACCGTGATCGACCTTCTCGCCCCGCCGATTACGGCAAAAGCATCCCCAGTCCAGATCCAAGGCGGAGCTGGAGGCGACGTTATCCTAACCCCGCTTCGAGAGGAGGTCGTCACGAGCTTGAAAGGCGTTAAAGAGGTTCTGCGCAGAGGAGAAGGTAACAGGCGTACAGCATGCACGGATTGGAACGAACGCTCGAGTCGCAGTCATAGCGTCTTCCGGCTTGTTGTCGAGAGTCGGGAACGTGGATCTCCGAATTCGATCGATGAAGAGGACGAAGACGAGCCGATTTCTACACCGCCCATGAATGGACGACATACTCCTGGATTAAATGGTCGGCAGACACCTGGGTTGGGCGGACGACAGACGCCTGGTCTCGGTGGCCCGAGATTGCAGGCAAGAGGAGGCAGGAGTGTGCAAACCTCGGTGCTGGTGAGCTGCGTTGATGGTCCAAAAATAAGGAACCGTTAAAATGAGAATTTACAGAGTCTTATCGATCTTGCGGGTTCGGAGAAAGCGACCTCAGACAAATAGCGGACTAGAGAGGGGAAATACATCAATACCAGGTCAGTGTTTTCTCCTCCCAATCATTACAACCAGGGCTCACTTCTTTCGTTTCCCAGTTTGCTTACATTGGGAACTGTCATTGGGACGCTCGCAGACAACGCCGCGAAGAAGAAATCCGACCATGTGCCCTACCGAAATTCGAAGTTGACGCGTATGCTTCAGCCCTCGCTGTCGGGTAACGCCCGCATCAGCGTCATCTGTACCATCAACCCCGATGCAGGGGCCGTGTCCGAGAGCATGAGCACCCTACTGTTCGCGAAGAGGATCAAGAGTGTTCAGGTATGCCCTAACAATTTAACCAAGCGTACCGGATCAAATATTAACATTTTTTTTCTCTCATCAGCTCAACGCAAAGAAGAAGGAAGTGGTCGACACTGACGCACTCATCGAACGATACCGCAAGGAAATCGAGGAGCTCAAGGCCCGTCTGGCAGAACGCGAAGCCGTCGTTCCAGTACGCTCGCGTCGACTCTCTGCGCGAGAGGTTCGTCATTACCTTTTACTTCACCTACCATACCCTTTATTGACACGTCCTCTTGCAGCAAGTTGACGAATCCAAAGCGATGAATGACCTCAACAGTCGAATCCAACAATTGACCAAGCTTATCCTCACCAGCGCCACCATTGACGAGAGTAAAGGAGACGAAGCCGAAAGCCGACCCGTTAGTCCTGTTAAAATCGACTTTGACATGTCGCCGTACCAGTTGCAGCAAGAGCTTCTCGCTGCGCGGTTGCAGATGGAGTCGCAGGCGAACCAATTCTGTCCCTCGAGGCTTCGCTGCTCGCCAGACCTGCTTTGCCGGCCGATGCAAAGGAGGACGAGAAAGATAAGCTGATAGCGGAGCAGGCAAAGACGATTAGGGAGCTCGAGATCGTGGTGAGAGGATATGAGGAGAATTTGGGTGAGCCGTTGAGGAAGGTGAAGGAGGATGTGGAGAAGGAGTGGTCCGACAAGTTGGAGGAGGAGAAGAAGAAGAGCGAGCAGAGTGAGAGATGGGCGGATGAGGTTGTGAAGGCGTTGGAGAAGGAGAAGAAGGTTGGTTTCCCACTTCTTCTGTGGCTGCTTTTTTTTCTGAATGGTTCTTCCTTCTGAATAGGCGAGACAGACGCTTGAGGAGGAACGTCGTGCGCTTGCTTCCTTTGTCGCCAAATTCGATACCCTTGGTCTTGGGATGGCTGTACCTGCGTCTAGGATAAATCCGCCCAAACCAACGCCCGGAGGCGCCATGACAGCGTACGAACGTCGACAATCTCGAAACTTTTCTGGATCCACAATGAGACTCGCAAGAATTTCCGACATTACCATCACCCAGGATTTTACTGGCAACTCCGAGAGCAGCCCGATTCGATTCGACCGCGCCAGAGCGAAAGCGCAACCGAGCCTGCTCGACCAAGATATGCTCGAGGACGTGGTCGTCGCGGATGTCAGCTTTGACGAGATGGAGGTCGAGCGACAGCTCCTGGAGACGTCTATTTGCGTACAACCAGGAAGCGGAGGTCTAACCAAGTTACTTGGAGGTGGTGGAGCCATCCCGTCGAAACCGCGAGATATCTTTGGCGACAAGGAAAATATTCTACCCTGAATCAAATACCAGACGTGGAACCGGGCTCGCTGGACGACCATGACATGAACGAACTCTTACATGACTTGTTATTTTTCTTTCTTCCATGATTTTTGTACGAGCTATCCTTTTCTTCCTTTCGGTTTTCTTCTCTGTTGTCACAACTGCTCTGTTTTGCATTTACCCAGATACCTTGACACCATTAAGCACGATAGCTATGAAATTCCATGCATATGCGAACCTGTAGGACATCGTCGTTCAGGTGTAAGAATAAATCAGATTTTTAGGAATATATGCGCTGTTAGGTTGAAAGAATGAGCAAAAGGAAATTGATGCGTGGAACTCGTACATCACATTCCTTCAAGCCTTGAATTTGTGGTGTTTCTTGTGCCAACCTTCTAAGGTGTTCGGGCCATATTCATCGTAGACCTCCTTTTCACCCTCAGGAAGCCGAACGTAGCCTGGCTTGGAATTAAGCATAATGCAAACCTTGGGAATGATTATTTAACTTCGGCCAAAAACATGAATTGCGACGGAATGTTTACCATGGTTTTTGGTGATTCTAACTCTGGCGAGTCGATTGCAGACGCGAATGGATGAATGAACTCTGGCCTACGAGCATAGATTTTTAGAACAATAAGAAAACAAGTTCTGGTTCTCGAAGGCGGACCAGGTTGCATCATAAAGCCAGAGCATAGAAGAGCATTTTTTGCAAAAATTCCTCTCAGATGAGGCGGTCTTTTCTTCCGGTGTATCACGGTTCAGGACGGCCTTGTAAACGCTGAATTTTTCTGGTCAATATAACGAAAAAGCAGAGACTCGCAAATCGTACCTGATATTCTCCTTGCCCTCGATCGTCAATGTATTAGCATGACCACCGAGGTTAATGGTTCCTCCGACGCCTCCGACCTTACGGCATATTGAGCAGAGGCATAACTGATAAGTGTTATGAAGGTTAGCATGATGTACAGTGTTTCTGGATAGTAATAAAACGCACCTGGTATGGCACCGGAGTGCTGGATTGGACAGTAAACTTGACGGCGCCGCAATGGCAACTTCCTTTCAATTCGACGGGCATTTCTAACAACGCAGATGGTGAAAAGCCAGAAGTATTATTCAGATAATATGTTATGTCTCGTCGCTGCAGTGAACGATGACCGCATAACGATTTCCCGAACGCCGGAGATATAATATTTAAACAGCGCTCCGGAACAATCCGAAAGGCTATTTAATCCCGCCCAAAATTTTCTTCTCTCCTCAGAAGAAATGCCACGCTGGTCGTTTCGATGACTCCTACCGTCGACACAGTGCCTTCGACTCTTCGGAGTCTTCCTTCTTCGAGATCAACACCAGAGCTAGGAAATGTCTCGATGCAAATGACCATGTCGGGGCATGTCGAATTAATGCTGGGATATTTTTTTTCCTTTGGTCGGGGTTGTCGTGTACTCTCTGGGTGAGCATCTTCATCAGTCTTTTATTGCCTTCTTTATTCCTTTTCGTTCAATGATATTCAAAAATATAAACTGATTTTAATGAGTCCAACTTGTCCTCGGACATGGATGCGGACGACTTTTTTGCTGAGACTTTTCCCATCCCTTCCTACCCTTATGATTCTTGTTTGACTGATGCTGATGAATCTCTCTCTAGCTCCTTCCTGCTTGTTTACAATCCTATACCTATCTGTCGTGTCAATCAATGTTGTTCCCCGTTCGCTTATGGAAATTTCTCAGAAATCTTTCGTCATCGAGTTTTGCGGTTTCCGTAAAGTCCCGATTGGCCTTACCTCCAATACATTTCCCTGCTCCGAACCCTCTTACATCACGATTGTTGAACTCTATTTCTTCAATTGTTACCTGGTGCTCGAGCAACTTAGTAAGTCAGCGCCGCGATTACTTTGCCCTGACCGAGTCGACCCGTTTTTCCTCAAGTTTTCCTAATCCTGACAATATGGGAAATTTTTCTCGCTAATTGCACAATGAAGAGGTTGTGACTGTCCCACTGCCATACTGGGACAAGACCTACATTACGATTTGGAATCATGTCATTCATTGTTGTTAGTTCAGTGTTGACGGTGCCAACCATCCTTTACATGTACAGCTCCTTTTCGAGATCGAAATATGTATTCAATTCATTTATCTCTGCACAAGTATAAAGAACGAAACAACTTAGCCTTTCCTCGTTCTTCGCTTCACACCACGCAATATTTCCCTTTGAGGCGCTAAATCCCAGCCATCTCCGTTTTGACTAGACTCGACTCCAGTCTCCTTGCGTTCTTCTTCCTGGAGGCGGATTGTGTAATGGGAATGACATATCATTTTTTACGGAAATGGACAGTGTGATGCCTGGACCTGGATATACGGTGGTATCGAGCCTACGTTTTGACATCCACGGCAAGTTTCGTTGAAGGACAGTATTCGCATTGTTCTTATGACATGTCTCTTTCCGTATGGACAGTTACATACATCGCCCCTCTCCAGATCAAGTACGCATAGATTTATTACTACGCGTAGAGGTCTGTTACAAATTATGCCGAGAAACGCTTGCTCTCAGAGTTTACCATACAAGTGTAATCGCCAGATAGATGAGGGGTACTGATCAAACAATCGGGTATTGCTACAGGGACGATACAGACAAACGAAATACATGTACGTACAACTTCGATATCTACGTGTACAAAGATACAATAAGGCCCAAATATAAACCTTTCCGGACGGTGCACAATATACATCACGATCTATTGTAAAACGTATCGACCATTAAGAACCATGAGAAAAAGCACCCATGCCAGTGGGTGTGGTACGGCAATTCAAGCCAGGAAAGGATTGGGAACCATTACGAAGCGTCGAGCTGATCTGGTGCGACCAGTTTTTCACCACCCGGTACCGATCCTCCACGTTCGAGGGTATCCCTCCCCCGTTTCCACTTCTCGAGGCGGTGTTGAAGGACAGCATGTTGTTATTTTCGTAAGCGCCTTCGCCGAATCGGGCCAGCCAATAGAGGGGAAGAGCGTTATGGACGAATGGGATTGCTTGTCTTTGTTGTTGAGATGGATGGATAGCTTCGGGGCTCTCCGTCCATATGCGATGCCAATTATGCAAAGAGCACTGGGTGCTGAGGATATTCCCACCGGCGGTCATCGTCAGACGAGGGGAGGAGGTGAAGACGTCGCGGAGGATACTGTGAATGAGGACGAACGCGGCGAAGGGGTTGATTACATAGGGAATCTCCATCGAGATGGGTTGCCTGAGAGATGAGAGGACCGATTGCATGTCTACACCTAGCATGCGTGAGGGGCCCATTCCGTAAGGCGATGGCGTTCGTAGGAGCTGGAACCATTCTCGAGCGTTAGGTGCTTTCCACAGACCTTCATCGCATGGGAGGCCCAGCTCGAATTCTGAGCGGAGGAATGCTGGTTGGGCAGAATAATGCACGCAGTAAGAGCAGTCCTGCACGTATGCTAGGAGAAGGGCGCTAAAAATAGAACGGGATCAGCAGGCGTCGGGTTGAGGACATGGACTAGTCAAAATTACCGCTTGCAAGTCTCGTAAAAGGCCCAATCCTTCCAGGAGTTGTCTAGTGCTTGAGCGCTCGAGAGGTCTGGGGTCCTCCATGACCCTACGACTTTTATCAGGCCGGTTTTTCGAATCATCTACCAGAGGTGTGGGTGCGTGGTGAGCAGTGTTGTGTGATGTATGCAATCAGGCATATCGATAAACACTACTTACCATAACGAGAATCTCGTGGTACATGCTAGTTAACCCACGTTGATCAGGTCGCGATTGCACAAGCACAATGGACTGTAGCAAAACGACCGCGATTACAAGACAGATTTGGTCTTTCAGGGTGCACCCTTGCCTGGACTGGGAGTGAGAAAGATTAGAGGTTTAGTGACGACATGCGTTTGATGGAAAGATCAAATGCATACAAATTCCATGATCAGCGTTTCCCGGAACGTTGTCAGCGTTTTCGTGACAAAATCTATCGCCGTTCGATTTTTAGCAGATAAGGCACCGCAAGTTTGCATAGCTAAGAGGAGAATTGGGTGCGTACTCTCCAACTGCCATGTCTGGCGGTGGAAGAGCGGGATTTGGGTGTTGAATTCTGTGAAAAACAGATAAACTTATTAGGCAAAGGGAGTCAGATTTCAATACAAGCTTGCTAGGTAAGATGGGGGTGCATACGGTAGTTACTCAACTCCTCGGACGTCGGATCTCCTGTCACCGAGGAGGGGGAGTGCGTCGCCCCGTTTTGATCTACAGGGAAACCTTTGGAAAAATGCTGTCTCGAATAGGGCGTTTTCCCTGAGGACGAGGTGCCCAGGTTCGTCCACGTACTGACAAAATCCTGATTTACCGAATGGGTGTGGGGTTGGGAGTGACGGGTTGGTTCTCCATTGCCGTATCCGGAACAAGGTTGGTTTGTTTCGAACCAGCGAGATGTGAGGTCGGCTTCGGGCTGTGAGCGTGGCAGGCACGGGGCGTAGGGACCCTCCATGAACGGTCCGAGTGAGGCTGTGAAGGAGTTCCCTAATTCCGAATCGAGCTCTAGGGTCTCTAAGCTCAAGCTGAACGGGTTGGAGTGGTGGTGGTGGGACTCGTAGAAGTCCAGCCGCGGGGATGAGGGCGAGGAGCACTCGGGGGACGAATTTTCTGATGCCCTCGCAAGACCTGGAAGATTGAACGAGGAACCCGGAAGCATTTGACTATTGAGATGGGAAGAGGAAGCGAGATAGGAAATGTCATCTCCCCCATGAGAACCAACGGGGAACGCGCTAGAAGGACTGAGGGAGTCTATATTTGTTGGAGATTCTGGGAGGTCACTTTCACTTGGTGACACCGATAACGCGGAATGAGGAGACTTTCTCCCTAATTTACGGTTTCGCGAAGCCTCGGGGTCGTTGATGAAGATACACTCTCTGCCACGCGAAGCACATTTAGAGCAAGGTTGTTGCAGATTGCATTTCACCTTGGACTCGGCACACGCCTGCATTGACCCCATCAACGATATTCTTCAGTGTTACTTGAGGAACGCCGACGCACCTGGCACGATTTCCGTCTCGAGCGGTTAGCATTACTACTCGTAAAGGTAGTTAGAATGTCAAGGTTCGACCAGAATAAATAAAGCACGTACGAATCACCACAAGTGCGTCTGTGCCTTGTCAACAGATCGCTTCGCGTGAACTCAGCAGTGCAAACCTGTGAAGCGAACTTAGTTAGGTTTGGAAATATAAAATAGTCTTGTAGAACCATACATTGCATCGATGAGCTCGTTCGTTCGTGTCTGGGAACAGAAAATTAGAGGTAAGTTGGCGGATTCCAGGTTTAAATTTACGGGAACGGAGATGTCGATTCAGATGTGTAGTTCGCGTGAACTTGGCTGGACACAACGCGCAATATTTGGTTTGCGGGAGCGAAGGAGTGTTACCTAATATTGTTCAGGACTTTCAGTGGGTGGGGGGGTGGCAGGAGACATTAGGAAAAACACATACCCTTATGACTCCTCATCCGGCTGACCTCTCCATTAGCTTTCGTGTCGATGGCGTTCGCGTTTGAGGCTCCAGCTAAGGGTAGATGAGGCATGGTTGAAGTGGGAGAGATTGAGGAGGAAAACATCAACAAGTTATATACTCACAAGGCGAACGTTCCCGCGCAACCGTTAGGGTCGTTTCCGGATTAAGGGAGTATGCAGTCACTCCTGTGGAGGTTTTAAGTTTTAAGATCCACATAGGGCTCTTTCGCAATGATCTCCGGTCCCTAAATTTCGGAATCAATGCGAAAAAGGCATTACTGACTGTTATGTAGGGGGACAGGATGGCATTTTCCGTATAAAAAAACCTTGTAGTGCCGTCGGTTGATAAGTTCAAGTTCACATGTCAAGCCATTGATTGGCAGCGTGTCTGTCTTGACTCTTGTGAACCGTGAACTTTGAAAATTAGATTGGCACCTACTGTTAGGCATAGTTCACAATTAGGCCACTTGAGGTTCATCCTGACTTCCACGACTCCTCGGCAGGAATAATCGGCGAGTTACATCATCCTTCAAGGCGTGCTCGTCTTCCCACCAGGAAACTGTCGTATCTTGCTAGTGAATAGTCCCTGTGAATACAATAACGATCGCACCTTCCAATTCCGCAAAAGATAAGTAAGATCAGGGGTGGTTTAGCCAGCATGGTATCCCTGGCGAAAGACGTCACCTCGACGTTTTTTTGTTCTAAAAATCCCATCATTTAGTCGGTGCGTGCTTTTGGAGACAAGCATCCAGCAGAGAACCAGTAGGCAAGACTTGGTTGGGCAAGACAACGTGTACATAGGCCATGGTGTCAATGTCAAAAATACGAAGAAACCATTGTATCACCTGTTAGACAACAAGAACCATGTGGCGTGTTAATTAAGACTGTAGCAAACCATTCGTGTCCCTGAAGCTCATGTCAAGACAGCGCGGATCGGAGATCCTCTTGAGATAGAAATGTCGACCTCCAGGGTCGACCATAAAGAATGAAAGCCCTTCCCCAGGTAAATCCTGAGTAAAATCATTGACAGTCAGGATCCGAGAGGCAGACATAAGTTTTTTTTTCCGATTTCAAGGGAGGTCGAATGGAACTCGCTGAACTGAGAAGAGCCTTCCGGTCAAAGGGGAATGGGTTCGACCAACCGGGCCCATCGTTCCGTGACCGAAGTCACATGGGTCGTCGGACTGGAAAACCATTCCCTACGGCGTTGGACCTTGGAACAGGATTTCCTCGACGGACAAAAAGAAGTGCGAATAACTTTGGTGGACATCCGGACTTCTATTCTTTCTCAGCGGATGTCGTATTCAGGGGCTAAAAGTCAGCTTTTTCTTGCAGGTGAGCACGGCAAACACGTTTCCTGAAATGTCTTCACTGCTGACTCTGCATGGTAGCCCTCATTGATCCTCGTTGACGAGGAAATTTTTCTTGTTGAAAGATAACTATCAAGCTCGCGATTAGGTATGAGCGACCCCTTACAATAAGAAGTTTGTTCTCGTTCGAGGGTCCAAGAGTTCATTTTCGAACATGCGGTACTCGTGGCCGATTTCTCCCGCGAGCATTCTTTTTTCCTTCTTATGCTATAGAGTGTTTCAGGGACATGCTCAAGCTTCCAGAACTATTGACGCTTTCGCGTTATTTGCCGCGGCCAGCTGAAGCTAGCGACGAATAATATCTTCCAAACTATCGATATCATTTCTCTTATATGTCCGCCTTCCCTTACTTCAGACTTTTATGGCCACAACCGCAACCCCCACCATATTTATCCCAGCCTTCGGTGGTCAAGGAACGGCGGTGTTTGATACACAGGATCCATCCAGTTTCGCAACATCATCGTCCGCGGAAACTTTTTTGACCGCTTGCCATGCAGCTTTTCATACCGAACTTGCCACTTTGTCGCTTGAAACCTTGGAAAATGTGGATATATGCGCCTCGGACTTCGCAGATAAGCACTCCATCTTGAACCCCACAAACGAGCGACTCCTCGATAATCCAGCTTTTTGCGGGCCGCGCCTCTTTCTGATGCAAATTCTGCGATATCTCTCGTTCGTGGAGGATGCATTCAGGCATCCAGGATCGGTAACTCCCTTTGTGGACGCCTTGCGGTCCAATCTAGATCATGCCGTTGGTGTCTTTGGTTTTTCTTCCGGTATCATTTCTGCTTGTGTGGTTGCAACGTCCTCAACCCTTCATTCATTTATTTGTCATGGGGTGGAAGGATATCGTTTGTCCTTCTGGATTGGGATTCGATCCCAACTCTACCGGGTTAGCTTGCCTTCCGTGGGCGGTGTCCTTCGTCCATGGAGTCTGGTCCTACTGGGGATGAATAAAATCGACATTCAACGCGCAATCGATAGATTTAACGAGGTTTTTTTCCTTTAAAAATATTTGTCATCGCTTCGTTGATTTTTTTAAAAAAGAAAAAACAGGTCTCTCGTTCTGGGGATGTTGCTCTCACTGCCGTGATGAACGATACCTGCATCACCGCTTCGGGGCACCCCGATACACTGGAGCAGTTCGTCCACACGCTGCCGGCGCACGGTGTCACCATACGCGAGACAAAGATCAACGCGCTTTACCATTTCCCTTCCCTGCTCCACACCGTACGCGATGAGGTTCTTGGTGACATTGCGTCCAGGAACATCCGTTTCCCGACCATGGCGGACCTTTTTGCGCCCGTGCGATCTACTCTGACCGGTGAACTTATCTCGAGTGCTTCTACACCGGCCAATCTCGCGGATTTGGTTGTGGATATGATCTTGATCAACCCGGTCAATTGGGATTTAGTCGTGGCGAACGCTCAAGTTCCTCGCGACAGGAACGTTCAACTGGTAAATATAGGACTTGGTTCGAGTTTGGCCAAAGGTCTAGAGAAGGCCTTTTATGATCGCGGTGTCCGAGGATTTTCGAGCGTAAATCTCGACGACGAGACGGCACCTCCTAAGGTGAAGCAGGAACCCATCGCGATCATTGGTATGGCCGTCAATATGCCGGGTTCTCCTAATGTGGGCGATCTTTGGAAGTTGCTTGAGGCCGGTGGGAATACTATCCAGACGGTAGGAATCGTCGACGTTTTTCTCTTCCTCTATTTTAATTTCCTTCCACAATCTCAGATCCCCGAGGACAGGTTCCACCTTTCAGAATGCACCGACCTTAAGGTTCGGACAGGAAACTTTATAGATGGAGTCGACCAATTCGATCACAAGTAAGTGCGTAACGAGCGTCCTTTTGCCTACGCTAACGAATTGCGCCAAATGTAAGATTTTTCAACATTAGCCCGCGAGAAGCGAAGACAATGGATCCACAACAAAGAATTCTCCTTCAAGTTGGGTACGAGGCGCTAGAAGACGCCGGTTATGTCCCCTATGCCACTCCGACTTTCAATCCTGAAAGAATCGGCTGTTACATCGGCGCCGCAACTCACGATTACATACAGAATTTAAGAAATGACATTGACGTTTACTACAGCGTCGGTTGGTAATATTTAATCCCATGCGCCGTTCTTTACTCACATTTTGATGTACGTCTAGGAACTCTTGGATCATTCCTCAGCGGGCGCTTATCGTATTGTCTGGGGCTAAGCGGCGCATCCATCGTTGTTGACACTGCGTGCTCCTCTTCAACAGTGGCGATCTATCAAGCTGCTCGTGCCTTAATGAACCGTGACTGCAATGCGGCATTAGTTGGCGGTGTTAACGTTATTTCCAGTCCTGAGGTATGTTCCCATATTTATCCATATATCTTTACTCACGTCGAATTTGCAGATGTTCATCGGTCTGGACAGGGGACACTTTCTTACCTCCTCAGGACAGTGTAAATCATTCGATGCTTCAGCAGATGGTTATTCACGTGGTGAAGGTTGCGGCGTTTTTGTGCTCAAGCGGCTCTCGGACGCCATGGCTGAGAACGACAGAATCCTTGGAATCATTCGAGGTGTAGAAGTTAACCAAAGCGGAAACGCCCCATCCATCACACATCCTCATGGACCGACTCAGGAAGCTCTTTTCAAGCAAATTCTCAGTGGCGCGGATGTCAAGCCCAATTCTGTGACAGTCGTTGAGGCGCATGGAACAGGAACGCAGGCTGGGGATACCAACGAAATAGAAAGTATCCGGCGTATTTTCGCCATTGATCGAGCACCTAACAACCCACTCTACATCACCTCCATCAAGGCGAACCTTGGCCATCTGGAGGCCGCCTCGGGGTGTGCCAGTCTGGCGAAAATTCTATTGATGTTTCGACATAATCTCATCCCTCGACAGATATCGTTGAAGGTCTTGAATCCTCGGATCGCGCCACTCGCGTCAGATAACATGATAATCAGCACCGAGAACGTCCCCTGGAAACCTGAGAACGAAAGAACGCCTCGAATAGCTCTCGTCAACAATTTCGGAGCAGCAGGCTCCAACGCTGCCCTTTTGGTCGAAGAACATTTATCCCAAAAGGCGACACTTTCGTCGTCTGGTCCCAGCTCTTATTTATTTGGCCTCTCGACCAAGGACATATCTTCCCTCGAGGCCTTACGTTCGAAATATATCGCGTGGCTGGAGAGCGGTGGAATAGATGGAATTTCGCTCTCCGACATAGCGTATTCTATGACCGCTCGAAGACAGCTACACTGCTGCCGTCTGGCTGTCACTGCAGGTAGTAGATCGGAGTTGGCCAAAAAACTATTCGCTGCTCCCATCGTGAATGTGACCAGAACGGACGTAACCCCGGTTATCTTCTTATTTTCTGGTCAGGGGAGCCAGTACCGTGGAATGGGACGCTCGCTTTACGACTGCTCTCATGTGTTCAGACGCCACATCCAAGAATGCGATACAATCCTCGCCTCTTTCGGCTTCCCTGGGGTTACCTCGATAATCGCGGGCAACGATGACAGCCCGTCCCTGGAAAATAGTGATGCAGAGCACCTGCAACCTGCCACCTTCGCCGTGCAGTATGCACTCGCGAAGCTTTGGATGTCTTCAGGGATTCAACCCGTGGCGGTCCTGGGGCATAGGTCCGTCAGCCGAAGTTTCCCCCTTGCATTTACTAATGCGGTTTAATTTACAGTCTTGGGGAATATGCCGCTCTCGTAACAGCTGGCGTCCTCAGTCTGAGAGATGCTTTGTTCATCATTTCCTCGAGAGCACGTCTGATGCTCGAAAAGTGCACGTCCATGTCCACCGGAATGATAGCAGTGGCGTTGGGGCCTGTCAAACTTGAACTGATCCTACGTTCTAACGAAGCGTTTTCCAATACATCGATATCGTGTTTCAACTCCCCAAACGACTGCGTGGTTTCGGGCCCGTTAACCGAACTCAGGGCCTTGAAGGATTTTCTCGAGGCGCAGCAAATTACCAAAGCGACGCAGCTTTCCGTACCCTATGGCTATCATAGTCCATCGATGCTCCCTTTGGTCGACGATCTCTTGACGGTATCAGGGAAAATCCAGACGCACCCGCCCCGCATACCATTTATTTCTTCCGTTTTAGGTCGTGTTATTTTAGCAGGTGACCTAGCCTTTCCTCCTCGGGAATATTTCGCTGTTCAGTGCAGCGAGCCTGTACGGTTCAGCGACGCCATAGAATCATACATTTCGCAGTTGGCCGGCCCAGGAGATACCTGGTTGGAGATCGGTCCGCATACTTCGACATTGCCAATGCTGCGATCATTCCCAAAGTTATCGAATTCTGTTCTTGTAGGTTCTCTTCGCAAAGGACAGGATGCCTGGACTGCGTTCTCGAACGCTCTCGCCATTTTCTACTGCGGAAACTACAGCATCGACTGGAGACGCGTATTCGTGGATATTGGATCCCCGAACTTAATTAGCCTTCCTTCCTATCCTTTTTCGACGCAACGGTTCTGGGTACCATATAAGGACGATTATCGAGGCAGACTTGAAGCTCCGCAAAGGACAAATTTTTCCTTCTTACGAAATTGGACCGAGTTTCCGAGCGGCAAAAATGGCGGAGTTGCCACCTTCCAAACGGCAATCGGCCACTTGAAACGCTATATTGAAGGCCATCGGGTAGGAGGCGTACCGCTCTGTCCGGCATCTGTCTACCTGGAATTCATTCTTGCCGCTGTCTCCCTCACTACGAAGCATCTCGAATGTAAGAGCGACCACAACAACAATATCGTCCTCCGCCGAATAAGTTTTTCGAAGCCTCTCACGTGGAATTATATGGACGAAGATGGAGACGACTTGTTGACCGCGACTATTGACACAACGAAGCGATCGTTCGCCCTCAAATCTCGCGGTGGTGGTTTGGACGCTGAAGCCCTTCACGCAAGTGGCGAATATCAGCTCGATCCGTTGTCCAAAACTCGCGACAGCTTTACGCAGCTCTTACCTCGAATTATTCGATCCGTCGACCATATTTTGAAGCCAGGGAATCAGGCACCGGAAACATTTTCCACGCGTACATTGTATCAGGTCATTTTCCCTCGAGTCGTCGAATATTCGAAGGAGTTTCATACCATTAGCTCTCTGGCTATGACGTCCGACGGAATGGAGGCGACCGGTACGATCAGGCTCGCTTCGGATTGCGACGCAGCAAAATTCGTCGTTCATCCGCTCTTCCTTGACTCGCTCATGCATGTCGCTGGCTTCGTCTCGAACCTCCGTGGAGGTCTCAATGATGCCTACATCTGCAATGAAATAGGCTCAATTCAAACGCTACCCGACTTAATTCAAAAGGACGTCTCGTACTTGGTTTATTGCAAAATTACGCCTCTCCCGGATCGTACAGGCCTACTTGCGGAGTCCTATGCTATCCTAGATGCGCATCCCAGAGCGTTAGTTGCCTATGTCAAGGATATACGCTTCCAGCTCGTGCGCCTGAGCGGCCTCAAAGCAACGCTTACGAGTGTCTCGGGGATATTTCCAGCTACGCCCAGCGATCGGACCCATAACGAACCCCCCTTTTTTCACCGTCCTCCGCCCAATATCGTGGACGCTGTGATAAACATCATCACCCAGGCCTGCGGCGCCGATCCCAATGATATATCGATCGACCAGGAAGTCGAACGTCTTGGAATCGATTCCCTGATGCTCCTTGAATTATCTTATGATCTTTCCAAGGTTTTTCCTGGATTTGGGTATCCTTCTCGAGAACTCTCGAAATGCAGGACTATCAAGGATGTCGTCGATGTCGTGGCCGCAGTCGTGTCTGGTGGGGGCTCTCCTCACGAGAACAGCGTTTATGCATTCTCCCCTACAGCTTCTTCTAGCGTGGTCTCCACGCCTCGAACCATGGTCCATACGCCTGGTGGAAGCCCTTGTGTCAAGAAGATCTTCGCACATATTTTGGAAGTTGATGAAGACGAGATTCAGGAAGACACCCGACTGTCTCTCTTGGGTCTCGATTCGCTATCGTCAATCGAAGCTATTCATACCCTTAGACACGAATACGGCCTTTATGTTCCCACCGATTTGCTCAGTTCTCCGCACGCCACAATTCGTGATATCAATTCTCAGATCTCCGGCCTCGAAACGTCTCCTTTTCCGCTTGCGTTTCAGCGACGTTCTCCGAAACAAAGCTTGGGCGATCCTTTTAGTCGAATGAACAACGCGCTTTATCAGAAAAAGTCGATCTCATTGTTGCAGAACTCAAGCTCCAATCGAACGCCTCTGGTGCTCATCCATGACGGAAGTGGTTTGACAGTTTCTTACGAACGTCTCGCAAGCTTGGACCGACGCGTTTGGGTTATCGCCAATCCACGATTTGCGAGCTCCGAACCTTGGGACGGACTGGTTCAAATGGCCAAGTCTTATTCCAGCCTCATTTTCGATGAAATAGATGGGCCTGTTATATTGGGAGGTACGAGACTTGATTTTTCGTAGCTGCGATTCGCGCTGATCGCAGAGACTTTAGGATGGTCGTTCGGTGGTGTCGTTGCGTTCGAGATCGCCAGAATCCTTCAACTTCGGTCCACCATCGTCAAAGGCTTGATACTTATTGATTCGCCGAGTCCGGCTTTGCATGTTCCGCTATCCCCTGCTCTCATAGACCACGTTCTTTCATCGGCGTCGACAAGCCCAAACGTTGAACTTCAGAAACTATGCAAGACACAATTCATTCAAAATTCTCAACTCCTCACCGACTATTTTGCCAATGATGAAATCCAAAAACAACCTTCCCTTCCCTTCGTTTTCTTGAAATCATCAGAGCCTTACAAAAATAACACGTCTATTGGTATCGAAATCCCTTCTTGGTTATCCAGCAACGCCGATGCGACAGCTTCTATCGGCGTTTGGGAATCGATTTCGGGGGAGCTCGTGAAGATATTGAATATTCCTGGAAATCATTTCGAAGCCTTTAGCCCTCAAAATGTATGCCTTTTCATCTGCGTCTCATGGATACTGCTGCTGACAGGCGTCCTTTCAGATTGCACTCATCTCCGCTAGAATCGCTGAATCCTGTGAAACGATCGATAAGATATGAATTTTAGACCGGACGAACAAGGAAGCAGTAACCATAGAATTAGACATGCAAATACTTTATTATAGATGGATGGACGGATATATCAGGTGGTCGCGTTGCGGAAGAAGACAACAGATATGCAGAAGGCATATACCTCCGTTTAGATGCTAGAATGAACAAAGCCCAAGGAATTCATGGATCATTCGGCCATTAATCTGGTTAGTCGAGAGACCTATAAGCATCACATGCAAGAAAGCAAACACGAAGAGCATTCTAAACTTAACCCCAAAGGTCGCTTGAGTCGCGCACCGCCCGTGTCATTGACGGCTATGACAGTGGCCCAGACTCAAGGTCCGTGGGAACATCGACACTTCGAAGTGGGCGCTTAAATGGATCTTCTATATTTAGCTTTCGCCTATTTCTCCTTGCGAGAAACCCAGTTGTGAGTAAAGACTGTGAACTCTGGGAGCACCAGTGGGAGGTCAGACGGGGAAGCCAGGATCGGGTGAAAAGATCATATGACTCTACAATGGTGGTGGCTCAAGATATCGACATGGGTGAATGGCATAACTCAATATCCCGTAACATTCCTTTAGGGCGCCTCAACTGTGGGCTCGGCGCCATTTTCTCTCAGATTGTGCTTACGAAGATCACAACCTAACGAATGGCACTCCACATTTGAGCAATCAGCGCGGCTTGGATCCTTACCCTGCGAGGCCCTTAAAATTGGATTAACAATAAGAACGAAGACCACAAGGATATTTTCTTAGTGCACGTGGCCGTCTCTCTATCTAATCCATGCATCAGGCCTGTATCTTTTCAGCTCGTCCAAATCCCTGGTATCAGGGATCGACTTCCCCGCCTAGCGCGGATTCCGCTGAGTGCGGATAAGCGCTCGGCTTCGAACGATCTAGGTGAGAGGCCCCGTTACGAAATGTGAGTCTCTCTTGAAGCAGAGAATTTCCTTTATACAGTAGGGATCGCAACTTAAACATTGAATGTCGAAATACTTTCCCTATAGTGCAAAATACCAGTCAACTCGTAACCAAGATGATGCCTATTACTTGAAGTCTACTGTCCTTATGCAGCTGTGGCTCATATGTAACCGTCTGATAAGAACACTGAAAAAGTGTGAAGGTCATCAGACTTCCGGTGGTCTGCGCCATTCATCGTTGTGGCGAAAAAAACAAGCCCAAACGACACTTCGACCGATGTCATCTCTGCCGCTGTACCGTTCCCGTCAGCTGTCCTTATGCTTATCGCGGCGACCACAGTGACAGAAATTCATGGGACCTTCATGGAGTCCCTTCCAGTCGGCCCACCTTTCCTGCATCTGGTCGGGGGCCACTATCGTTATAAATGAAAGACCGTTTTCGTTTACAGCTTTGAAAGTTCCCCGACCACATTCCCCAAACCCCACTGGTAGGTACGTATATTTATCCTACAGAATTTAAGTTGCCGCAGCGCCAATTTCTTCCCTACTTTACAGCCCCATCCAAGTTGCATCCAACCTGAACTCCATGTCTGTTGCGGTCGCTCCATATCGTCATGAAGCCTTCAATGGCCTGTATCTCGTCAAAGAAGCTGGCAATGACCTGCAAGCCAAGGGAGGCGGCGTCATGATACACGACGAGTTCGGCCCACTCTTTCTCAAGCATGGTATCGAGGAGAAGTGAGTTGTTCGAACTTGAGGTCTGAAGTCACAAGCACTAAGAATTGGTGCTGTAGATTCGGACTAGGGCTCCTTCATCGTCATTTCGATATGGAGCCGAGTGAACGGCTAGTCGAGCTCAACAATATCTCCACCCCATGGGATGAGACTGATGCTCAATCTATCGGTGGCGCGCTTTTGTCCCATTCGTGGGTGCGGATAATCAGCTGGTGCCCTACGAGTTCGCTTACTCTCATGGTGCCGCCGCCGACGTTCAACGTCTCTCCCAGGACGCCCTTTTGTCCACTTTCGGCGAGTTCCTCGCAGAACTTTATGCCAAGCTACGTGCTCTTGGTTTAGACAAGACTCTCGGGTTGAGGGCTCATCCGGGTCCAGACTTTGATGGGTTGGTTGAGGTCACGGTTGGTAGGGCTAACATTAATTTTCATCCTTCCGAGGCAAGTGGCAATAATTCTCTCTCTGGTCTCGTTCAGGTTCTAACTATATTCGATGCAGATGCCTGCTGAAAATTCCACTGAAACGGCCTGGTTTTTTAATCCAGAGTTCATAAAGAGGGGCTGCAGATGCAAGTGTAATCAGGTCACTGAAGGCCACCCACACCAGGGCCACATTACCGTTTCTTAAACTTAAAGTGCTGCTCAAGTTTCTCGGTATTCCTTTTCTTGTCGTTTCGTATATCCCTTCCCCGACTCCATCAGTAAACTTGTGATAGTGCTGTATCCGTCCAATTATGAGTCTTTTATTTATAAAAGCTCGTCCTTTACCCCACGCTTTCCGCGAGGGACTATTATTCCATTATCATGGGAAAAAATTATGTAACCCATCAAAACTTCGGTATAGGGGGGTATTTATGAGTCTTTTAACTTGCATCTGCTGTGTTCTCCACTACTCCCATTGTTCTAATTTTTTAAGTATAATTAACCCCCTGAGTGCCCCCTTGAGGCCTTTTATTTGTAAAAGCTCATCCTTTACTCTGTGCGTTCCATGAGCGACTATTATTCTATTAATCTTTGGTAGTAGTACTTGATTTCATTTAATGAGCCTGTTGAACATTGTCTGAATAGTACTGAAGATTGGAGAAGTCAGAACAGAACAGAAAAAAAACATCAGGGGAGGGGGCACGCGACAAGCACTTTGAAAAGCACATCTCTGATCAACAGGCCAAAGCGGTGGCACGAGTCGCACGATGCTCGTGGTTCAAACGACCCAAACTGCTGCAAGTTGCCGCTGCCAAAGACATACCTTGTGCCAGGAAAATACCAGATCGTAAGCCAGAATTGGCGTGCATATCCAAATAGTATTACACTGGTCATATAAGCGACTCCAAAGTGAGTCGCTTATGTAAATGTGCACTTTAAAAAACTATAAAATATTCCCACGGATCGAAGTAAATACCACAGCGGCAGATGGGCAATGTAAATACCCGGAACGATAGGTCATAGAGAGACGCAATTTGATTGGCCTAACGGTTGGAAAAAAAAATCAGGAACAAGTCGCCCGAACGAAGGGACGTCGGGGCTTACCTTAGGATGAGATAATGCATTCGAGAGGTTTGACCACCTTTCTTCAAGCTCTGCAGCAATCAGGTCAACCTCATCGTCATTGATCGCGGCAGTGCAGACTTCATGGATGAGCCGAGGATGGCGAAGTTGGTATGCATCATGCGGTCGGCAGTGCAGAGAGGAGCTGGGTTAGGATCGAATGGCGAAGCTTTGTCGTCCTCGCCTTTATCGCCCTCCAACTCTTGCTCATTGTCGACATGCGAATTCGGATACCCTAGGCCCAGGGAAGAGCCCGAGGAACCTATTTCAGAGCGCGACGTTGGAGATGGGTTTGCCGGGCCTCTACATGAAGAAAAACGTTGAAAAAAAGGGATAAATATCAGTACTGAGGAAATAAACATGATCATCATGACGTACCATGCCAGTCGCAACATGACAGCTTGATTCCTCACAACAATCCTCGAGATTAACAGGCCTCCCAATTCCCGGCGCCCCACGCTCCTCGATCTTCAGTCTTCCTCGTCGAATAAGCCTGCGACCCTCTGTAAGGGCAGGTGAAGCAGCATGTTTTTGAGCTTATGGGAATCGGTGGTCAGGCCCACATCCCTCAGGAGAGGGGAGGGGCACAGAGTGGGGTGATTGTATCGGTGGTGGTGGTCGGGATGAAAGAGGAACAACGGTGATGCGGTTGATGTCAGATACAAACTCCGCTCCTGCCTGTCCGATCTCTCCTTTACACATACGACGATAAGGAATAAAAAGGGAAGGAAAATTATAATGCACAAAATACCTCAGATTTTGTCAATTCAGAGTTGTTGTAAGGCCGGCAAGCTCTTTCAAGTTACTTTGGCAACCCCGTGGTCCGAAATGGATAAACGATGATGAGATAATGGACTGTAAATTTGGGGTCCCTTACGCAACCTAGTCATACTGGTTCACCATTGTAAAACTGAATTAACTGGCTGCGAGGAGTGAACCGAAGGTTCGCGACGAGCAGCGGACTTCCGAAAGCCATGAAAATGGATATGTTAACCTTGCTGCGAGGAGTGAACCGAAGGTTCGCGACGAGCAGCAGTTTTTTTTTTTTTGAAAACAGGTCCGTGACAAGTAGCACAAAATTAAAAAAACAAGCTTACTATACAAAAGACTCGTATTTGCCATGCGCAGCAATGGCCTTCAAAGACAAGTTATGATCGTGTGATTCGGGACGCACTACGAGCGGTTCTTCATTTCTTGTGATTCTCTCAGGGCTCAAATTTACAACAAATTTATGGT
>KN831781.1:634817-649024 GCA_000827355.1 Hebeloma cylindrosporum | reverse complement strand
CCGACGACACCTTCCCCGAACTCGACATGCTTGTGTCGGTGGCGATCACCACCAATGTCTGCCAGGCTTTATTCGGCGATCACGCATGCAACGGCCAGGCGCACGCGCATCACAAACATGTTTGGAAGTGGGCGGTTCACGTTTGGGAACCGGCGACCGTCTTGTTGGCCCTAAAGAAGATCGCGGAAGTCCGCCGCACGATCGCCTGGGCTCCCCTGAAAGAGGTGGAGCTGCAGGTGTGGGAAGCAATGATTGCGGGAGCCGCCGAGGCTGCGGGCCTCGAAGTCGACCAATGCCTGCATGTTGTGAAGGATACCGTCACAGATGCGGAAGAGAAAGGTGCGTCACCTTGTTCCCTGCAGAACCCAATTTGCGATCGAACTGAATGTTATTAGCGGACAAGGCCAATAAGCGCGGGTGGAAGAAGAAAATTGTTGCGTCGACGATGGATGCAAGCGACCAAGGGGGCACCGGCATCGGAAAAAAAGACCCGGGGTCGATTTTTTTTCTATGGTGACTTTGGACGGACTAACTAACTTATGTAATCAGGAACGCATCCCAATATAGTAATATGATGTCATCTGCGTGAGCACTTTCCCCCGCGTCCTCCCCGGGTAGCCTCACAAACCGCGCAGACCCAATTCCGGGGCGCTTGTTGAAGTTTCATGCATTTTAGATGGAACTAGGCATAGAACGTGAGTCAGAAAATTAATCAGCACTCGAGCACTTACCACTGAGTCTCACAACCAGCTTGTTTGCATCTGACCTCCGAGTCGTCGAGGAATAAACTGCAGAGACAACTATTCAGTGCGTCCTCTGTATTTTTAGGAACCCGTTTGCGCTTCGACCGCCCCAATTCTTCAGCGCGTTGGGTGTAGTGGTCTTTATTCATTTCATTAATTTTCAATCGCTTTTACATGGAATTTGTGACACATACTGCAGATTCTAGTCCAGGATCCATCCTTATAGGTTGCCAATATAGATAATGTGTACATATGCAATGTGTTGCGAGTAGCGTTGGCGGCTGATCCCCAACATGACGCAATAAATTTTACAAAATGCCCAAATATGGAAGGAATATGTTTTTCACTCGCTTTCTAGCATTTCAAAGCCTCTCTTGGGCTGGATTACTCCTCATAATATTTGTAGATACTATAATATGTTCCTGTGGACTTAATTTGGTGTTTTGAACCCCTTGTTCTGGAGGCATCCATTTTTTTTTTCACAGCCAAAGGCTGGACTAACTAACCGGATCCCGGTACGGGATTACCGGGCCGGTGCCCCCTTGCAAGCGACCTTCAAATGCTGTTCTCGACCCTCACCGACCACTTTCAAGAGTTATCGGCATGGGACGATGTCGGGCAAGGAGGGTCGCTACTTGTCGACGATAACGATGACCTCCGAGACATCTTCGCTGGCGAGGACGACATGGGCGTCACCGCATTCGCGGGCAAGACATTTGAGGAGTTGAGCGCGCTGCTGGACTTCCCGGAAGGCCACCCCCCTAATATTCTAATCCGACGGGCCCGCTGTGGGCCCGTTTGGGCGCTAAATGTCGTTTTTATCGTTTTTGTGCTACTTTTTTGGGCGCTAAACATGCTTTTCTATTTTTTTTCTGACAGATACTAATTTCAGTGTGACGGATCCAAATTATGCGCGACGGACACTAATTTTACGTGACGGACACTAATTCTAGAGTGACGGATACAAATTTTGCGTGACGGATATTAATTTTGCGTGACGGATACTAATTTCTTCGCATTTGCTCGTTTTTCCCAATTAATGTACAAATAGTGTAATCCACTTTTTGAATTCTTTCCATCACTGATTGGCAAATTTTTTTCCTTTGATATTTTATAAAAAAAATCGTCTGTTTTCATTATTCCAAGTTAACCGTTCAAATTTTAAATTCTACCGCACTTTTCCTGTTAGAATGTTTCCCGTCAACTGCACAAGTTGTCACTTCCAATTCACATCCATCATGTTGACGCATTCAAGATTCAATTCTTTAGGGTTACAACCTAAACCCCACCGACGCTTTGGTCCCAACCCCTAGCCTCTCCCTAATTCTGAACCTCATTTAGGGTTACAATCTAAACCCCACACCCCTTTTTGTTTTAAACCCTAGCCTCTTCGCATCACATCTAGGGTTACCACCTAAACCCCATACCTGCTTTTGTCTTAAACCCTAGCTTCTCCCCATCGCAACTAGGGTTAAGAGTTAAACCCCACCCCTGTTTTTGTCTTAAACCCTAGCCTCTCTTTTCCATCGCACTCCCATTCTAACCCAATCACGTATAGGATTACAATTTAAACCCCACCCCCGCTTTCTTCCTAAACCCTAGCCTTCATTTCCACTGCATTGGAACCCTAATCCCACACTCATTCCTTTTTTTCTGTTCATGCTATGTACACACGCAAACCAACCGCATTCATTAGTGACCCAAATCTCCATCCTTATAGAATAGAATCCCTTCATGTCGCAACATACAATCAAAATTTTCTTATCTCTTCACTCAACCGAACACTAAATATTGTTGGATTCTGTCAATCCGTGATCCAACGAATTGGACCCATGTCTGAGTCCCACTGTTCCGAGTAATTTTTTATGCTGTCAGCCTTACATTCAATCGTCCCCTCTGCACTAGCTACGCAACTCACCTTCACTCCCCGTTACTTCACAATTGATTTCTGTGCAATCTCATTAGACTCTGCTCTTGTAAATCACGCTAAGGTAGCGGACAGCCATAATCAATCAACCCTCGAAGGTGTGACCATTTTGTGACATTCCAAACCAAAAAAGGAAAAAAGTCCTTCGGAAAATCATTGGAGGGGCTATTGTAAAAAAGAGAGGTCAAGATCGTAAAATCTATGAACATCAACTATCTATATTTCTCGGTCAGCCGGGCCGCATCTCACAGTGCGTTCACGTCAGACCATACAAACCTGGTCAATCACTTCTTCTTTCCTCGTCTATGAGGTTGTACCCTGCCACGCGATGCTGCTCTTCGTTGAACGGTTCAACGCGTCCCACGAGTGGAGGGTTTGGCCGGGGAAGTGGTTAGCAAGGATCGGGATACCGAGAGACTGTACGGAAGAATGTTCGTCTATAGTACTATCTCTTATTTTTTTCATGTAAGGGCGCACCACCACCTTCTGCTGATGATTAGGTTCCACCGTACCCATGCGCTACTGGGACACACGAACGCCCTCCGCAGTCTCGACTCGTTGTGCCAGTTTACGTTGGGTAATCCCGTTGTTACAACGAGCGAAGTTCCCCATGGGCCATCCCCCTGGCTTGTGTAGTTTGAGAAATCTCTGTCGTTTCCTGAGTCGATTAAGTACCTGTCATTCATTATTACCTTCCAAGTTCCGCCAAGAACTGATATCAATTGATATCTCGTTCGTATTGTTCTTTTCTTGTTCTTTTCTCCAGGTTCGGAATCTACCTCAGGGAATGGGTGGTGGGCGATGAAGATAAAACTCAAGGTACACCGCCTTTCTCTAGATTTGGCTGTCCATATATATCTTGTCACTTATTCCAACTCTCCCTTTTACCTATACTGATAACGGGTGCAAGGAGCTACGATCTGCGGTAGCCATTTTTTTTTCTTTTTGATCTCGCTTATCGGATTGTGTCACGGTCCTCAACCATATGCATTTCCATTCGCTCCGTTTGGTGGAGGGTTGTTGCGAAGTGCGTGCGCATACTCCCCACACATTATTCTCCCTTGCAGTCCAGTGCTCGCACCTCGACTTGCCGTAATCGCCGAACAAATGCTCAAGATCCATAATCCATTGGAATAACAAATACAATTTTATCCCCTTTTCTCTTTCAATCTCGATATCTCGGACACATAAACAGGCCAGGACTTAGAGAGCACACCCAGATATTCGGCATTGTCAAAAATGGGATCCTTCCTGTGGCGAGGTGCACGGAATCTCTTTTTCTTCCACACTTAGCATGACTTACGCGATAAACATTTTTTTCACAATCCCTACATGGAACTTTTTATTATCTCGAAACCCTTGAACTCTCCGTGCTTATGTTACCCGATCAAGAGCTCACTCGCGCCATGGAAACGGCGATTCAGGACTCCGTAGGCCGCCATAAAATCTGAATCCAAGTCCTGATTAGGGCTCATACTCGTCGCCGGAACTCTCATCGGTGGAATAGTCGTCTAAATCACTGTCCTGCTGTTGAGAAAGGATTTAGGTGCATCCGAGATGTCTATCAATATGACGGCTCACCTCATTCAAGTTGCCGTCCTCGTCCTCGTGGTGCTAGCCATCCTCATGCTGATCACCGTCATCTTGGTCTTCAGCATCTTCAGGTGAGTCATCATTGCCCGAGACATTGGACGGGTTAAAAGTTCGAGTGTTTTCGCGCTCTAGGAATCGATGAATCAAGCCCCAATTCTGCTTGGACTCTGGAGTTCCGAACAGGATGGGATTCGACCAGTTGAACCTAAACAGGTCTGGGTTATCACAGTCTTCTGGTGTCAACAACCGCTGGATCTCCATAACCTCCCCGAGATCGTCCGGTATGTATCGCCTGAACGTCGCCTTCTTTGGCTTTGGATAGTGTTTGAAAGTTAGGTTAGTTAACTGCAAAATAACCGAGACCTAACCGGACCTAACCGCAATGCTAACCTAACTGCGGTTAGTGGTTAGTCCATTTTGAAATAAAATAACCGGTTATTTTGCGGTTAACTAACCGTTCAAAAACCGGTTACAACCGGTTATCACAAGCCCTATAATATCCCTTTAAAATGCACCCAAAAACATCTAAAACACTCAAAGTTTGACTGAGTTATTGTCAAATCTCGAAAACTCTGGCCAAAAGAGTAGACTTTCAGGAATATTATCATAAATATATCAATTCTTCACCAAATTCAGCGTTCTTGGGCTCTATTTAAAGCTATGATACATGGTAATAATGTTTACTGCAAGGTATATACGTGGTCTTGCCCGGTTGTAACCGGTTTTTTATTTTTCGGTTCTAACTGGTTAGGACCACAACTAACCGGTTTTCGTCGGTTATTTTCGGTCCAGTTAGGTTATTTTTGGTTTCAAAAAAAGGGTAACCGGTTAGGGTCTCGGTTACCATCTTTGGGACCAAATAACCGGACCTAACCGGACTTTCAAACACTAGGTACATTGAAGTGGACGACACCATGCTCCATCCTGGCGAGGGTAATTATACTAACATACTACTTGCTATTGACACTCAACACTCAATCCCATCAGTTTTGCAAGACGAGACCGTTAAATCTGGTATGAAAAGGAAATCAAGAATACGAGGAGATGGCGAAATATGCAACCAGCAGTCTGACGATTCAGTGGGGCCGCTTGCTCATCTGGCTACCCAGAGCAGAAACCACCAAAAAATGCATACGAATCGGTTAATTCCTACTCAGATATTGGGCAACCAAGAACCCAAGGAACAAGGCTCAGCAGTCCGCAACACGCGTCGTAAGTTGCGCCGTAGACACTAGGATTCAACTATCATGTACTTACCATATAATCAAGCTTTTAATATCTTGAAGCATTTGTCCATTGAATCGATCGAACACGATTTGAGGGGTTTCGAAAGGGACTTATTGAGCACGTTGGACGAAGCTGACGTAGAACAAGATCCGGCTTCCGCTATACTCCTGCACAACGCAAAAGCTGCATTAGAAGAAAGCTCCTTTGATGTTATGTACGAGAGGATTTCTTGGCTTGATAAACTGCAGCATCACCAAGGTGTGGTATCATCGTCGGCAAAGGCTGACAGGGTTTCCATTTTATACCTCAAAGCGGGCTTCACTGTATGGCTAGACCGCATGTTAGCAGACGCAGAATTGGTTGCACGCGGGAGAGCACAGGAATCTGAATCGACCCCAGCTTGGATTACAAAATTAACACGGAGAATATACAGAATGGTAGAGGCACGAGAAGCAATGGTCGAGTTCAAAACATCCGACTACCAAATAATAAGAGAGTGGACCGAGCAAACCTGCAAAGTGGAACGAACATTCGGGTATATAAGAGATGAAGAATGCAAAGTTTCGACCACCTTGGAGATTGTACTAGAAGTCATATGCGCTTGGACCGCTGTACACACTCCACAAGAACGTTGGCGTATGTGGCTGTTGGACACCATGATAAAGTGCCTGGGATCTGATGTCATCTTCCTGAACGGGACTTGGGAGATATTCCATAATGCGTCAAAGTTCAAGATATTTAAGAAATACACTCCAAATATACTGGTCGACCGCAGTTACTTTTTTCCCTTTGAACTTGCTCTCATAGATCTGGCCAATCAACCGGAATGGGAGGTCTGTCAGTTATATGCAGCAAATATTCGAATTATGCTGGAGATAGCATATAAAGATACCGACGTTCACAAATTAAGATCTATAATACCATTCACCCCCCCACGAAGCTGGCAAATGCAATCAATTGAAGAACCCAATAACAAAGAACGCATTCGGCGGGGCGTTCAGTTCCTGAAATTTATACGGCAGGCACTTGCTGTTGTTCATGAAGAAGTTGAACGCAATCAAGCTACACGAATACAAAGATTTATTATGTCGGATCCAAGAAAGAATAGTCCATTCCGAAACTGTACGCCTGACTTTGCACGGATGACAGGAAGAGATGGCCCATATTCCGAAGATACAATAAAGACAGAGGCGGGTATATTCAGTGCCATCTTGTGGAGAGGTGTAACACTGCGCACCACGTTTTCGGAGGTAGAACCTGCAATATTCGAGGACTACGACGATTGGAAAAAAGTGTTGGAAGCTATGCCCGAAATAGGATACGTATACGACCCCAATGTACATGGCACAGCTACCCAATGCCATCCCAAACATGCCGATAAATACTGGCGGAGTGTACAGAAACTAAATTGGCCAGACTTCTGCTGCCAATCGCATACCTTTGAAGAATTCTACGAATTATTCCATCCTACTTCTGTGCTAAAAGATCAACCTTTTGAACAACTGGGACCACTTGGCACACTCCAGCTACTAGGAGACCTTGTACGTTGTGGTGTAGTGCCACCAGCAAGCAATGCTGACATCGGAAGATGTATGAAATTGATTAACTCCGGTTCTGTTAAAGGCGCTGCATATCTGTTAGCTAACATGGAGGCAGATCAAGATCAGTGGTCCAAGAAGAATGCAGAATATTGCTCAAGGGGTGCTCAACAAGCCTTTAATATTTTGCAAGTAAATTTGTCTCGGGAAGAGAAAGATTTTATCAATCTAGATTATTGTATGATTGAACATGCCTTGTGTAAATTCTGGATAGCAGTAAATAAAGGTCTCATCGTGTAGAGCATAAGAAAATGAATTGGGTATGAACTATTATATATTTTATATCCCGAGAATATGAAGTCCTCAAAATCAGATATATAATCTAGTCGTTGTGGTTCATTCAGTAGGTCCGTTCTCTCACTATTTTTTAGCGCCACAGCGAGAGCACTCAAAGGCTGCATCTGGATTTAATTTACTGTGCATGAAGATATGATTCGATTGGAAGAAGAAATCAATGTGAACTATCTGAACATCACTCTACATAACCACGAATGTTCTTTTTAGAAACACCAACAACGATAACCCACTGGATGAAGGGCGTAAATTTCCAGCGAATTTCAGACCCAGGCTTGTAATCCCCACTGTCCGTTTTGATGTTTGGTTTATAACTGGAGAATTGAGAGATGTATCCAATCACAACGAACGAGCCAACGGGTACTTCCTGTTCTGGAAAACGCTTGAAGATGCTGTCTAGATTTCCGTTGATCTTGGAAAGGTCATCGTAGTCAAAGCGCGTTTCGCGTCCATCATAAATCGGTACTGGCACAAGAAGGCATTTAAAATTTCGTTATTCTGATGCAAAACTAGAGAAACGAACCTGAAATCTCGAAAGGCAATGCTCTAACCTTGATGGGTCCTTTTTCGGTGGAAGATACCGATGGTTTAAAGGTCGACTTTAAGGGACTTGTACTTTGAGTGTTCATGAAACCGGGAATGGAATATTCTTCATCCTCGGTCAACGGATCTGTATATTTAATTAGAAGATAGAAGTTATTAGAAGCAGACGCATACCTTTTTTTTTCTGATTGGACGAGGAAGATTCGTGCTTATCCGAGGACTCCGATTTGGTCTGAAATTCATTAGAATCGCCTTTGATGATGGCATATAGTTGGCCTTTGCCCAACAAAAGAGTGAAAAGAACAGATGCTCTTTCAAATTCATACGCAAGTAACTTAGCACGCAGAAGATGATACTTGTTTCGCAATTTAATTTGCCCCTCGGTGTCGATGCTGGCCAAGAAGGATTCTTTGGACATAGCACAGGAAACACAGATGGCGGTATCACCATTGACTGTCAGCTCATATCGTTCGTTTGGAATAATGGCATCTATCCTGAGAATCGCGGGATGGACGCGAGATGGATTGACAAACCTCCCACTCTGTTTGAAGGTGAGGGGTCTAATAGCCAATCTTTAAATGATGAATTAGATGCAGTTTACAGAAATAGATAAAACACATACGCAATCTTCATCTTTGGACACATCTTGCTCCATCCCGTAAAATTAGGACGACCAGTGGATGGGGATGGATACATTGGGAGCATATAAAGCTCAGGCTTATTAAGGCGTCCACCTCTAATATTTAAATTATACGCATTTCAGAAAGATATCAACATTGTGTGAATTAATGACAAACGTACGGCAAATTCGGCAAATCCATGTAAAATCCTTTTTCAAGAAGGAATTTATCTTGCAAACCATCCTCGGTGACTTCACAAACCTCAGGAAGAACACTTATTGGACATGTTAGTTTAAAGTTTTAATAAAACAAATTGTTCCGAGCTCACATCGTTGGCTTTTCGGTTTTGGGAACCAAATCCTCCAGATATACAGTTTCATCTTCAGCTTTTGAGGCGTTGAAGAGATCGTCAAAGGACAATCCATCCAAAGCATCCAAAGATTCTTTGTTCGCCAACTCAGATGAGAAATGCTCATCACCCGAAAGTGTTCTAGAAAAGTAGATCAGACGTACGAATGAACTTTTAAATAAAATTACATACACGTCTTCAGCACCATCGTCAGACACCTCTTTACTTTTTCTCTTCATAGGAGTATTTTCCTGCTTCGAAGAAAGCATACGCTGCTTTTTCTTGCTAGATGGAGTCGTTAAATCATAACACAAGTGATATATACAAGTACTCACGGAGAGGCATCAGGAGGAGACTCAGGTTCTCGTGCTCGAGTGTTATTCGATAGAGCACCTGGTTCAAAAACATGAATTTTTGAAGGAGAAGCTCCCGAATACATTCTGTCAAATGTATAAGAATAGATGAAGGAATACTCAGACGACGACTCACGAATCGTCTTTGTCAAGAGGAGCACTTGGGAAAGAAAAACAATCAGCAGAGAACAAGATGCACAACACTAAACATACCTGACGCCAAGCGGGTCATCTTCGGTATCATGTACGTGTCTGTAAAGCAAAGTTTGGCATGAGTGAGATGTATTTACGAAAGCAATAATAATAATACTCCGAAGATCTATATCCAATATAAATAATCAAATGGAAAAGATAAATGAAAGAACATACTTGATCTTCTTAGAAGTTGTTGGCTTCTTTCGAGGTGTTCGAGGCCTATAGAAGATTTTATCGATGCAATGCAAGAATGATTTTCGAAGTAAAGGACTACCTTTCATCATCAGCGCGACGTTCCTCCTTTATCTTAACAGCAGGTTTAAATTTGCGAGCAGGAGTTGCAGGTGTGGAAGGAGGTCTAGACATTAGCTTAGGCATAAAGTATGATAAGTGTGCTCACTGCTCGACAAACTGTACATCGCTATCATCACCATTGTTTTCCGACACGGACCAGTCACCTAGAAGTTCCTCATCTGCGTCTTCAGCTGAAGCCAAAACCTTGGGAGTAGGTTTGACCGCACGACGAGGGCGAGTAGGAGTTCTGCAAATAACATGATTGATATATTAGAAAATCATATGGTATCTCTTACTCTTTCATTTCTTGATCAGAGACATGGGTAGCAGGGCGTCGAGGAGGCTTTCCACCTGTCGACATCCGAGGAGCAGAGTTGCGAGAAGACATCACAGGGCGATTGAAGGGACGAGAAAGGAAACGACCTGATATAAATAACGGTGGTATTATGTCAAATGACATTGAAATCAGGCACTATAACAGAATGATGCGATAGAAGCGCATAATTTCTCCCTGACATGCCAAGAGATCTCACGGGAACACATTCATATGCGTATGAAAGTCAAGTTAGATATATGTTTGACTTGCGTTGAATTCTAACTATCATCATGGACGAATACTATGATGGAGCAAAAGCTAGTAAGAAGACAATATCTAAGTGTCTGTCGCTAAGTCACTAATGAAATGTTTTTAGTGGAGAAGCTACGTGCATTAGTCGAAGAGCGCAACTTGATAAAGCAGGGAACAGGAAACATCATGCAACTGCAATCGATGAGAGTAAGCTCTAATCATTCCATTCATATACTGTTTTCTGAATATTGAAAAGCCTGAGGACTGTCAAATATCTGAATTTGTGCTTCCCAAATGCTGGCGTCTAGCAATGGAGAGTGAGGCTGAACCAGGTACCATGGAGGATATCACGCTTCGTTTCCAAGGTGTTTTAGTGGTGGCAGAATTACCACCACTCAGTCCACCTCCGTAACTATTTACATTTATTGAACAGATGGACAGTTGACCTTATTTTGATTATACCAGAAATCCAAGTGCTATGCGTCGATCGAGGCCTCACATTCGACAGGCGGTAACAATTTCGGGACTCGGGCTGGAATATTTCAACGACATCATTCAAAAGATTGAGCAGGTGTATATTATGTTTTCTGATGTGCTTCCTGCAAAATCTATGATACCCTGGCAACCCGCCATATTTTGGAACTTATTAGCTCTTGACGTTCATGCCAGATACTTCACCCACAAGTCTCTCATTAAAGGTATGCAATAATAATTAAAAACGCTCTACATTTATGAACATTCATTTTATCTATTGAACAGGTCAAAACACTAAGGCTTTTGAACCATTTGTCGACCCCAACAATGTGCTTTTGCAAATGCAAGAAGATGAATATATACACCATGACGACAATATCGTGGAGTATTTCGGGCGGCATATATCTCAAGAAGGGATTACTAGGTAAGAGATCCATTTGACCACTTAAATGATATAAAACTCATTTTATTTAGCTTTAAAAAGATAGACCCGTCCAGATTCCGCGTTGGTGATATTGTTGAAGTTGCCTTATCATTCGCTTCCTTTGAAACCAAGGACAAAAAGCATATCATGGTTCCAATCCTTCGGGCTATTACTTTGTTCGACCAGGAGATACGCAATGTAAGCAATTCCCAGTATTTCAATGTTTTTGAAATGACTGCATTTATAGACCGCCGAAATAATGCGTATGCGCCAACGGTACTATGCTCAACCACAAGGTCAGATCAAAAGAACACGGGCCAAAATACATGAAGAAACCTCCGACGTTACAGAGGTACAGCAGAAGATGAAGCGCTCTAAGATGATTGAATAGTGTTACATGAAATTCATTTGTTCGTTGGAACTCTAGGTCTTGGCACACGTGGCAATTAAAGCACAATGCAAGAATCCATCAGTGCCAATCACAACGTGCATGAACTAGTTTAACATAAGCGCAACACATGAGGCATCACAAGGACTGCACCATATGGCCATGAAACCAAGCAGACTGATGCAAGGTCCCATCAGAACATTCTAAGAGAGTGGACTGATGCACGGTCCCATCAGAACATTCTAAGAGAGTGGTCAGGAGAGCATTCGCTTCATAGTTTTCAATGAACTTCACAGCTCATTCAGAAGTGTACTTCGACATCCAATGCCTCACATATTTACTAGTTGAATTTCTATGTATTAGCACATGGCAACGAAAGGACAATGCAAGAATCCATCAGTGTCAATCACAACATGCATAAACTAGTATAACATAAGCGCAACACCTGAGGCATCACAAGGACCGCACCATATGGCGCATGAAACCGAACAGACTGATGCAAGGTCCCATCAGAACATTCTAAGAGAGTAGTGGTCAGGAGAGCATTCTGAGTTTCCAAGAACAAAATTCACGAAAAGACAACTACATCGACGTCCGATGCCTCCGATGCCTCACGTATCTCCTACAATGTTGCAAGTAATTCTTTCTCATACCATTGATTTTCTTACCCAAATATTCCTTAGGCTACCGACTACTGAGGACTCTATTCTTGGATGTCTATCCCAGGCGGACATTATTGCTCTTTCCCTTACTTGCAAACAATTGTACGAACAGGTATCATCTTTCAACAGGAGGGCATACAGGATAGAGAAGATATTAGGTGATACTTTCTTCAACGGTAGTTGAATTTTAGCTGACACAATTTTAGGCCGCTGGTTCAACTTCCGGCAAATTCTTCAGTTTCGAAATCTTCAGGCAACTACGGGGATGTTGATTTCAGGCTCGAGCGCTCCTCAGTTCTTTGATCGAACGGTGTATGAAGACTCCGACCTAGATCTATATGTTGATCATAAACACGCTCGCATAATATCCCAGTGGTTGTTGTCTATTGGTTATAGATTCAAAGCTTCAACGGATTCTGATATCAAGACTCTCGAAATGGGCCTCAATAAAAACATGCCTGAGCTCAGCGGAGGGAGGGATTATTTTCAAGCGGTAGCTGTATTGAATTTCAAGAAAGGGAGGCGTGCCCCAATTCAATTAATAACGACCAAGGACGCGCCACTGGTGATGGTGTTGGATTTTGACTACAGTGCGTTCTTGTTATTTTATGTAACAATTTATACTGATACATAATCTAGCGTGCGTGATGAATTTTATAACGCACAACAAAGCCTATTCCATCTATCCTCATGCGACATTTATCGAACGGCGTTCTCTGTCTCTCCACCAATCCGAACATGCTTCAGCTGGGATCCTCAAATACGAAACACGTGGATGGAGTAATGTGGAGTATCTTGATCCTATCGAATATTCCAACCCTGCATCATCTTTTGCGAAAGGTTCACGTCGAATCGGCGATCGCAAATGCTGGACCATCTCATTGTCTCCTACATTGATTCCAGAGATTGATATTCAACGTGACTTTATGGAGTCTAACACATGGACTCTAGAACAACGCAAATCGTCTATCTCATGGTATCCAACACCAACGCCTGGGATCTACGACTATACACACCAGGGCCCAAGAGTATACGCCTATCATGCATGGACGATTATCAAGGTCGACACGTCATTCAATGGCTATATCATAGACCCTTCCAGGTTACAGGCATGTTTAGACTTCATCGCATCTTTCGAAAACAACAGAATCGCGGGGTATGCCTTTTGTTTTGTTATTGAATAGTCGTTTACATTCTGATCATATTTTTCAGACACAGATTTCGTGATATTGCATACAACATATCCGTAAATGTGAAACATAGAACCACGTAAAATATGACTTTATGATTTTGTATTCGATTCAATTCAAGTCATACTGAACGTTTATAATTGAAGTGAACAAAGAAATGCAAGCTTTGGGGACTCGAATGTCGTGTGAGAAAGGGACTGTCAGATGGCTCAAGGATAATGGGATTCGAATTGTATATGAAGATGTGTAGATACGGAACGTCCTCGTACGAATGAAAAAGAGAGAGTACCTACGAAACCGTCCGCCATGAATGCACAAAGGGATCACAACGCGAGGCACCTGATATCCAATCTAATCTACCGACGTTTCTCCCAATCCGGACCTCAGCCGTGATGGCAAGCCTACAAAGCACATGTATCGTGATCATATAGTCACATGCACAATCAGAACTATTGATGTTCCAAATAGAATCAGCATGAGAAACTCCATCGCATCGTCTCTCATTATTTCCCATCTTCAACATGCCTCTGGATTTATCGCTCACAACATTGCAAGTCAACATTTGAATATATACGGCCAGAAACTTACATCAGAGTATATAGGCCATCCACAACAGAGAACTCTATTCTTGCTTGTCTGACTCAGGCCGACCTCATCGCATTTTCTTGACTTGCAAGCAAATTCATGAGAACATTTCATCATTCAATAAGAGGGCCTATCGGATTGAAAACATACTAGGTGAATTAAACAAAAAAGAGATTGTTT